>JASPKZ010007510.1:0-495504 GCA_030220185.1 Diploptera punctata
TGTGAAAATATGCCTCAAGCTGAGGAAGTACTAAAAAATTCTGTTATTATTTTTTGACGATATTATGTGCGAACCTCAAGGGGTTAATACAAAATTACTTCAGCATGGGCCAGACATAAGTTATTGGATGTATTTTATTTGGCTCAAACATATGCCAAGATTCCAAAACATTTAATTAGAGACAATTGTAATTTAATAGTTGTGTTTAGCCAAGACGCATTAAATTGTAAAACACATTTACGAAGATTACGTAAATGCAGACATGACGTTTTGAAAAATTAAATTAATGTGTGATAACTGTTGGAAACAGCAAAAGAGCATGGATTTTTAACAATATGCATGGAAAATAAAAAAAATAATGGTAAATACAGACGAGGATTGGATGAGTACATTTTAGTATAAATTGCAGTGTGATGGATGGTGTGTACTCATTTTTTAAGTTAGTATGTCGGATTTATCATCGTATAACACAATTATTAGAGCATGTAAAAGCGCTATGGTTTTAGACAGAGGGGGCACACCCTTAATTGCTAGATATTTAAAAAACGCACAACTACCCCTGGACGGCACTGGTAATTACTCCGTTAAAGGTAAAACGAAATAAGAAATGTTGCAAAACCTGACGAACTCAGCGATGCGCAACAAAGGAATACGTCCATGAAATTTATGAAAAAAAATAACGAAAGCATTGAAAAATACCATTAAAGAAAATATTAAAAAAATATTTACATCTCAAAAACCAAAAATTTAGTAACCATGTTTCAACAAATTATTGAAAACGAAATAACTATGGTAAAAAACTAAATTACATGCGTTAATAACGTTTCTAATTTAGCAAAATTATTACAAATCCAAATAAAAAAGATGGAAAATAATCGAGTTTTAAAGGAAATTCAAGATGATTTAAGCGTGTTACAACTCGAAATGGAAACTATTAAAACATCAAATAGAATTAAATAAATTTGAGTAAATAACCGAGCTAAAAATGTATAAAAATAATACAGAGACCCCGTTAAAACATCATACAAATATGAACTCGCTGATGGATAAACAGACAAAAAAAGCTAAAGCGTGATATAGCGCAACATAGCAAAGCTATAAAAAAAAAATATTTACTACTTCAAAAAAGGTGAAATTACGAACAGAAAAGAAGTTGAAAAAATTTTATCGCCGGTTATCGAACCTGTAAATAAAATTGTAGAAACGCAAAAAAATAAGCAAATACAGCCAAAAAATACCATAGAATGATGAAATAAATTTAGAAATGGAAGTGATTCCCGGAACGCAACACCGCCTAGGCATTATAAAAGTATGCTGGAAACTACGTATGGGGAGAATTGCAGCTCCTTACATTCAAAAACTAACCGCGCCAAAACCTCGAAATTTAGATGACACGTACGGATTAAAGTGGATTCCCAGCATGCAGGTATTTACTATGGGTAATTCCCCCGCGCAAATTCGTAATGATCGTATAGTTATTGGCAAATAAACAGTATGTGGGAAGACCTGGATTGTATGAACTACTAATTAAAAAAAATCCTGATAAATCGTTGTATAATAGTTATGATTAGCAAGCAACATATAAGGAAATATTAGAAAAAAACCCAGCGCACATAGAGTGGATTATGACGAAAATGAAAATATACAAACAGAAAAATTCTAATAAATTTAAACACGTTATTAAAAAACTATTTGTTGATGAACCGGGGAGCTCTCAAAGCGAGCATGGAGTTAGTGGTTCAGGCATGTGGAAAAATGTAATACGCAATAGCAAAATAGATTATAAATATTGGGACAACCCAAACGAGCTCATTGAAAGGCTTCGTTATTAATAGCGTCTAATCAAAGCTGGAAATTCGTCACATAACAACGAAATACAAGAAATTATACAAGAGCTAAGAGAAAAAAAATATAATAAAATGACTCAACAACAAATTGCATATGAATTACATAAACCTGTCAAAATTAAAATTCGAAGAAGACATGTAGTAAATAAAAGGATATAACGATTTGTATCAAAGCGACTTAATTGAAATGATACCATACGCTTCGCAAAATAAAGGATACAAGTATATTTTAATTGTTATTAACGCATATTCTAAATATGCGTGGGCAGAACCCTTGAAAATCAAAAAAAAAAAAGCCAGAAGAAGTTTCAACTGTAAATGAATAAAAACTCAAAACCTTAAAAACCCCACCCAAAAACTTGCAAAAAAATGACATGGGTAAGGAATATTATAATTCTCATTTTAAAAGTCTTATGTCAAATTATAACATTAATCATTATTCTACATATTCTGGCATGAAGGCATGCATAGCAGAACGCTTCATATAAAAAACGTTGAAGACGTTGCTATTTAGGGAGTTTTCAGCACGTGGTTCCTACACATGGCTACAGCTGTTGCCGCCATTACTCAAAAAGTACAACAACACAGTTCATCGAACTACAAACTTAAAACCTTCTCAAGTAAATGTTAAAACACCCGTATTTCGTGCTATAATTATTCATCGCATTACATAAAGCCCAAATTTGTAGTGGGTGATTATGTGCGTATTTCCAAAACTAGAAAAGCCTTTAAAAAAGGTTACTTACCTTTATGGAGTACAGAAATTTTTAAAATAATGGGAATCAAATCCACATTTCCGCCTACTTACCTTCTTGAAGACTTGGAGGGGTGTAAAATAAAAGGAGCATTTTATCAAGAAGAGCTTCAAAAAACCAAGTATCCAAAAACATACCTAATTGAAAAAATACTAAAAAGAAAAAAGGATAAGGTTTATGTTAAGTGGTTAGGATTTCCATCAGCACACAACTCATGGATTAAGTTATCAAGTGTAATGCATTAATATATTTTTATTGATAAGTACAAAATAAACTGAGTTAGTAAAATATATAATTTATACAGTTTTAACCATTTACATTTAATGTAAACTTATGTTGTTTAATAAAAATACAATATATATTTTTTGTGATGCATAAGTTCATTTCCTTTATTACATATCTTTCCCCGTTTTAACACTGTAAAATGTACCACTGTCATGTAATTAATTTATTTTACATTTTCGGTAATCATGTAATGCCCATACGGCACAGTATTAACACCATCATTCAATATAACACGCTTGTCATCATCAGCATTTAGAGTTTTTTTGTTGGTGCATATGCTATAAACTTGATGATTAAAAGACCTTATAGCTCTATTTAAAGAAAACGTTGTAGTACTGTTTTTTAAACAATTAACATAATCCTCAAAACATATACAGTTTTTTATAACATTTTTGTTAATTCCCTTTAATTTTTTTATGCTTTTTCCACATTTTAGTTTTAACCCATACATTTTAGCTCTCAAACCCACAAATTTCTGTATTGGGTTACACGGGGATTCATCTTTAAATTTACCTACTACTGCTTTGTTTATTGGGGAATAAAGCACATGATTTTCATCATAAACGCTAGTGTCTAAATATTGTTTTGCTTGTTGCATGTCTTCATATAGATTATTTGAATATATTTTATAAATAAAACTGTCAGTGTCCATATAACATAACTTTAGTTCTTCCCCAAATATTTTTTGCATTTTATTGTAATGAAAATCATACATTAAAACTTTAGAAATGTCCAAAATACACATGCCGACATAAATAGCTTTGTCCAAAACCAAATTGGTTTTTAACAACTCAATACCCACTAAATTTGGTGTGTATATAACCCGGTCTACAAAATTGGTTTTGCAAATTAATTTCATAATACTTTTTTCATTGGATACCAAGCGAAAATCAATTCTTTTTCTTACATTCTCCATGGTTTTACCAAAAACCGCATTATTCATCAGTTTAAAAAAGTTTTTTTCAAAGTCATTTTCAGCCTGCATTCGTTTATTAGAATTAAGTTCTATGTATGGTTTCAACCATGAACTTTGGTCAAAAATAATACCCCTATGAATTTTAGTTATTTTTAGCCCATGCTGCATTGCTTGCTTTAATATAGTGTAATGGGCAACGTAATTTAATTTTAATTCCAACGTGGTCAGAAGCTTTTTGTTTTTACAATTTGGGGGTTGTTTCATTTCCGCGCAAAATGGTAAATCCTCATGTTTATTATGTAAAATGTGCGGATACTCGATGTCCACTTCCAAAATATATCCTTTATCACCGTCATCTGCTACCGCAGCAATATTTAAATTTTGTATTTCTTCCATTGATAACCATTTAAAATTTCCCAATGGTAAATGTTGCGACATTGCATAACCATACAAATTGTTTGCATCTAAGTAGTATAAAAAACTACTACGTTTAGAAGCGTCGTATCCATCACACATCTGGTTATTCGCTTCCGCATATCTTGTAACACATTGACATATACCCCCTCTAACCCCTCTTTCCACCATTAAAACCATGTCTATATCCATTAGCAGCGGCAACTTAACACCTGTATATTTTAACATGGCTGAATACGCAAATCCTGGTGCTGTAAAATAGTGTAAACAATCTAGACTATAAGTTTCCAAACAACATTTCCCTAAAATTTTCAAATACGTCCGACAATATTAGTGTGTCCGATTTTAAATACACATCTGAGTATTCCCCCAAATTGTTTATTTTAAACTCATCCCAAACCTTTTGAGCGTGGGTATAATCTTCGTCTGATATATGCTCCCCGTTCAATTTGTTAAAAAAATTATCTTTAGGCGGTAGGACCGTTAAGTCAAGCACATCGTGATCGGTTACAAAATCGTAAGGAAATACACCCTTTCTGCTTACTAAATCAAATTTATCACCAAAATGGTGTTTAGTTTGAAAAAATTTGTTTTTTGGGAGATTACTTGCCAGCTGTTGCAAACTACTGGGCATGAATCTAAAAGAATCGATAAATCTCAACTCCATATTATGCGATTTTAAATATGTGGATGGAACAAATTTTGAAAATGTTATGTACTTTTCTTTTGTATTACAGATTACATTAATTCTGCTTTCATCATACCCCAACTCTCTTATTATAAAGTGTGAATCATAACATGATAAATTGTGAATAATAACCGGAACAAAGGTTTGCCGTCTAAATAACAAATTACAATTATTGTGTGCAGCACCTCTAAATTGTCCAGTAATATGGCAATGGTCCCTAACTTTATAATTTTCTTTTGTAAAATCTCCTCTTTCACAAATGTGACATATATTGCTGGTTTTCGTATGCTTTTTGCTCCAAGGGGGTCATTGTTTTAATAGGTTTATTTTTGCTAAATAATATATGTTCAATTCTTTTTACATCATGAATTAGAGAGCGCATAAATTCCTCCGCAGCATCCCGCCCTCTAAATAATCTAAGTTGAGTGTGTTCATTTTCAGAGTCTTTTAAAAGGTAGCAAAAATTAAATGGCTCATGTTTTTGATAACGAGCAGTCCAACTAGTTTCAAAATTGTTTTCACAATGCGATATCGGGTGTAATACACATTCAAAATCAGCATAAATCACAAATCGTATTTTTTGACTATGATGAAATTTATCAAAAGATATCTCCGCTTTATTAGGCAAAACGCTCCTCACAGGTTTTATTTTATTACATATTATAACATGATCGAATAGTCTATCCTCCGCAGATTTACCATTAAGAGAGCTAAAATGGCTAAAACATCGTTTACATACTTTAATGGATTTGCAAAATGTGTTAAAAACGGTCTAATAAATTTATTAAAATCTGTAATAACTAAATAATGCGAATTACCTTCATCGTCGGCCACGTATAACAAATCCCTATGGTCGGACAATTCTTGTTCACAAACTTTTAACGGAAACACGTTATAATCCACATATGGCTTTACATTATTCATTATAAGTTTTTGCTCTATGGAAAATACATTAATTGATATGTTGTTAACTTTTTCAAATTTATCAATTTCTTTTATTTCAACAGGAAAATTTATGCAAGACCAATCATATTTCGATTCCAAATCGAATCTATTTAAATAACTAGTCGTCAAATCTTTGTCATATTCAATAAAATCAGATAGTATGCAATATTTAAAGCAGTAATCGTCCATATTTTTAATATTAATTAAAGATTTCGAATCTTCAAATTTCTTGGGTAATTTTAGATAACCGTTACCTGACAATGGCATATTTTGATTAATTCTAACTTCACAGCTGTGCACTCGCAAATAGAACAAACCTGAACCACTAAGGTTGCTCTCCTCAAATTCAGTATTTATTTTAGCAATATGTTTATATACTATGTCTTCTATATTTGACGCTTGAAAAACTGCTTCGTTTTTGGTTTTAAAATTATGTGTGGAGGTTTCTTTTTTAATGTTTTCAAATAAACACTCCACAAATAAGTTAAATTTTACAGAATTGTATTTTACTAGTGCTTTTGTTATTAAATCAACTATGTCTTCAAATAGTGTCCACAATACAGTTTTCAAATCACCTTTACCCAGATTTTTGGCTGCGTAAGTTTGCAGTCTACTTTTAAAAGCACTTTCAATTAATGTAAAATTTTTATTCCCACCTGCTTCAAGTAATAATCCATTCGTTGGTAGTAGTCCTGAGAAACCAGCGTTGGGTGATGTCTCTATGTGTACACTTGAAGGACCAGGAATGGGTGATGCTCGTGTTTGCAACCCTGATGGACCGGCAATTGGAGATAACTCTCGTGGTAAAGGCGCTTTTCCAACGTCCATTTCTTCCATAGGTGCAGCATTTTTAAATTGGACAGTCTGCAAAAATTAAAAATTCATTTTAAATACATTTTACTTCAATAAACTATTAAGTAAACATAATAAGTATTATTTAAAAAATTACATACCTTAACATTTTGAGTGTGACATATCTGATGATCTTGTAAGTACCTATTCGACTTGAAAACTTTGCTGCATGTATTACAAACAATTTGTTTTTGTCCGTGAACTTCATTAATATGTCTAAGTAGTACATCCCTCCTTGTAAATGATTTTTTACAAGTGTCGCAAATGTATTCTTCTTTTTGATGTTTGCATGTTATATGCCTGTTTAAATCTTTTTTCCATTTAAACGATAGCCCGCAGTCTTCGCATAAAAACGGACGGTCCATTTTAACGCTGTATAAAATGTATATGTTACTAACTATAGTTTATTTTAACTTATAAAAGAAGAATCACACATGCAGAGGTTTATAAAACTTTCAGACGCGTCAACTGTGAGGTTGTTTTGTAATTATTTTCTCCACACACCGCCAGCCATTGGTTATTTTAATTCACACAGTAGGAGGTGTGTGCAGACATCATACAGTTAGGCACCACTCTATTTTTTTGTTTTTTAACGTGTACAAGCCGACTAAAGTTCTTTGTAATAAAACAAGTTTCATAAACTCGAGTTTTAACAGAAAAAATATGGAATGAAAATTAACAGCCAGATTGGCCGAGCGGTCTAAGGCGCTAGGCTTAAGTCCTAGGTCCCACAATGGGAGCAGAGGTTCGAATCCTCTATCTGGCAGCCTTTTTTTTTTTATTGTTACGGCTAAATATTATTTTTAATAATGGATAATTTTTTTATTTAACGTTCATGCATGAAGTTGACAAAATAAGTAACAATTTTATACTTACCTTTTTCTATATACCCACAAAACACAAAGGAAATAATAAGGTAAATGCCCACCCACAGGTAATCCTAAAACGAACCCAACCCTAGGTTTTATTTAAAAAAGGAAATATAAAAACTGAATTTTGTAAGAAAATATATATAAAAATCTAAAATACTTATGATAAAAATGTTATTTTACTAATTTTTTGAAAATACTTATTATTTAATTTTCTTAAAAAATTCAGTTGTAAATAACATATTTCAATTACTAAATTTTACAACATTTTTATTTGAATCGCACTTATATAATTTTTAACACGTGGCATATACTTTAACCATGTTTTAAAAATAATACCTGGCTTTACAAATGTACCACAAGCAGTGTTAAAGGCAGCTGCTTAAAACATAGTTCTTCACAAAACACAATTTTTTTTGTTTTTTCCCATTTTTCAGCATATGACCATTTTTCATAATGTTTTTTACTTTCATAGCACGAACTGCACATTTTGCAAATAATATCGCTTTTGTACTTTTCGCAAATTAATACGCTTTTCACCATTATACATGTTAAAGTTTTTAAACTGTTCCATTCACTTTTTTTAAATCTTTTTACGTAACTTTCATTATAAGTCTTGTTGCCGTAATATATTAAACCCTCAAAATCACTTCTTTTCATTTTACGTATTATTTTCGTCTTCAGTTAATTAAATAGGTGACCAATATTCTGCAAAAAAAAACAAACATATCTTAAAACGTTGTTTTGTATTATATTTACTCTCTTAATAAATACAATATTCGTATTACATACCTTTTCCACAGATGTTGTAAAAAGTGATGCAGTCGTTAGCGCATTCACGAGCTTGTCTGCTTGTGGTACATTTGTAAAGCCAGGTATTATTTTTTAAAACATGGTTAAAGTATATGCCACGTGTTATTTTTTCACGCAGTGGGAGGTGTGAGCGGACATCTTGCGCGCTCTCTGCAGGCGGTTAAATGTATAAAATTAAAAAGTATACATAATGCACTTTTGCGCAAAAAATCCACTTTTAACAAGCAGCGTATGCGGACATATGCTACTTAAGTCATTAATCCACAACGAGATTATATATGTGACGTCACAGGCGGCGTATAGACAACGCTCTCTGCAGGGGGGGTAAAAATCAATTAAATCAATCAATTAAATCAATCAATTAAATCAATTAAATCAATAAAATCAATCAATAACACCTTAGAGTGGTCAGCACCCATCAGTGGTCACGGACCCCCCGCGAATATTGGTCAATTGGTCAGGGACCCCCCACGAAGAGTGGACATTGGCCAGGGACCACCTGTTGACCCCCCGCGAATAGTGGACACTGGTCAATGGCCACCTGTTGACCCCCCGCGAATAGTGGACACTGGTCAGTAACCACCTGTTGACCCCCCGCGAAGAGTGGACACTGGTCAGCGACCACCTGTTGCGACCCCCCGCAGGTGACCCCCCGCAGACCGGGCCACTACGCCGCCTGTGTCGTCACATATATAATCTCCCTACTACTTATGTCAAACCATAAGTCGGAGCATTTTAACATATGGCAAATTCCTACCAGGAAATAAAAAGAATTTTAAGTACAGAAATTGATTTTTTAAGATCAGTTGGAAAATCTAGAATGGATAGAATACCAAATAAAGAAATAAGGGAAATTATGGGTGTACAAGAGGAACCGGACATCATAGACACTATAAGAAAGAAAACATTACAATGGTATGGCAATGTCAAAAGAATGCCAGAGTAAAGATTGCCTAAAATTGTTATGGAATGGATCCCAATAGAAAGGAGGAAGAGTGGAAGACCGAAGAAAACTTGGATAGAAGGGGTACAAGCGGCTATGAATATCAGATGATTGGAGGAATGTCAATGGATGGAGAGATAGGAATGGTGTTTGGTTTCCGGAAGACGGCGGCAGCTGCCATGATACCGGATGATGGTGATGTTTAGATGTTGTAGTAAATTATACATTGAATTCTTAGACATAGTGTGTTTTAAAATTTAAAAAATATATATAATAATATAAATACCTATATATATATCTATATATCTCAATCGTCCTCAATTCAAATGGATATTTGTTTAAAAAACAAAAATGGAAAATTGTTTAAAAAACAAAAATCCATTTTAATTGAGGACAATTGATTTATACATGTACTTACATTAATACGTATTAAAAAAACACATAACTCAATTCTGATTACAATACATTTTAGAAGTACTTATAATGTGTATATATTCAAATTAAAGCCCCAAATAAGAGACTTCAGATAGGACCTATGGTAATGTAGAGAATATAAATTAAAATGCATGAAAATAAATTATCGGAAATTTATAATTAATATCGTTATAAATAGATTTTTTCTCCGCATAGGTATGTTCCTACATAAGGTAGAATTGGTCTAAGAATACAAACGACCGCAACAGAGTATTGCATTGTATTCTGAAAGGAGTTATAAAATTTTGCTAAATAAAATGGTATTTTTGGATAGAAAAACAAGGGGAACTCTTCGTTTTGTAGTAAATGTCTTTTAGTGAAATTTACGACCTGGGATATCCTAAGTTGAAGTGGGAAACTCCTTTCCACTTGGTGGAAATTATTAAGATTTAAGCTCTTAGAAAGTAGCAGACCACTTAGATTTATGAGCTAATGAACGTTCCGAGGGGTGGGCAAGGGGAAGTACGGAATAGCCAACAGGCAAATAAAGATCAAAATATAGAAATAGAAAATGAATTAGAAAAATGTAGATATAATCTACATTTACTACAAGATGAGAGTATTAAAAATCTATATGCCCAACGCCTCACCGAAAAATTAAAATTTGATGAAGATTGGAACTCTGTCGTTATTTATGAACCTTTGAAAAATATATATACATGAAGCAGCAAGATAAGCACTTGGTCTGGAAAAAGATAAACACCATAAAAACCATTGGGTGAGTAAGGAAATACTTGATATCATAACAGAAAAGAAAAATGCATATCAAAATATTTAAGTCCCAAGAAAGATGAAGATTATCAAAGTTATAACGTACTTAAAAGAAAGGTTAAATCTGAAGTCAGGAAACATAAAAAAGAAATGTGGAATAGGGTATGTGGAGAAATCGAGCATACAGTAGGCTATTCAAAGTCAGCCCAAGCATGGAGGACAATTACAAACATGCGAAATGATAATATGACAAAGAGTTTTAATTTAGTACCAATGAAAACTTTTCAGCAATATTTAAAAATGCTTTTAACAGAAACTAGGAGAGAATTTATATACTATGCTACACTGGATAATGGAAAGGGTGACTTAAAGAACCTATAACAGAAGAGGAGGTAAGAAACGTGTTCAGAACGGCAAGAAATGGAAAAACGGCAGGTCCAGGATGAATAACCATGGAACTAATTAAATATGGTTGTTCAGGAATTATAAGAATTTTAACTAGACTTTTTAACCAAGTGATAGAAGGAGATCCTATTCCAGATGAGTTGAAGTTATCGTATATTAGTGCAATATACAAAAGTAAAGGGAATAAAAGAGATCCATCAAACTGTAGAGGGATCAGTGTTATGGCAGCAATTAGTAGAACGTTAAGTAAATTATTAAAATCAGATTGGAGGAAGTAATACAAAATAGAATCAGAAGTACAAACAGGTTTCACAGCAGGTAAATCGTGCCTTGATAATATATTTGTGATGAGGCAGAATATGGAAAAGATGTTGGCTAAAGGAAAAATAAGTTCATATTGCATTTATATACTTGGAAAAGGCATATAACTCTATACCCACCAACAAGCTTTGGGTGGCAATGGAGAAGTTTGGAATATCTAAATCTCTCATACAATTTATAAAACGAATGTATGATTGTAAAGCAAGTATTAAGGTTGGAAATAGAATATCCTCAGAATTTGATATAACAAAAGGATTAAGACAATGATGCGGGATGTTACCAACATTGTTCAAGATATATTTAGAAGATGTATTAATGAAATGGAATAAGTCATGTAGGGGAATGGGAATCAACATTAATGACCATTTACTGCACAATTTATTATTCGCTGATGACCAGATTATAATAGGACAAGATAAAGAAGATATAGAATATATGATCAGAAAGTTGGTCGATGCATTTGAAGGAGGTGGACTGAAGATAAATTATATTAAAACAGAATATATGGTAATCGGAGGAAATTCAGAAGACCTACAAATAAATAATATGACAATTAAACGTGTTGAAGAATTTAAATATCTTGGATCTATAATAGATAAATCTGGTACTTGTGAAAAAAAGATATTATTAACAGAGTAAATTGTGCAAGGAAGGCGATTAAATCCATGAATGGTCTTTTATGGAATAGAAATTTGACCAGAAAAACAAAAAAGGGATTATACAGACAATAATAGAAAGTATACTTACATATGGATAAGAAAGCTGGACAATAAATGAAAGGATGCAGAAAAGAATCTTGGCGACAGAAATGGATGGATTAAGGAGAAGTATGAGAATATCCAGGCTACAACATATACGAAATACATATATCAGACAATAAATGGATGCACAAGAAACTGTTATCGATAGGATAACAAAGAGAGCTCTACAGTGGTATGGATATGTACAACGGATGTCTGAAGACCAGTGGCCTAAACATGTGTTGGATTGGACGGTACCAGGCAGAAGGAGGAGGGGGAGAAGTAGAAGAGCCTGGTATGAGGGAATATATGATGTCATGATGAAGAGGGGTATGGAAGATGGACAATGGGAAGATAGGAATCTCTGGAAAGCAGGAATCAAAGGCAAACTGTTGTAAAGTGGAAAGCCTGTATTAAGTATTAAGTAAGTATGAACTAAATGCCGACGTAACGAGGAAAATATATTTAGGACCTGTGAGAGATTAGTTCTGGAAAGTTGTTCTACAAGAAAAGTTTCAAACCACATAAAATGCGGGTCACCAATTGAAATTGCTGTTATAAAATCCTGTGACGCAAGCAAGAAATGAACACCCCCACAAAACACGAACCCGGAGATCCCACGTTAAGTAAAGTTACCGAAAATTATTACTTATAAAGCACCACCGGACGAATGACACCAAGTTAAAAAGTCGTCCTCAGAACTATCACAGTAGTTCTTTTGAAGTCACCACCTAAGAGTAACACTAACTTAAAATGTTACAGCCGACGTGAAGTTCCGTTCTCTAATTTATAAACAAGGGAACTGGCAACCATCGCATAACGAATCCTACCTTGAATTTCTTCCAGAGAAGCGCTGTGATGTAAAAAGGCTGCATAAGAAACCTGTTGTTTTTAATTGTAAGCATAAAAATCAAGCGCCAAATCTATCATTTAATCTAAGGGAAGTAATACAACTGCTGAGTGGTTGATTCGTTCTACCTCACTGCCTGCTGTCCATGTCGTATCCCGCCTCACTCCATTCCGCTCTTATTCGTGCAGGGATTCCAATAAACAAGAGGAAGTTAAAGGCATCTGAAAGGAAAGATTTCCCATAAACCGAATTTTCCGTGTAGTGGATTGACATTGCTGGATGCTGGTTTCGATTTATGTGCCTTGCAGTTAAAAAGTTGGACACGGCCTTGGTACATCACAACTCTTCTCAGGGAGAAATGTCAAGGTGGATTTAGGCATGCAATGGTTGACAGTTTCCTTGATAGAATAATTTTGGTTCAGAATAAAATTAGTTAAAATAACTTAGTCGGATAATCTGAAACCACAAGTGGAATTGTAATTCCGAGTGATAGAGTGATGCTTTATCAAATATTAAATTTGATAGATGGTCGGGAGCATACGTCTTCAAATATAATCATATATTCGAATAATTAATCGTGAGTTAACAAACGAGTGAGTACACCAGTTACAGGCCAACTATTAAATTGTTAAAACTGATACATGAGGGACACGCTGTAGCATGATTAGTTAAATAACTACAAGCTGGAAGGTCGAGAGTTCTAGTCGCGGTGGAGTCAGGATTTTTAAAGTGACCTAACCTTCTGGAAGCACAATGGTACTGGGGTTGACTCAGCTTCTGAACGAAATGAGTATCAGATGCTTGTTCTGGAGGTAAAGGCGGCCGCCACGCAGGGCTGACAATTCGCCTGACATCAGTTGAGATTGTCCATACCTCTATTTCATTTCTCATTTGTTCCTCATGTCTTGCCAATCCCAGACTAAGATATTTAACTATTATGATTGTTATTATTGTTATTATTGTTATTATTATTATTATTATTATTATTATTATTATTATTATTATTATTATTATTATTATTATTATTATGTCTGATTTCCTTGTTATGCAGTCCACTTGTCTATTTGTTTCTCTTAGTTCCTAAGCACTCTTTTGTCAAACACATGTAATTTTTTCTTTCCTTTAAAAGTGGTCATATAGCATCCAGAAATGAATTCATATGAGGAGATGGATGTTTTGACTTCTGTGTTTTTCATGCACTTTGGTGACTTATAAATGGAAGAAGCGTGCTGGACTATATGCATGGGGTTGTACTTAGCGTTCTCACAATACACTAGAGTTATGTTTGATGGACGTAAGCTACAAGCCACACTGACGTCACAGAGCTTTTCTCTTGTAGCAAAGATTGATCCACTTGAGTTTGTGTTCGAAGAGGGTATTTTTTGTATAGATTCTTTCCACATACACATCGATCATGGCATAAAGACATTTCCTAAGAGAAAAACAACCTAGATTTGATCCACTTCAGTCAATGCCAGCAATCATTGTAGTCTCGGTTCTAGAATACAATGTGTATAGGGTTACTAAAAACCGTTTTTAAAGGACCAGAAAAATTTATAACCAGGACCCCGAACAGCCGCATGGGATCAAAAGAAAATTGTAGAGATCTTACAAGAACTCAACCTGTTAAATTATAATTAAAATTATAAACGAATTGGAAAGGGCATTCCTGAGAATGGCTTGGTTTAGGATCCTTAACGCAATATTGTAATTTTGCCAAAATTTAAATGTTCACGGGTCGCCCCCTGAAATTGGTACATAGCTTACTTCGGTTGACACAGTGTGGTATGGACGTCCATGCTTGTCAGAATAAGAGAAAGTGAAACAAATGAAACACCACAAAGTGTATATTTTTATGATCTTACCATGGTATTGAGTGTGACAGAGATCATCGGACGTGGAAGCTTGGAGAAATGGAGGTGGGTTTTTCAGTGGGGGGTGTACTGTAGCGGTACTTTTAGACCTAATGGACTCGGTTCCTCGTAACACTCTACTGTCGTTCGAAAAACATTTCTCTCATTTATTCTGAATTAGCTACTCCATTGTAAAGTGGTGCGATATGGGTAAGTCAATGTTTTTGTAACGCATGGTACATTATAATTTCTAATTTTTTATCTTTCGACAACTCCCACCCAACGTTTCTTCCATCTCCGATAAGTTTTGTCACATGTAATAGTTCTGCCAGGAAGAGATATAGACGGCTACAGGATAGAATGCCCAGGTAAGTGGAGTGATAGAGATTTGTCTTAAATAATTCTTGTCCAATTTGGTGCAGAGCGTAATCAGCCTCACGTAAAGAGAATACAAGGAAATTTACTGTCGTAGTGCTGGCTTGGAGTCAGGTTTTACCCACCGTATATCCGCCAATGCCATCTTTGGCACTCATAGATGATGATCGATCTGTACTACTCGTGTTATGCGACTCGTTTGAACCATTTTGTCGTCAGTTGTAGCTAGAGTCTTAGTGATTCTTTTCCTCGAAGCTTATAAATTGTGTGCGAAGAATGCAAAGTAAATAAAACATTAATATATCGTTGAATAAACAGAACAATTCGACTTGTTCTTCTCCATGTCGATCGTACAGTTATCGATCCTGGTGGGTGAATTAGTGAATATCATATTATCCTCTGATATCAAGGTTAGCAGGTTCAAACTCGGTCGGGATGTTTTATCAGGCCGTAAAAATCCTAAGTATTGGTTCCTTTAGATAGGAACTATAGTCGTGGGTTGTGTGTCGTAGTTTTATGGAACACAACACAGTTGAAACCTGAAAGCAAAGGCCTCTGAGCAAACAATTGTCGGCTCTTTCAAGCCCAATTTTGATATCCGTTTCTAATGACTTTAGGATTAAATAATAGTATGAAATTCTTCAGATTGTAGGCCTACTTTCGTCAGAGTAACAGCCATCTCAGCTAGATTTTGAACTCGCGTTTCCCTCCTCCTTAATTCCAAATCTCGAAGTTTTTTTTAATAAATATTTCAATACTTTAAATTTAAGATGAACTCTATCCCTTCTCTATCACCCATAAAAATCTTTGCTTCATTTTTTCGTGTATTATGTTCTCATTACGTTACCTGTACGTTACATATATATATGAGACTTCCAAGCAGGCTGTCGAGAAGAGCGGACGTGTTTTTGTTGGAGTAGTTGAAGTGTGCAGGGGACAAAGCATTATGGAAGAAGTTAGAAAGCTGATTGAAACATTGTCAACTGAAGTGAAAGAGGGGTTTGAAAAGTGCAACGTGGGGGGAAAAATTCGTGATATTGCGACGAACATGCATCGGATGGAGGACAGATTGAAATGGCTGGAATCTAAGTTAGACTATCTCAAAAACCAGAGTCGCCGTAATAATATTGTGATATATGGAGTGCATGAAGAAGACAGGGAGAGCTGGAAGGAAACTGAACTTATAGTTAAAAGAGTAGTGGCGCAAATCAGGATTGATTTGGTGGACAGTGATATTGAAAGAGCGCACAGAGTAGGTCGTTGGAATAGTGGAAAGAGACCGATTGTATGCAAATTATCACACTACAAAATAAAATGTTGGATCCTTAGAGACAGTAAATATCTTAAAGGGACCGCTATCAATATTGCCGAAGACTTTAGTGAGAAGGTGCGTCGCGAAAGGGACTTTCTTAAGCGACACATGCTCGAGGCGAGGAGGCAGGGCTGCCATGCAATCCTGCAATATAATAAATTGATTATAAATGGACGAATGTGGAAAAGGGAACAACTACAAAATATGGACAACCCTGAAAATGAATTTGAAGAGGTCATTGACAGCGAGTCCCCAAAACCACAGGGGACGCTACAACAGCAGGTGGTCTCCTTACAGCAGAGGAGGGAGAAAATTCTACACGAGAGAAAGATATATAATATAAGTTACAATGTTGGGTTTATCTAGTAGAGTTTTAATTTTCTAGGTTAATGCGAATTTTTAATCGATTTTGATTTATGAATGGAGCGAAATATATTAGAAAGAAGATAGAAAGATGAATATGAAATGGAAAGATGCACGAAAGATAAATATTTGGGAGAATTGGATTGGATCAGTGACATGAATTGAAGGATAATAGAGTTAATTTGAGGAAAAACCATGTAAAATAAAAACAAAGTACAAATTAAAATGTTTGTGTTTATTAGTATTTTAACATCGGAGGCCATTTTGCGTCTGGAATGTTTGTGTCCAATAGGCTATATTTGTATTTTTGTGCTTGTAATATTTTGCTGTAGAAGTTCAATAATCCAATTTTGATTATTTGAAGTGGGTCCTAGTAATGAAATTATAGCCTAGCTTTTTACGTTCGAGTGAGGGAAATCACGGGAAAATATCAGTCAGGGTGGTCTATACCTGAATGTTACCTCAAAACCTCCCATTTAAAAATATATTATGTGGTCAAATTAATAAGCAATATTGGCTCTACTCACCCATTATCTAGTCAATATTTTATTTTAATTAATTTAGGTATCTGTTAATTGTTTCAATACTTGAAATAATACAGGCATTTATTTACCGGCAGTGTAAGGATTTTATATTGGTTAAGACTTTCACGGCTATCGTTATATATTTTAAAATACCTTTTCTGGAATCTTGGCCGTGTATTAAAGTGTTGTCTTCTCGAAGTTTCATCATATTCTGTGGGTGACATCTTCAGGAGATGTGTTTGAGTAAATTTTCGTAGTAATCTGCTAACTAGTTGTCAAGAAGACAATACTGTAAGACACGGCCAGGAATCCCGAAAAGGTATTTAAAAATACACGTGTAAGAATTGTTTGACAGCACTCCTGTGTACTATAAAATATTGTAATATCTGAATAAAGTTTATAATATTCTTATTTAACCATTACAGTAATTTGGTATGCACTGATTAAATTGTACATTATACAAATTCTTGAGTAAAAGCACTTCGGATTTACCATGTAGGGCTATTATATTTGAAAGCATATCAATTATCCCTTCAACTTGTAACTGGCTAGAATTGGAATCTATGTCACACCAAAAACGAATGTGTTATGCTACATACATGTTTACGGATAAATAATTGACAGGAACATCGTAACAGAATACCTAAGGCCCCCACATGGCATTTCATTCAGCCAGTAACAATTATTCTGTGATTAACACAAGGTAAGATGAATATAGTGATAATACAAATAATTAGTTATATCGACGTGTAATTTAAAATTCATTTTGAACCACCACTGACGTTATTATATAATAAGTTAGAATGGTAAAACGTGTAGGCCTACCTAAGGTGTTAGTAGTCCTTAAGAAATTAAAATTACATAAAATCGTGTAGGCCTTCCAGAACTTGTTCTTCCATCTTCATTTTTACTATCAGGTTCCTAATCAGCTGCTGAGGATGGAACAAGTTACGAAAGGGCTAAACGATTTTAATGGAACTTTAATTTGTTAAAGGCGACTGATACCTAAGATACAAGTTAGAACATGACCGAGAAAACAGTTCCAAGTCCCACAAAGGTATAAAGCTAATTCTATACAAAGTTTTATCTGCGTTTTTCATTATTTACCGAGAATTAGAAGAAAACAAATCTATGAATACAATTAGACCTAGTGCATCTGTGTTATCAGTGAAATATTTGTATTATCTATGATTTCTGGTGTCACTTCGTTCTTGCTTTCGTTATACAACTATGTTATAAAATACGTTCTTATTGTTAGTAAAACGTTTATAAAATGCAGTGTGTTTTTCAAAAGGCTGCGCACAAACTTAAGGAGCTTTTACGAGTGAGTGTTTGAATTACTACTTAGAATAGAAATGTATGATCTACGAAGCAATCTTGAGTCACTGCAAATTTTGGTATGTTATAAACTACATAATGGACAGTCGTTTATTTTGTACACGTATTTAAATTAAGCTATTGTAATATTTCAAACATTTTTTACAATAGATGTTAAAATTGGCGTCTTCTCACAATCGAATATAGACATATCATGCAGACGATGAGGTTGTGATATGAGACAGAAGAGGTCTTATAGCGGGCAATTTACGAATTGAAGAAAATATGTGAAACATACCACATGAAAATGTCTACTTCAAAAAGACAATTTTCAGCTTTTCGAGGGTAAAAATCCAATTAGAGATTAAAACAATATAACAGGTGAACAATTTTAATTATCTGGGATACAATGTGTCATATAGAAAAAGTGAAGGCATTGCAAACAAAATAAATAAAGTGAATTATATGTGAGGCGCCATAAAACGAACTCTCAAGGCATCTAGGAAGGAGGCACGTTTAAAATTTTATAAAACAGTGGCGGTTCCAACACTACTATATGGATTGGAACACAGGGTGTGAACAAAAAGCCAGTAACGGATAATAACTTCAGAAAGTATGTTTTCGAGATCGGAAAAGTAATGATGAAAATATAGGAAGATAACTAAATATATTCAAGCTACTTGATAGGATTGCACAATACAGTGATGAATGGATGGACAACATCAATAGATTCAATAATAACAGAATCCTGAAAGATATTCTTAATTAGACACCACTAGGATGAAAACATGTTGGAAGTCCTAATAAAAGATGGACAGACCTATTCTAACATGAACATTAGAAAAAAAAACTTTAGGTCTAATCCTTCATGCTGATGATGATGACACATCATCGTCAAAAATAAAACCCTCGTGTCTGTGGCACCAGTTCCCTAGTAACAACTAGTTTTCGCCAGGACACTTGCATCATGTGATGCGTGATGTACTTGGTAGAATACATAAGATATATTGTTTATTTAAACTACTGTTAGCGAGGTCAGTTACTTGTACGTCACAGTAAACAAAATGAGGCATCACGAAGTTTGGACTAGGATCCGTTTGAATTGAAAGGGAATAACATGTTTAATACATTCAATGTAAGCTTTATGCACAATATATTTATAATACGAGTGTAAAACACACGTCAGAGAACTCAGTAAATTGGGAGACTTTTGTAAAGAATGAGAGATGATGTCAAGGAAAGAATAAGAAAAAGGGTAAAAAAAAGTCTGAAGGATACACTCGAATGAATTGAGAGTACTTCAGGAGAGAAAACCTCTTTCATTAAGGACTTCTCCATCAAAAGGCTTCTCTCTCGAAGCCCTTCGCAAGCACAAGTAAAGAAAGAAAGACTAACTTTGTGTCCTGTCTCTTTTTCTTCCTCTTCAATTTTTTCGAATATTGATAAAGTTTCTGATATTCAGTAAACATTAATCATTTATTTTATTTGATGTGTAAAATATGTTAAATATATACCGCTGTCGTCTCGAGGTAGCGTGCTGCCTTGTCACGCAGCGGGCCCGGGTTCGATCTCCGGTTGGGGCAGTTTTTCTGGGTGAGGTTTTTATCGGGGTTTTTCCTCACCTGTAAGACAAATGTCAGGAAAACTTTAAGGCCCAAACGGTCCCCGAAATCATATGGCCATCATCATTATCCTTATCATTATCATCATCATCCTCCTTCACCAGTGTGGAAAGGAACGGCAAATTACCACACCTACAATTCCCTAGTAAAGCTGTAAGCATAGCATGAAAATGCTATGATTGCAGTGAAGGATCTGCCTTCGGGCAGAATTACTATGGAAGGATATTTTAAATTTACCTTTTACGAATATTATATGATTCAACATTTTATAAATTACGAAAAAAATAGTTTTTATGGCAATGGTTTTTGGTTCGTGAGCACGCGTATTCGAAATACCTTAGATTCAAATAATCGAATTAAAAAAAGTTATTTTATTAATAGATAAAATATTATATAATAACGATAGTAATAATAATAATAATAATAATCACAATAATAATGCTTTATTTTAGCTGGCAGTGTTAACGCCATAAGGCCTTCTCTTCCACTCAACCAGCAAATAGTAGAATTATACAAAAATTTCATGCATATTACAATTTTAAGATATTATTAAAATACAGACTAAACAAAATACAATGTTGATGTGATCTAATACTAGCTAATACTAACAAAAACATAGAATATAATAAAATTAAAATGATATAAAAAAGATACGTAGCTTCCTAGATGATTATTTATAGAATGCTCTATGTAGTTGTTATGCAGTTTATGTTTCCATTGTGTCAAACTTAAGATATGAGTTAATTTGGATTTAAATAATGATAGCGATTGACAGTCCCTGACATGACTGGGAAGTGAGTTCCATGCTCTAGTCATAGATATTGTGTAAGATTCAGAGTATAGACATGTCCTGTGCTGTGATATCAAAAGTAAAGAAGAGTCTTGTGATCTTGTTCCTAAATTGTGATGAGCCGATAAATTTTGAAAAGATGTTGTTAAATAATTTGGTAAATATGTGTACAGAATTTGGAATAGTAAGGTATGTGAATGTAACGTTCTTCTGTCATTTATGCGGAGATTGAATATAAATCGAATGTACGCATTTTAGGCACACTGTAGTCTGTCAGATCAGTTGTCAGATTAGTGAGTAATACGTCGCAGTAGTCGAAGTAAATATTCCTGTTGTCTGAGCGGGAATTCAACCCAGAACCTCAATATTTATTAGAATATTTACATTGCATCAAATGTAACTTGAAATGTGAATTAATAATATTTTAATGTCATCTGAATCGGTTTCTTGCGTGGCTTTTCTCAGCCAAAACAAACGCTGGACTGAAATTTAATTAACAAAACATATTAAATCATAAGAGGATCAGAGCAAAGTATTAAAGCTAGAATTAGAGAACCAAAAAAACTGTAACTCGCAAATTGTCATCCACATGGAAATCTAAATAAATCTCAACTAGAACTAAAGTAAGAATATTTGATGGCAAAGTGAAAAGTATGTTGCTATATGGGTGTAAGACTTAGAAGGGCAAAATCGCATTATGTACAAACGTGTTGGAATATATATATATATATATATATATATATATATATATATATATATAGATGCCTGAAATTTATTTTGAGAATCTGGTGGTTCCGAAACCATATCAAACTAGGAATTCTGGAGAAGAGGATACATCACAGAATGAGATCTGGAAAAAGATTAAGTATTGCAAATGGACATGGATTGTACACTCTCTAAGAGGGGAACTGGACAGTGTGGCAAAGAGAGTACTGGAATGTAAACCACAGAATTGCCTAGAAAATGAGGAAAACCAATAATTACATGACGCAGCACGGTAACAACAGACATTTAGCAGCAAGGGATAAGTTGGAATGAAGTTAGGAAATTGCCAGAAAACAGAGCCTGGTGGAGTGCTTTCACAAAGGCCCTATGCTTCCATGAGGTAACATTGTAACATTTGAGGTTCTCATTCCGAAGGAATCTCGTTTGAATACCATGTTCGACCAACCACACTTTTTTTTCATCAGTGAAGGAATATTTATTCTCGTTTTGAATACCATTAACACGATATATTTCACAATAATCATAATATTACAACTTAATCAAAATTAAATCGACTCATTTAGAAAACAACATGTTATGCACTGTGACGAACACAAAACACGTGTCTTCTGTGTACAAACAACTGTTATTCTACACGCTATTAGACTTAGATGTTAAAGCGCTTATAGATATGAATGATACGATAATAATAAGTATTAAATATGTGAGATATCATTATAGTCACAATGGAAATACAACACCTATTGCCTGCAGCAAATATTCTACATGAACAAACATTTAAAGCCACTATAAATTAGAATAGTAGATTTAAAAAAAATGTTATTGTGCACAATAGGAGACACTTGTCATCGCAATTAGTATAAAAAAGTAAAACAAATAATTTGTTATCTAATGTCCCTTGTTATCACTTCGACATTTCCGGTGGTCTTTCCTGGCATTGGCGTCATTGTAACCCAATTCTGAGGTTGGAGCGCCTGAAAGGTTGGGTTACGCTACCCCGATGTTATGATGGGAGGTGGTGATGATGATAGCGGTGCTCCAGAAGAGTCCTTAATACGAAACTTAATCTAAGGCGAATATAAATGATGATGATTATGATGATTCGCAGACCGTTTGGGCCTTAACGTTTCCTGATATTTGTCTTATAGGTGAGGTAAAACCCCGAAAAAACCTCACCCAGGAAACTTGTAGCATCCGGGGCACGAACCCGAGCTCGCTGCATGACAAGGCAGCACATTACCTGGAGAACAAAGCTGTGGACATTAAACAAATTATATAGACTGTTATTCTTTCAGTTATAATATACGATGCGTAACACTGTCTCTATATTTCAGAGAGAGAAAAATATAAAAATATTTGAGAATAAAGTGCTTAGGACATTTTTTGGGCCAAGGAGAGACGAATAGACATGTGAAAATAAAATAGATAACAGTGAGTTACATGATCTTAATGGAAAATCACATATAAGAAAAAACAGTTAAGTCCCATAGAGTTTGATGGGTAGGACATATGGCGCGGATGGGGAATGAAAGAGGGCCATTAGAAGCTTGTAGGAAAGCCAAAGGGCAAGAACCTAGTAGAAGAGGCAAGAATAAGGTGGGGAATAATTATTTATCAAGATTTGAGGGAGTTAAATTATATAAAATATGAAGTGATTGGAAAACACTAGTCAGAATACAAAGCTTATGTACGCGTGGCCATTAACTTCCTGGTTCAATAGTTCTAGTTAGTTATGAAAATGAAACATGTGGGATGATATATGAAAGCAACAATACAGACTGCTAAATATTGTATGATTATCTAGCCTGTATTCCACGTATAATCATTAGACAGGTCAAGGTCATATTGGAGTGTCAATCCCGTTCCCCCTCATGTCTTAAAACTCAGGGCAGGATTGGATGATATAAGTGAGACATTCTCAACCCACGCAACTCCTCATACCATCTAACTTATCACGGTTTTCTATATGACATCTAAGCAGTGACTTTGTTCTGACTATTGAAAATACGTGGACCATATACGGCCATAAAATATTCGTAAGTATGAATTACATGAAAATATTTTTAAAAAAATGTGAGTAGTAGATGTAAGGGTAAAACTTCCTCTCATAGAAGGTCCTTGGTCTACCAGCCGACCGTTGACCTCACATCCACATGAGCCATTTACATAGCTGGATAATCATACAACCAGTACAGGTGTTACATGCGGTCAGGATTTAATATTATTTTCTCAATCTGGAGCGATTCATATTTTAACTACTGAAATTCATCATGAGCGCCAGTCCCATACTGACCGAAATTCCAAGAGAAAAATTCCTTCCCACATAAAGACTCGTATATCGCATGCCCCTCAGCTCTGGACCAAGGCATAATTCCTTCAACTGCTCGTCTATGGCGCAGGAAAGACGTAACAGTAGAGAGGAATATTATTAGATGTTTCTTCGGTATGAGAATAATAAAGATATAATCCTATTAAATGAGGATGGACACCTTCTCACGATTAATAGAACGGTGTCTAACAGAGAGGACTTAATTTCGGCTTAATAGACTATTCGTTTCTCCTGCGCTGTTAGTACTCATTTTTTGGCTCTATAAATCCATGTTGATAATATGAAGTTTCACACAGTTTTAAAATAGTTCAGTTCCTCGACATTTTCAAATATTACCTTTAATTGTAGCATTAAGCAGCAGGAATTACGTGTTTTAGTTTTTGTATCGTTTGACTTTATATATGACTAGCTAATACCCGGCGTGCGCTGCTACTCCTAAATACATGTTAATGTGTTTTACCACCAGCCGTGCGCTGTTATACTCTACTTTTTTGTAGAGTTTTTTATATGTTCAATTCTGTGTACATCAATTTGTATATTTGTTATGGTTTAGGCACGTTTTTCAATACAAAGTGTGATTATTAGGGGTGAAGTGGTTGAGTATTGCAACTCTCTTATAGCCTATATTCATTCCCGGAATCTCCTGAACATTTTTCAAAAAAGCTCCATCTCAATCGGATGAACGGTATGGCAGAGCACGCTTGCCCATGAATCTACTTATCCCGATCTTCTTGGTATAAAAAAAACTCAAAGCGCGACAGGCCTAGAAGGCTTTTGGATGACCTGCCGGCTGTTGGCCTCACATCCACATGTATTAATCACAGAGGTAGACGATCGTCTAGCCAGTGTAGGTTGACATGTGGTCAGCATGTCGGATCCTCCAACCGTTATAGCTGGTATTCTCAACCTGGAGTCGCTACTTATTGTAGCTAACCAAATGTCTCACGATGCTGGGGGGGCACCGCACAGTGGGCCAGATACGAAATCTAGCTGGAAAAAAGTATTTTACTAACTCTCGCCAATTCATCTTTATTCACTCTAAAATTATTGCCAGATGACTGTTCTTCACTTATCTGCAAAGGAGGATAGAATTAAAAAAATTATGTAGACAATATAAACATCGGAATTTGTCGGTAGTTAAGAATTCATCTGGTCTGATCCCAATTGTGTACCGAGCTGTAGAAATAAATACGTTTTGCATTAAAGTTCAGTGAGTTAGTCTTATTGTATATGGATACTTTACCTCAAGGTTTGTACTTTCCATTGATATATTTAAAAAAAAATACACGATCTTTTTAATTTAAATTGAGCTACGAAAATAAGAGTTCTGAACAGTAGTGCAAATTTTAGTTAGAAGATAGAGTGATTTATGGACTTCAATTCCCGCACAATAATATGTGTGCAAATTATTGCGTTTTTGTAATTTTTTTTATTAGAGGAGCCGGCCGGCAGCTGAGGCCTATCTTCTCACACAGAGAATTGTTTGATTTAATATATGAAGAAAAGTGATCGATAGAGGCAGTAAGTGATCCTCTATTAATAAATTAGACTTGGAGGATGTTCAGAGAATGTTAAAAAAATTGAAAACATTTTTTTAAAAGCGATTTTCTAAAACATAGGAAGTTGTGCGATAGAAAAAAAAAGTTAGATTTCTACTGAAATATTCTGATTAACTAAAAGTAAATGTAAACTTTCCCGTTATTAAGAATTCAGAACACTGGTAGTCGTTGGAAAATCCAGTTCCATCTGCTTATGGAATTTTAAGACCCAAAATATCTTTCGAAGAGGCTGAAAAAAAAAGTCTTATTTCTGCTGAAATGTCTGTGTTGGGAACGGTAGCATAAAAAAATTGCTTCCCTAGAAGCATTATAGGGTGGATAAAATATCACAACCTTTCTATTTGGCACCTAGTCTCATGTTAATATATCTACACATTGATATTTTATTCCCAAAAAAGACCGACATAGATGATAGGGAGTTGAGCTGGGTGATTTGTAATGTTTATTATGATTTTGAAGCTATTTTTTGTGGTTTTTTGAGTAATGGCTTTAAAACATCAGCAGCATCCCGTTTACCATATGACCAAAGTGATATTTCTGTTGCAAGAGCAAGTTCATCGCGAGACAATTCATGCTTAAGTGAACATTTATTTTATTCCATCATCTTCGAAAGTTGTTTTGGGTCTTCCAATTCCATAAGCAGATGGAACACATTTTTCCAAGGACTGCCATTGTTTTCTAAATTAATTCTTCATAACGGGAAAGTTAACATCCACTTCTAGCCAATCAGAATATTTCTTTCTTTCTTCTCGCGTACAACTTCGTACGTTTGAGAAAATCGCTTTAAAAATATTGATTCTAATATAATTTAAAACATTCTGCTAACATCCCCCTACCCCTAATTTGTTTACTAAATGATAACTTATTGCCTCTATCTAACATTTTTATCCACATTAAATCAAACAATTATTCTCTGCGCGCAACAGTAGGCCGCAGTTGCTGGCTATCTCCTCTAATGAGAAAGCTAATTAAAAAAACGCAATAATTTGCACACATGTTATTATGCGGGAATTTAAGTACATAAATCACTCTATATTATAACTAAAGTTTGTACTACTGTTCAGAACTGTTTTTTTTGTAGCTCAATTTAAAATAAGATGATTGTGTAAATTTTTTAGTGCATGGAAGGTATGATTCCACATGTATTTAACATAAAATCTGGTTATATAGAAAAACATTAAATATATCAATAAAATGACAAATCTTGAGGTGAAGTATCCATATAGAATAAGACGAATAGCACACTGAACTTGAACACACAACGCTAATAACATAACTGGGATATAGACCAGATGAGTTCTTAACCATCGGCAACTTCCGATCTTTATATTGTATTTTATAAAAATTTGAATTGTACCCTCCTTTGCAGACAAGTTAAGAACCGTCACATATCAAAAAAAGTATGTATAAATTGATGAGGGTGAGTGAAAATAGTTTTTTTTTTCAGCTAAATTTCATTTCTGGCCCACTGTGCACCGACCCCATAATGCCCGAAATTCCACGAGAAGAATTTCTTCCTCCATGGAGACTCGAACCCGCCTAAGTCCCGTAGTTCTGCGCCAAGACTTCTTGCTTAAACACTCGGCTACAACGCGGACTCTTGGCATCAATGAAAGATAAAAATGATTATTGTGAGTTATCCGTAAGAAATAAACATATACTGTCGCGGACTTTTTTGTAGAGCGTTTTGAGATATTCAATTCTCTATACATTCATTTTGTATATTTCTTATGGTTTAGGCAGCATAAGCCATTTAAGCGTCCAAAGAGCTACTTTCTTCACATTAGAATTGTACCCTCCTTTGCAGACAAGTTAAGAACCGTCATATAACAATTATATTGGAGTGAAAAAAAAAAGATAAATTGATGTGGGTGAGTGAAAATAGTATTTTTACAGCTAGATTTCATTTCTGTCCCACTGTGCACCGGTCCCATATTGGCCGAAATTGCATGAGAAAAAAATTCACCCCCATGGAGACTAGAACCAGCGTAAGTCCCGTAGTTATGCGCCAAGACTTCTTGCCTTAACCACTCGCCTACTGTGCGGGTGTCTTGGTATTAATAATAAAGATGAAAAAGGTTCACCCGAATGAGTATTATTGTCTTGGTATCAATGAAAGACAAAAATGGTTATTGTGAGTTATCCGTAATAGATAAATATATGCTGTCGCGGACTTAATTCTTGAGCTTTTTGATATATTCAATTCTGTGTACATTCATTTTGTGTATTTCTTATGGTTTAGGCAGCGTAAGCCATTTAAGAGTCCAAAGAGCTACTTTTTTGACGTTTCCCACTACAAAGGGCGATTTTTAAGTGTGTAGGAGTTGAGTATCACAACTCTCTTATAGCCTATTTTCATCTCGGGAATCTCCTGAACATTTTGCAAAAAAACCCATCTCAAACGGATCGACGGTATGGCCGCGCATAAAGTACGAACAAACAATTAAACAAACAAACAAATATTAATTTTTATATATGAGATTCGAGGGATTCAGGAAAAAAGAGCAAAATACAGTTTAACAAAATTTTAAATTTCCTCTCCTAGATCATATATTTTACATTATAACGCAATACAATGTATTATAGTACTACATGAGATATGGCACTTTCCAATGAAATATTATTCATTAATTAAATAAAAATAAAACGTAGTTTTATTTGATTTTCATATTTATTATATAATTCAGTGACAGATGTTTCGGTACACTGTATCTTCTTCAGACATGTTAACAATTCTTCTCTCGCAAAATGTGTAAATATCGACTTATCTTTTTCTTTCTCTGAATATTCCATAATCCATATATCATATCCTACATAATTGAAATTAACCTGTTTGAAAGTTAATTTTTTTTAATTTTCCTACATAATTGAAATTATCCTGTTTGAAAGTTATTTTTTTTTTAATTTAACTGTATAGTCTATTCCTTTCCAGTAATTGAAATTTTGTTTTTAATATATGTACAACTTTATGTAAGTATATATATATATATATATATATATATATATATATATATATATATATTCATCCATAGTAATTCTGCCCGAGGGCAGGTCTTTCACTGCAATCATAGCATTTTCATGCTATGCTTGCAGCTTTACTAGGGAATTGTAGGTGTGGTAGCTTCCCGTTTCTTTCCACACCGGTGAAGGATGATGAAGATGAAATGATAATGACAAGGGTGATAATGATGATGATGGCCATATGATTTCGGGGACCGTTTGGCCTTTAAAGTTTTCCTGACATTTGTCTTACAGGTGAGGAAAAACCCCGATAAAAACCTCACCCAGAAAAACTGCCCCGACCGGGGATCGAACCCGGGCCTGCTGCGTGACAAGATATATATATATATATATATATATATATATATATATATATATATATAAAGAAAAAGTAAACGCCTGAACTGGGGTTTTAACACGAGACCTATAACTCTACACTCAGGGATTCCAGCACAAATATTTATTTTTCTTTCTTACATATTTGTATTTAGTCCCGCACCGTAGCCGAGTGATTAAGGCAGGAAGCCTTGGCGCAGAGCTACGGGACTTGAGCTGGTTCGAGTATCCTTGGGGGAAGAAATTTTTCTTACCATATTCGGCCGGTATGGGACCGGTGCCCATCCAGCATCGTGAGGCATTTTGGGTAGCTACAATAAGTAGCGGTTCCAGGTTCATAAAACCAGATATAACGAGGGAGACACGTCACATGTCACCCCAACACTGGCTAGATGATCATCTACCTCTTGATTGACACATGTGGATGCGAGGCCAGCTGCCGAATGCTAGGATAAGGGCCCTCTAGGCCTGTCGTGCCATGGAATTTATTTTAATTTAATTAATATATATATATTTAGAAAAATTGGGTAATATTAGACGGGAAACCAAGTTATTAAATAGTAAAAATGGGGAATATTTGATAGAGAAGATTATTGATCTTAAAATGAATTAAAATAAAAAAAGAACGCCAGAGAATTGTGTTAGTGAATTAGAGTAGAGAGGAAAGGGTTTCAGGCTACAACGAACATAATTAGGAATGAATTGGGGATATGATTGCAGATACCAGGAGTATATGAAATAGATCGGAATTTTCAGACTCAGGACCCCTAAGACATCTAGCAGGCAACTAAAATTTACTAGGATGATAGAAGTCGGTAAAGGTTGCTTATAGGCCTTTCAATTCATGCTTAAGTATCGTTTACGAACCTGCATATCTTCAGACTCGGGACCCAGAGTTAAAAGTCCCTCCTTGGATATTTCATTCCTAAAAAATCCATTCCCCGGCCGGGTTTGAACCCGCGACCCTTGGCACCAGATGCAAGGGGCATTAACCACTAGTCCACCGCGGCCGACATAAATATAGGCATATAAATAGCTGTGAATTAATAAATATTCTTCAATATAGATCTATTGCTATTAGCTGATCAATTTGTTGTATGAAACTGAAGAAGGCAAGTTCTAACCGGCCGCAGGGAGGTTAATTTACTATGGCACCACATAAGACTTGATGTATTTTACTTACTTACATTTGTGTGTGTGGTGAACCCAAACGTCACTCCCTACAGACGGTAGTGGATATAGAAATAGATCTGGAGCTATTTGGCTGAGGTATCGCAATAAAGTTGTTTGATAGTTATCATAAGTGATGCCACGAGTGATTTTCAAATTATCGATAAATTCACGACTCACGAAGTGTTTACTCACAAATCATTATTTAACTATATTTATTTCAAAATATTTATATATTTAATGCAAACGGCGATGTTTGAAAACAAATGAGAAACGATAGGTACGCTTCTACTGCTTCTTTTGTTTATCACTGCAACCAGATCATACTATTTATTGCCAAAGGAACGCAATATTGTAAGAATGCTCTCTAGTGGAGAAAAAATGAAACATCAATCTGTATATTAATTCATTTCTGATGTCGTATGATGTAAATATTACAATTATATTTTTCTGGATTATTACCTGGGAAAAAATACATTTAAGAAAGTCAAACAGTGGTTTCTTTTTTTGGTGGTATAATAAATTGCTACAAATGTTGACATGTATGTACTATATATATACAATCTGGTAGCCGTATTTCTTATAGGCTCAGTCACTGCAAAATAACGGTCAGACCTGTTCAGAATATTAAAAACGAGGAGCTTTGTTTAATATATGGTAATTATAACACTGATAAATATTTCGTGAAACACGACTCTGATTGGTTGTAAAACAGAAATCATTGAAACGTGATTGGTCATTGACTCCCATTTGGGGCATGAGTTAAATAGTCATAAGTAATGCCACGAGTGATTTTCAAATTATCGATAAATTCACGACTCACGAAGTGTTTACTCACAAATCATTATTTAACTATATTTATTTAAAAATATTTATATATTTAATGTAAACGGCGATGTTTGGAAACAAATGAGAAACGTTAGGTACGCTTCATCTTCTTCTTTTGTTTATCACTGCAACCAGATCATACTATTTATTGCCAAAGGAACGCAGTATTGTAAGAATGCTCTCTAGTGGAGAAAAAATGGAACACATCAAGCTGTATATTAATTCATTTCTGATATCGTATGATGTAAATATTACAATTATATTTTCCTGGATTATTATCTGGGAAAAAATACATTAAAAAAGTGCAAACAGTGGTTTCTTTTTTTTTTGGTGGTATAATAAATTGCTACAAATGTTTTTATATTAACTCCTGCAAGCGCTATGTGTTGACATCTATGCACTATATATACAATCTGGTAGTCGTATTTCTGATAGGCTCAGTCACTGCAAAATAATGGTCAGACCTGTTCAGAATATTAAAAAGGAGGAGCTCTCTTTAATATGGTAAGTTTAACACTGATAAATATTTCGTGAATCACAACTTTGATTGGTTGTAAAACAGAAATCATTGAAAAGTGATTGGTCATTGACTCCCATTTGGGGCATGAGTTAAATAGTCATAAGTAATGCCACGAGTGAATTTATCTAGATAATTTGGAAATCAAGAGTGGCATTTGTTAGGACTATTTAACGAATAAAATTAAGCTGTTTACTCACAAATCATTATTTAACTATATTTATTTAAAAATATTTATATATTTAATGTAAACGGCGATGTTTGGAAACAAATGAGAAACGTTAGGTACGCTTCATCTTCTTCTTTTGTTTATCACTGCAACCAGATCATACTATTTATTGCCAAAGGAACGCAGTATTGTAAGAATGCTCTCTAGTGGAGAAAAAATGAAACATCAATCTGTATATTAATTCATTTCTGATGTCGTATGATGTAAATATTACAATTATATTTTTCTGGATTATTACCTGGGAAAAAATACATTTAAGAAAGTCAAACAGTGGTTTCTTTTTTTGGTGGTATAATAAATTGCTACAAATGTTGACATGTATGCACTATATATACAATCTGGTAGCCGTATTTCTTATAGGCTCAGTCACTGCAAAATAACGGTCAGACCTGTTCAGAATATTAAAAACGAGGAGCTTTGTTTAATATATGGTAATTATAACACTGATAAATACTTCGTGAAACACGACTCTGATTGGTTGTAAAACAGAAATCATTGAAACGTGATTGGTCATTGACTCCCATTTGGGGCATGAGTTAAATAGTCATAAGTAATGCCACGAGTGATTTTCAAATTATCGATAAATTCACGACTCACGAAGTGTTTAGTCACAAATCATTATTTAACTATATTTATTTAAAAATATTTATATATTTAATGTAAACGGCGATGTTTGGAAACAAATGAGAAACGTTAGGTACGCTTCATCTTCTTCTTTTGTTTATCACTGCAACCAGATCATACTATTTATTGCCAAAGGAACGCAGTATTGTAAGAATGCTCTCTAGTGGAGAAAAAATGGAACACATCAAGCTGTATATTAATTCATTTCTGATATCGTATGATGTAAATATTACAATTATATTTTCCTGGATTATTATCTGGGAAAAAATTCATTAAAAAAGTGCAAACAGTGGTTTCTTTTTTTGGTGGTATAATAAATTGCTACAAATGTTTTTATATTAACTCCTGCAAGCGCTATGTGTTGACATCTATGCACTATATATACAATCTGGTAGTCGTATTTCTGACAGGCTCAGTCACTGCAAAATAATGGTCAGACCTGTTCAGAATATTAAAAAGGAGGAGCTCTCTTTAATATGGTAAGTTTAACACTGATAAATATTTCGTGAATCACAACTTTGATTGGTTGTAAAACAGAAATCATTGAAAAGTGATTGGTCATTAACTCCCATTTGGGGCATGAGTTAAATAGTCATAAGTAATGCCACGAGTGAATTTATCTAGATAATTTGGAAATCAAGAGTGGCATTTGTTAGGACTATTTAACGAATAAAATTAAGCTGTTTACTCACAAATCATTATTTAACTATGGTTATTCTAAAATATTTATATATTTGATGTAAACGGCGATGTTTGAAAACAAATGAGAAACGATTGATACGCTTAATTTCTTTCCTTTGATCTTCACTGCAACCAGATCATAATATTATTTATTGCCAAAGGATCGCAATGTTGTAAGAATGCACCCTAGTGGAGACATTTATAACCAACTTTATGGGTATTAATTAATTTGATGTCCTATGATGTAAATATGTCAATTATATTTTTGTACGTCATTTCCTGGAAAATAATTCGTTTAAGAAAGTGCAAACAGAGTTTAATTTTTTTGTGGTATAATCAACTGTTACAAATGTTTTTATATTATCTATCGCATGCGCTTTTTGCTGACATTCATGCACTATATATACAAACTGGTAGCCGTATTTCTTGGGGGGCCAGTTACTGCGATATAATGCTATGACCTATTCAGAATGTTAAAAAGGAGGTGCTTTCTTGATTTTGATAAACTTCAGTTGGTAAATTTTAGGCAAAACACTACTGTGATTGGTTGTAAATAAAAAAATCATTGAACTGTGATTGGTCTTGGACTCCCATTTGGGCCATGAGTTAAATAGTCGGAATAAACGGCATAGACAATTCTAATTAACCGTCGTATAGCTTTTACCTTAAAGTATTGATTCCTCTTACTGGAAACAGGCCACCCGCAAGCTTTCACGGCTCTTTGATCACTTTTATGAATTACCAGCCTTCATATTTATAGAATCCCGTCACCGCGTCCAGGTGACTTTATCTATTGTAAAATATTTTCCTCTCAAAAGAGCCAAAATATATAAATGAAGAATTTGTTTATACTTTTAGTAATAATCGTAATTATTTTAAAGTCTTTCTACATAATTACAATAATAATTATTTATTGTCAGCTTTCAGGATTGAGCCCACTCTGTCCTCAAAGTTCTGTCTCCATCTTTTCTCTGTCTTCCTACATCTCATCTTCCTTTGGGTTTGATATTCAATATAATTTTTCGAATTATTTCTCGTTCCATTCTTTGAAGATGTTGAAACCAATTATACATTTATTTCTTATACATTCATTACTTAATACTTAATACAGGCTTTCCACTTTACAGCAGTTCGCTTTGATTCCTATCTTCCCATTGTCCTTCTTCCACACCCCTCTTCATCATGACATCATATATTCCCTCATACCATGCTCTTCTACTTCTCCCCTTCTTCCTTCTGCCTGGTACCATCCAATCTAACACATGTTTAGGCCACTGGTCTTCCGACATCCGTTGTACACGTCCATACCACTGCAAAGCTCTCTTTGTTATCCTTTCGATAACAGTTTCTTGTGCATCCATTTCTTGTCTGATATATGTATTTCTAATATGTTGTAGCCTGGATAGTCTCACACTTCTCTGTAATCCATCCATTTCTGTCGCCAAGATTCTTTTGTGCATCCTTTCATTTATTGTCCAGCTTTCGGACACATATGTAATTATACTTTCTATTATTGTCTGTATAATCTCTTTTTTTTTGTTTTTCTGGTCACATTTCTGTTCCATAAAAGGTCATTCAAGGATCTAATCACGGGGAAACTAGTCCTCACCGTACATCACCCCAATAGTCTATTCCGTATTTCTCGTCGTCCACCCCTCGGGACGTGGACCACTGAGGTTGGATTATGAGGGGCTCTTATACATTCATACAGTTTTATATATCTGGTTCAACTCTTATTTGTGTATTCCACCGTTTTTTTTAATATGTATTTCTTGCTACATATAACAGAAATTTTGCTTCTGCTACATCTATTCTGCTTTCGTCTGTTCCTTTAATATACCATGGTTCTCTGCCATACATTAAACAAGAGATGCCATCGTTTTATAGAATTTCAATAGTTCTTGTTTAGTCCTGTAGTTCTTCTAATAGTTCCACATCCATATATAGTTCGTTAGGATATACTCGTGAATACTTATTTTTATTATTACATTGAATTCCTTTAAATTAGTTGATTATCAAGGGATTTAATAACATTATGAGTTTTATATTTTATTATTTTGGTCTTGTTTATTATTCGTTAACTGTATTTCGCAGCCTAAATATTTCAAATATACGAGATTGCTATATTACGGAACCATCTACTACATTCTCACTTTTGTTTCCTCTTATAGTCACACGTTTCGTCTTTCCTGTTCAAATATTAATTATATATATGTAATCATTCCTTTGAATTTGTTATTATGACTTGAATACAGCAGTATTTGAGGCGGTCAGAGGACAAAAATTAGTGATAAAATTAGTTTAGAGAAAATTAAGTTTAAAGATCAGTGAGAATATAAAATTCCTGGAACATCTGATAAGCCTCATAAATTGTGTTCATTTTCCTTATATATGAGTTAATTTATCCGCAAAATATGAACAGATTCAATATAAACATTAGCCCATACTATAATTTTTTTTTATTAAGAGTCACTTGTACCCCTTGTCCTCCAAGCAATATTTTGTATTAAGTTATCCAAGAAAAATATATTGATACCAAAGCTTTCGTTCAAAGACAAAATTCTTTAGGCATTGAGCTGGTCGTTGTAAATTTTATATTGCCATCTTTATTTACACAATTAAAACAAAGGAACCTTAATATTCTCTCAGTTTTTAGACATTAGGTATAGCAAGTTATATGATTTGTATCTCAATTTTATTGTTTTCGATCTTATTTGTTGTATGAATTAACTGTATATGTATCATTTGCTGAATGGCAAACTCCAATTGAAGTCAGATTTCTTTATATTATTGTAATATGAAGCTAATATCATTATTAATGTTATCGTCACAATTTATCAAGTATTTATTATAATATTATTATTGCTATTATTTTAATTATAATTGAATATAGCCTATTATTATTACCTACCTATCATCATTATTATTATTATCTTCTTTTTATTCCTTTCATGTGATAGACCTAGTGATCTGTTACGGTCTCAATCCAACGTTTGAAGGGTCTGCCCAAAGATCTCTTGCCTGGTGGCTGATAATTTAAGGTTTAACGTGGTATTCTTGTTCTGCGCGTTCTTTTTATGTGAGATTTCCAGTTATTTATGTATTTTTGTACATATTCCATGACTGATTCTGTTTGTAATTTTTTATTATTATTATTATACTATTATTATTATTATTATTATTATTATTAATTATATTGACTACTGGAGACGTGCTGCAAGAATATCCACGAAGGATAAAATCAGAAATTCATATATAAAAGAAAAAATGCAGGTACAATATTCAATATTAGATTTTATAAAGAAGAAACAATTAAATTGGTACGGACACATTAGAAGAATGGAAGAAGGAAGACTACCTAAGATAATCATGGATTGGGAACCACAGGGAAGGAAAAAGAAGGGTAGACCAAATATTACGTGGATTCAGGGAATCAATGAAACTAAGAGGGAATGGGAAATAGAAGAAGATATATGGAAGAACAGACAAGAATGGAAAAATGTGTTGAAACAAATGTGTAGTTAACTGTGAACATGGGTACCGGAAAAATGTATATTCATTGTAAAAGCCGGAATAATAAAATAATAATAATAATAATAATAATAATGATAATAATAATAATAATTGTTATTATTATTATTATTATTATTATTATTATTATCATTATTATTATTATTATTACTAATGGACACCAGTAGAGGTAAACGCTTCTCGTGTGAAGTGTGCCGTTTAATATTTCTAAGACAGACCACGATGGACATTAAAACCGGTGGGGGGGGGCAACTTGAAAACAAAAATACAAAAGGCTGGTTTTGTTAACACTTCGACCACTAAAACAAAGAAATTTAATTATCCCGACTGATTTCATCACATAGGCCTATGATAAATCCATAAAGCATTAAAGTTGATGTAATTAAATTTGTAAAGGAAACACGGATACATTCAATAATAGAGATATTCTACTTATTTGTATGTCTAGTCCTAAGTTTGGTTTTCTCCGGAGAGTCGTGAGTTTGGTGTGGTAGATTTACGACACTTTCAAACATGGAATAGAACACTCATTAAATTTGTCTTACCTTTGCGCCGAGCTTCCTATTGCCAAGCAGTTGACCTGAGCTCTTTAAGAGTGTTATTAAATTGCTACTAATACTGTTACTATTCGAAGCTCCGTGACGCAAGCGATTAGACGCTGGCCTCTCAGCTGTAGGGTCCCGACATCGGGTCTCGGTGACTCAAAATGGGTTTCGTGGTGGACGAAATGGAGCTTGAGCAGATTTTTCTCGGGGTTTTCTACCGTTTTGCCCTGGCATAACTTCATTCCACCATTTTCCATACTCATTTAATTCATTTCGTTCGTCTGCTCCTGTGTTGGTGCGTCAAGGCGTGGTCGACCGGCACCCTTCTCATTAACAGACTTCTATATATGGGCTTCATCTCATCTCATCCCTCGATCGGATCCTGAGTTGAGCACGAATTGAGGATATTTTATTTACACTACTACTACTACTACTACTACTACTACTACTACTACTACTACCACTACTTCAGTGCCAGTTACATTTACCGTTCTCCCTTGCGCACTAACATTCTGTACAACTTAGAAAAAAATTAATTGCGTAAGTCAATGTTTAATACAAAGTTTTCCCAATTGTTTTTATCAAGGGTTAATGATACGAAGTTATCATTAGGGTGAAACCAATACTGCAAATTAAATTTCAACTAACAATTGAGGGGGTTCTTGCAAGAAAGTGCCAAGCCACAATTTTGGTCAAATTGAACTAGGTATTCCATCTTGTAGATAATATTATTTTGAATAGTCTTGTGTCAAGTGTGTATACAGAAAACTCAACATATGGTATTAAATTAAGTTTTTTTGTTGCCCTAATCTTACGCATCTTCCATAACTGCAAGACAGTATCAAGCAACAAAGGGAATTTGAAGAAAATTGTTTGCAGAAATAAATTGAAGTTTTCTGGTGAATTAAATGACGAAGATAGTGATAATAGCTCTGATTCTGAATATTTGCCACACTCTGAAGAAGAATTAACTTCAGAAATTTAAATACAAGCAAGTGGTGCTTGACATTATATTGGTCACGTAAGATTTTATGTAGATTTGTTGGTTAGAGAAATTATGAATTTATTTTTATGAAACATATTTCTGGTCACTTTTTCACTTTCTACTATAAGTTACGATGCTAACCTTTAATGTCTAAAGTAATGTTTATTTTATTATCTTATATAATCTACTTTAATACTTAATTAATAATTGTTGCTTGGCATTTTATTGCCCTAAAATTTCAATATGCATATGTGTGTATTACAAAAATGAAATGAACATTAATAAGTAACTTTCTGATAGTTTAAACGTAATTAACTACTGTTATGATATTATATTACTGGAATTTAAAGCTTTTTTATGATTATAAAAATATAATAGATCAATTTCATTAATATATATATATATATATATATATATATATATATATATATATATATATATATATATATGACATGATAAGAAAAATAAATGCCTGGACGGGATTCGAACCCGGAACTCTGGGTCGGTACCCCAAGGTGTTATCCGTTACACCACCAGGCGAATCCAATCGAAACACTTATTTTTTCCTTATATATATATATATATATATATATATATATAATATAAGAAAATAAAAAATAAGTGTTTGGATTGGGTTCGCCTGGCGGTGTAACGGATAACACGCTGGGGACCGACCCAGAGTTCCGGGTTCGAATCCCCGTCCAGGCATTTATTTTTCTTATCATGTCATATTAAACTTGCATTGCTCAATGTCAAAAACATTAATTATAGCATCGATAAAACGTCACTGCTATAAAGTAAAAACATTCTCTTTAATTTGCTTACTTGTTATAGTCAGCTACTAGGTGGCAGTGAAGACCGAGTTCTCGCGACATCTAGTAATAATGGAGAATATAATATGTATATACTAGGTCCACCGCTGTGGTCTCTAGGTAGCGTGCTGCTTTGTCACGCAGCGGGCCCGAGTTCGATCCCCGGTCGGGGCAGTTTTTCTGGGTGAGGTTTATATCGGGGTGTTTTCTCACCTGTAGACAAATGTCAGGAAAACGTTAAGGCCCAAACGGTCCCCGAAATCATATGGCCATCATCATCATCATCTTTATCATCATCATCATCATCATTCACCGGTGTGGAAAGCAACGGGAAGCTACCACACGTATACAATTCTCTAGTAAAGCTGCAAGCATAGCATGAAAATGCTATGATTGCAGTGAAGGACCTGCCTTCGGGCAGAATTAATATGGATGGATGTATACTAGCTGGCCCGGCGAACGTCGTAATGCCTTTAAATATTTTTACGTTAATTTTTCCGATGTTTTAGTAGTTATCTGCTATTCGGGGCGGAAACAAATCCAACAAATCAAAGATCATAAAAATCGGTCCAGCCGTTCTTGAGTTATAAATAGTGTAACTAATCCTACTTTGTTATATATATATATATATATATATATATATATAGAAGTCCCGGCCGCGCGTTGCTGTGGCTAAGGTATACGTTAAATTATGTCGTAGTAAACTAAGTGAGAAATCGAAATCAGAAAGTTTTTGTTTTACACAATTTTTTAGTTCTGGTACGTTAACTACACCCGATATAAATATGGGTGGTGGTTTATGTGGAAGTGGTTTTGTTGATTGAGATGAATTTATGTTGTCTGCATTCTCAGTATCATCCATACGTGTGTCATAAGGATTATATACATTTATTGATGGAATATTTTGAGGAGGCTTACTGATTTCTTTATATTTTCGTTTTTTTCTACGAACTCGTTGGCAGTTTGGATTCCCATCATCATCAAGAAGTCTCTGCATAGTAATATCATCTTGTGATATATTATAGTTATCTTGTTTTTCATTTAATTGAGGCATGGAGATTGTTTCTGTAATATTAGGCAGACTTACTTAAAATTCTGTTATTCCGTTCCTTAGGACCTTCATATGTTTTTAAATTGACATTCTTCTTAAATGTAAGATTTATGTCACATAGGCCTATATCAATTTGCGGAAATTCACTTGATATCTTATCATTCATGGTCTCTAGAAGTGATTCGCTATATTGTTCAATGTCCCTTCTCGGTCCAGTTAATTTTTAAATTAAGTTGCTGTCTTTCAGCCAGATTACTTAAAACTAATACTTACACACGAAATTAATGTTATTATCAATATATTGAAAATAAAATAAACACTGAACATACTTAAATTATGAAATAATCAATATTTGTAATTCAATTGAAATTCGCGGTTGCAACAAAAAGCACAGCCACCTGGTTAAATAATGAACCAATTACCTTACACCGTCATCTGTTAGAATCGTATGGAACTCACAGATAATTATAACTCTTTGTTAAATAATAATATACAAATAATTTGCTATAAAAAATAATGCGACTATAAATTTAGTTATAAACAACCGTAGGTCTCAAGTTGGATCAAACTGCACACAGTGTGCAAAATTTTTATTAAAATCGGTTCAGTAGGTTATGATTCCATCGCGGACAAACAACGTGACACACAATTTTTATATATTAAGATATATATAAATAAGAAAAATAAGTGTTTGGATTGGATTCGCCTGGTGGTGTAACGGATAACACGCTGGGGTACCGACCCAGAGTTCCGGATTCGAATCCCGTCCAGGCATTTATTTTTCTTATGTCATATATATATATATATATATATAGACATAGGGGGGTGTGTGGGATGAGGATAATGCAGGACACTACGGTGATGAGATTGGAAGCTGCATCCTGAAATACATAAAAACTAAATGCATTTGTGTAAAAAAACAGGTTATATTTTCTGACAACTGTAAGCGTCAGAATACGAATTGGAATATAATGATATTTTGTCATTAAATACCCACACAAAGCAGTTTGAAGAAATTGAACATTGTTTTCTGTTATATTTGAAGAGAAAAATTATACGTTCAGACTGGGGTTTGAACCCAGAACCTTTCGCACTCTAGGCTCTACCAATTTCTCATCTGAAAAAACTCCAATCTAAACGTAATTTTTTCTCTTGTTGTTTTTTTTGACACACATACTTACCCTCTGATAGAGATTTTACTAGAACCCAAAAATATCAGAGGGGACAACCCAATATATACTCTACGTCTCATTGGAGAGAAATAATAAGCATGTGGTCGTAAGCACTAGTTTGATGTAGTCGAAATGAAAAGCACTGATTTTTCTTCGTTATAACAGCTTTAAAAAGTGGGCTAATTAATACTAATAAGAAAGTGTGTATTAGTGGTGTGGAGCTCAGATTCTCAGAAGCTAATACTTCAGATTTGAAAATACCAAACGATTGAGTAAATTAATTACAAAACCGGATGAATATGGAGTTTGAAGAGGTTTGAACAAGAAAGAAAGTGAGCGTAAGTACCGTGATTCCAAAGAACAAAAATGTAAGACCCCTTAAGGCAAAAAAGAGCAAACTTACAAATTTGGTGGAGTATGTCCCTCCAATCTATCATGGCTTTTACCTGAATTGATACCAGATGATATTGATAATGATCAAATGAATGGCATGGAAGAGTTATTTTAACACATTCTTAATTTTTTGTGAAACATATTATCCGATTTGATTAAATAGGTCAAATAAGTCTCATAGACTGCGATGAGCAGGACATGTGGCACGAATGGGGAGTGAAGACGTGCATGGAAGCTTGTCATAAGAAAAACAGAAGGAAAACGCCCAGTTGGTAAAGCAAGAATGAGGTGGGAGGATAACATTAACCATGATTTCAGGGACATAGATTATACAGGAAATAATTGGAAAACATTAGCTCATGACAGGGATGTATGGAGATCTTATGTCCGTGCGGCCATGAACCTATGGGTACGATAGTGCCAGTGAGTTAGTTAGTTAGAGCAAATAATAGTTAACTGTAACTATGTCTTATATTAATAAATATTTACTCAACTTTTTTTTAAATGGTGGAATACATGATGAGGAAGGCTTTTTAGAGCATTGTTTATCTTTTGTGGGATATATAGTAATTCGTTTTATTAAATAATTCTAATTTTGCTTCATTCATAGTGTTCTGCTCAAGAGCAGGTCTTTCACAGCAAACTCAGCATTTTGCTTATGTTGATAAAAATTTGTTTCTTATATTTCGTGAATTTTTTGGTCAAGATAGTGTCAAGCCACACAGTTTAATTTTTGGAGATAAAAAAATAAAATATTTATAATATATATCAGTATTTCATTAAAAAATATTAGAAAAGCTGAGGCAAGAACTAATAGACTCGTGAGTATTAAAACGTACCATTAATAGTAATAACTGGAAGGCGCACAAACGTGCACACGAGTCTATTACCAACATAGAAACCCAAACGAATGGTACCTACCCTTCTAAGCTAACATATACACTGGGAGTGGGGATGGGAGGAGTCATCGCCCTTATAAGGCGAGGACACGTGTGAAAACACTCTCACTCTCACGCTCCTACGTTCTACAGTTCTACAAGTTCTTCAGTTACCGTTCGCGAAAGTGATATTAAAACACGTGGGCGGAAGTAATTCATCAACTCCACTCCAAGTTATTAAAATATATACAAATGTACATATAAATGTATCCAATGAAATAAATTAATAAGTGTATAATTTAAAACATCCCTGAGTGATCATATTCTACCCTGAGCGAACCGGCACACATGGCGCCCACGTGGTAGGTTCGAATTAATCTAATAGTGTGGTATCATTAATAGGCACAAAACGCCCAACGAATAGTTTCGACCTGCAGTGCTAAAATATTCGTATTAATCGGTCACATGGAACACGTTCGCCAACGAATGAATTATTGTGAAAATATAAACCGAGTGAGCAGCACATGGCAACTACAGTGATGAATCATCTTACTACGGCCGATGAATGGTGAGCAAGGGATTACAGAAACAACGATTGGAGCTCGCAAGACACCAGTACATCAACACTATTTAAAAAAAAAAAGTGAGTAAATAAGTAAACTAAATTTTTGAAGTGCTAAAAAAATTAAAATGGCTGCTGTAGATCTAGGAGCACGTGGTGAGGATCCATTAGCCTTAGCAGAAAGTACACATGTCGATATAGCATTGGGGAATCAGGAGCCAAAAATTTCCTTATTCGATCTGTATCAGTTGATGAAAGACATAACGACAGATATAAAGTCGTTAAACTCAAACATGCAAACCACTATGAATATATTAGACACAGCAGAAAACGAATAATGCAGAAATCCGTAGGGAGCTAATCAATTTAAGAACAGAAATCAAAGAAAATACTAGGGCCCTACACACAGATATTTCTATTGTGGAAATAAATTCAGCAGATGAAATAGGGTTAGGCAGTGAAGTGCACGAAACTAACGAACTAGGTAATATAGAAAATTGTATTGAAATCTCTGAAACAAGTGAGAGAATAAATGGAGGCCAGCTTATAGAAACTGGTCAAACTAATGAAAATTGTAGTCAGATAAGCGAGAAGATAGAAACCGTAGCTAACTCCACAGCAGCTAGTATCGGGCAAAATGAAAATAAAGTAGAAAATATATGTTCTAATGTTAACATAGTAGAGAGAGAACTTGGAGTTAATGAAAGGGACTTTAAAAATATTCATGTATTTGTCACGAAACAAGAAACATCAGAAAATGAGTATCTACCTGGAACATACCAGAAAAGTGAGACAATTGAAATATGCCGGAGGGGAATGCCAGGAGATAGCAACATAATCGCAACGCAGGTAGCAAATAGGAATAATTCTAAGAAAAGATATTTCATAGATAAGTACTTGAATTACTTGAAAGAACCTAAAACTGATGTTCCTTGGTTCGAAACCACGTGCAGTGATGAGCGATCGACGAAATTGTTTGCAAGAATCCTCTTTGCAAACAATTTGGTCATCTCAAATTCAGGAATCGAGTCCATTACAACAAGTATGTTCCTAACTAACGCAATATTTACATACCGTCCAGGGTGTAATATAACCCAAAACGCGATTGAAAAACACAAGAAAATGGCGGGAAATTATTGCAGTAAGATAAACGATGAGAGCGTTAATAATATTAATAACTTTGATAAACGATTAGCCATCATTATGGGCGAAATCGAATATGAAAGAATGAAATACTGACTCGATGATCGAATTTAATGTGTATATGAACCAGTCTTAACCGGGATCGAACCCAGCTCTATATGAAAATTAGAAATATAATTATCGTATTAGTTAAAATAGTTAAGCATATGTATAAAAAATGGTACTGAACACCAAAAATACTTATGAATAGGCTGATTTACTTGTATTATGATAAAGAATTAATTAATTATATTCTTTAATGATTGGGATAATTAAAAATGAGGAAATGAATACTGCATTGTACATCTTTGAATGAGAGAGGGGCAGGACCCATCTCTTATATATATATATATATATTGATACTCAATCAAATATCAACTTAAAAATAAATACGAGTAACATGCTATCACAGTAGATAATACCTATAATAATTAGCCAAGTAATATGATATTTGCAAATATTAATATCGCCCATATAGCAAAAGTTAGCACATATATGATATAATAAGGTTACATTCAACTAGAACTGGGTGCGATATTTCGGAACATTTTGATCACTATAAAATAAGATGGATCTGTGGATATTAAACCTTAAATAAAAGAATCAAACAGCTATAAATAACTATTAAATAGAAAGAGAGAGAATATTTTTTTGCATATTTAATTAAATCGCACATGCGGAAATCTGCATTACCGACTCATCAAACTAAAGCTCGATACTCTAATGATTTAAATATCAAACTAATTTAATGTTATATTTTTATGCTCAGATAATTTGTTGATTAACGCTCCCAAGGAAACTTTTAAAATCCAGTATGCATAATAATACGCTTTGATAGGCCATTGTGATTTTATAAAACTTTATAATAATTAAAGTTCTGTGAACAAACATATAGAACGATTTTAATATGAATTCTCGAAAAAAAATGGAGACATCTTAAGTATATCAGTAAATGAAAGATGTTGAAGCTTAATGCATCTTAATGAACAGGTCAATTGACGTTAATAATTGAAAGCGTGTGGAATTTATTGATTACCGATTTTATATACAGGATTAAATTATTTATATGATGACCAAAGAGGCATCTAATTGTATTTGTGTATTACATAATAATTTGTGAGGTAATATTTTTGGGCAAGTGACCCAATATTATCTAATTGATGAATGTTATTAATTTAAAATGGTGTTATTAATGATATATGAAATAGTCATTACCGCTGAGGGAACAGCGATGCTGACATGCTTATATAATTCTGTATCCGAGTAAAACTATTTTGCACGCATAAGACTGGAATGTTGTTTGACCAATTAATTATAGAGTCAATTCTGCTTTGGCAAATTAAATACGCTGATATGCCGAAAGATGTTTGAATAAAATATTGAGAATGAAAAATATTCTATAAACTAACGATCACAATGTAATTAATAATAGGGAATACCTAAAGTATATCACAAATAGTGAAGCGCCTATAATGCTAAAAATAAAATACAGGAGCGCGGGAGCCGTAAAACAGATTAAAAATATTATTCTAGTATGACTCAAATATGACACAGATCCACATAAATACATTTTATTTAAATTAAACTTTTAAATTCCTTGAAAATATATCCGAGAAAATGAAACATATACTTAAATGATTGGTTCATAACACCGAATAATTCACACTGTATATATTTATGTAAAATTAGATTAGAATTTTAATTTTAAGACACATCAAGAATCGCGTGTGAATGTGAAAAGTGATTTAGTGATACAATATATATTATCAGGGCTTAAATAGCCACATAAGTCATTTAAAAGTGTAAAACAGTGATGTATAATCTATTCAAAAGCAAGAAAGATGGAACTAACTATGAAATCAAAACATTGATGAATCATATGTTAAAGTGAAAAGGTTTGAATGAATGAGTGAGTGGTATAAATTGATTTGTATGTATAAGCTAGTATAAGGAATTTGTATATTTCTGTATTATCTTCAGGCCTTAGAAAGGGAAAGGTACTATTCTTATACGTCAGTCAGTGAACCCAAACGAGTATGTTTTCAGAATAGGTTACAAGTTGAATCTTATTACTTTGAATGAGAGATGAATATGAGTTCGACAGAATTTGTTCAGTAGAAAATTTAGATAGAATCTCATATGGGCATTATGAGGCAAGAACTAATAGACTCGTGAGTATTAAAACGTACCATTAATAGTAATAACTGGAAGGCGCACAAACGTGCACACGAGTCTATTACCAACATAGAAACCCAAACGAATGGTACCTACCCTTCTAAGCTAACATATACACTGGGAGTGGGGATGGGAGGAGTCATCGCCCTTATAAGCCGAGGACACGTGTGAAAACACTCTCACTCTCACGCTCCTACGTTCTACAGTTCTACAAGTTCTTCAGTTACCGTTCGCGAAAGTGATATTAAAACACGTGGGCGGAAGTAATTCATCAACTCCACTCCAAGTTATTAAAATATATACAAATGTACATATAAATGTATCCAATGAAATAAATTAATAAGTGTATAATTTAAAACATCCCTGAGTGATCATATTCTACCCTGAGCGAACCGGCACAAAGCATATTTCATCTCTAGAATCAATATTTAATATTGTCTCTTATTTGAGGATTTTAACAAATATTCAAATTGATTTATCTCTGAATCAGGAAAATGTGGCTTGGCACTTTCTTGCCGGGACCCTTTCAATTGATCTTGAAGACAGATGGAAACCAAGAAAAATTCTCAGGTTGGTCGTCACCGATATCCAAACTTGGGACCACCGTAATACGAGTCCCAAATGCTATCATAGGAATTAATTCGCTGTGTAAATCTTGTTTTGCTTTTGTCACTCTCACTTTGAAAGTAGTAAAAAGTAAAGCAATCCCGCTACAGGCCTCAGGAGGCCCTTGGGGTAGTAGGAGGTTAAGGCTCCCACTTTTTCTGGATAATCGGCACTTCATGTCAGCCGGGTTGTCAGCCCTACGTGACGGCCGCCTTTACCCCCAGAACAAGCATCTGGCACTCATGTCCGTTAGAGGCTGAGTCGACCACAGGGCCATAGTGCCGCCAGAAGGTTTGGGTCAGTTTAAAAATCCTGACCCATCGGGACTTGAACCCTTGACCTTCCGGCTTGTAGCGCAGTGCCTTAACCACTATGCTACGGCGTGCCCCAACTTTCAAAGTAAAGCAGAATAAATGTGAAACAGTTGAAAATGTATTGTCATGAGTAAAGTTAGAATTCCCAATTTTCATTTGTTTTTATTGCGTCATGTTGGCTTAGAGAAAGTAATTTATAAGTTAAATTGGTCTGAATTGCACCAACAGAGCAATCTGTTAAATACGCTCCAAGCTTTTATCCTCGAATCTGCGTTTTAAATTTCCTTACTTTAGTAACTTACTTTACTTTCTTTATAATGTTGAATAAGTTGAAGTTGAATGTTTTAACGCCAATTAAAACAATCCTATTCCATTTATCACTTTAAAGCTCAGTTACAAATTAAATTTTATTTTAAAATGCATTTTTATATTTATCAGAGAGTTTTTGTTTGTCTTAGTGCCCCAATAACAACGATACTAATGTAACTTTAAAAACATACTCCATCAATCCATAGTAATTCTGCCCGAAGGCAGGTCCTTTACTGCAATCATAGCATTTTCATGCTAGGTTTGCAGCTTTACTAGGGAATTGTAGGTGTGGTTGCTTTCCACACCGATGAAGGATGATGATGATGATATTGATAAGGATGATGGTGGCCATATTATTTCGGGACCGTTTGGGCCTTAAAGTTTTCCTGACAATTGTCTTACAGGTGAGGAAAAACCCCGATAAAACCTCACGCAGAAAAACTGCCCCGACCGGGGATCGAACCCGGACCCGCTGCGTGGCAAGGCAGCACGCTACCTCGAGACCACAGCGTTGGACAAAAAAATACTAGTGCACATTTATCGACTTTTCGAAAGGAAATGAAATATGCCTACATACATTTACAATGGTGTTATGCATAAGCCTCTTTGACCATACGAGTACATTGCTGTACCACAATTAAAGAATAGTATATGAATAAATATACGTACACATATACAGTCTTACTAATAAAAATCTCTTATACAGGCTTTTATCAGTTGTTTAGTTATACAATGTATAAGACTTATGTAGATCATGTATAATTTTCTTACTAATAAACGTTGTGCCGGAGCTATATAACAATATAACCGTTATACATAATACGTCACATATTCGTCATCACTATGACGTCAGAACAATATTACGCGCAGTTTGTAACAGAAATAAAACAACATCAACTAGTGATTAATTGTGTAAGAAATGAGTATGGATAAGAATTAATAGAGATTCCCTAATTGGGGAGGTACGGAAAAAGTAAATGTGTTTTTATTTATTTACATTTCTCTTTACGCAGGGTGAAATATATCGAAGAATTAGTTTCACAGATAATGTGCTGCCATCTAACGTCAAGAATTTCGAACAATTCTTAGAAACTAACAAAGGTTTTTCCCATTACTTATGAATTATATGCAGTGTTTTAAGATACGTTTAGAAAACGTTCAAAATAGTAGAAAATGTTACCGACAACAGAATAATGCTTTAGGCGAAAAAAAAATATTCTCAGTTTGACCGGGAATCGAACCTAGGACCTCACGTACTACAGTCAGAAGCTCTAACCACATGACTATCAAGCTAACATATTGTTTGTTGCGATAATAGTATCTCTATAATGGAATACATTTTTATATCGGTATGTGTATTATGTTTTAATGATGCAAGCAAGTTTTGTTAAAATAATATTATGAAGCATTTAAACTACATTCAAGTTAAATCTTGTCTACAGCAATTATTGTAGAACATATTCTTTTGTGATTCAATTTTAGAATATTATTAGGCCTACTCGAAAATGAGTGTGACAAAAGGCATTTTATGATGCCTTCATTTTCCTACCCAGAGCTTTATTAATATTATTTATGTCCTGTGCATCCATCAAACAGTCGTTAAAGTGTTGCATTTTGCGTTAAATTTAAGGAAACTTTCATCAATATCATAAGAAAACAATCAGTTGATCCTGAAGTCCGACATTTTGTCTAGTTATACAATCCTTAAACAAGGCTGGAGGCATGTATAACGATTCCCATGTAAAGTTGTACATCGTTTATACATTGAAGAGCTAATACAGTGTTTATTAGTAAGAAGTTTCAACTGAGATGTGTATAAACCATGTATAAAAGTTATATATGGATTATTAGTAAGAGGGATAGGCTATGTCTGTAGTATTCTAACATTCACACACATTCACACACATTCTAGAATCATATATAAAAACAAATAATGAATTGTTTGATACAATATAATTTGCCGATGATCACGTAGTGATTTCCAGTTCAGAAGATGACCTAGAAAGAGCTAGGTTTAATTTGAAAAAAAAGTGGCAATTATAATTTAAAAATTGGAAAGAATAAGACTAAAATTGTGATATTTGAAGGACATGATACATTAAGAGCGAAAATAGCAATTTATGATGAAATTTTAGATCAAATGAATAGTTTTAAATGTCTAGATTTCAATTTATCATATGTTAAAACTGAAGATCTGAATGATAAAATAAATACATTTAATCTAATGTGTGGCACTATTAAAAGAACCTTTAACAACACATGAAAAGAAACAAAAGTGATATTTTATAAAGTAATGGCTGTTCTTATATTAATGTATGGATCAGAATGTTGGACGGTAACTAAAAAGACAAGAACAATATATGGAAGCAATTGAGATGATATTTTTAAGAAATATAGCATGATGTACTCTACTGGATAAGAAAAGAAATGAAGATATAAGAAAATAACTAAATATTTTCAAACTTACAGATCGAATAATTAAATGCCTAGAAAGAACTTGTTGATACAATGCCGGAAGAAAGATTTCCGAAATTATTGATAAATTATAAACCACACGGAAGGAGAAATGTTGGACGCCCACACAGAAGATGGTCTGAAAATTTTTAACAATTCTAGCTTTCATGAAACCGGAACGAGCCAACAGGCTTAATCCCTGGATGATGAAGAAGAGAAGAAGATATAAAAACAACATGTATTAAACATATTCTCATCCATACACCTATCTATGTGTCTCTTTTTGTTAGCGACTTCATACATATGTAGACCTATATAGGCTATATATATATATATATATATATATATATATAGCCTATAGACCCTGGTCTACCCTATATATATAGGGTAGACCAGGGTCAAGGGGGAAATCTTTTTTTTTTAAATTACGGCAGATCAAATGGAAATAAGTAATTCAAATTTGAAGAGTGTGCGCTATCTATCTTTAAGATAGATGGCTATATGCTATGGACCCAGAAAAAATTCATTCGGCAGCTGTCTTCCTTCTTCGTTTTTACTAATGTCTAGCAGCATGTAAAAAAGTAATCCATTGTAATAATTGTGTGTTTATTTTAAGCGTTTTGACGCATTTATTACTTTATTTCAAGGTGCAATGATATTTTATTTTATAACGCATATCAATAAGTACGATTATTATTGTTCATTTGTCATCAGATAGAACTGTGTCATTTTCCCAACAGTATAATTTGGGGTGATTCAGATCACATTTATTGGAGTAAAGTGAATCATTAATTTTTTACTCCAGACTCAATTTCTAAATGTTATATTCATAGAATGATATTAGTATATCACTTTTCCGAGAATCCTGAAAATATTATAATTCAGTATGTGGGCCGTGACTCAATGAGAGTCCACAATACTGAAGTTAGTTCTGATATATTGAGTAAATTCGGACAAAATTCATTATTTTATTCTACAAATAGTCTAACTGAATCGATCGTTATTGCTAGTAAAATTTGTTATTACACACATCTAATTAAAGAATTCAGCTGGTGCTAATTATTGAATAAATTTCGTCCAGTTGTGTATGACTATAACTAGGATAGTTCGATGAAGTTTATGTGGACAGTTAAAATTCCATGCACATTTCTTTCTGTACCTGTTCAACCCTGGTGTAAATTTGGTCAACACCACGTTTGTATAAAAGAAAATTGTGAAGCCAATTATTTTGTAACCATGATGAAATTACAGTTGCTGAAGCAGTGAAAGCAATTAAATCATGGAGAATATCATATAGAAAGACTATAGACGTATTTTCAGACACCGCGTTCCAGGTTAGAGAATCTCAAAGCTATTTGAAGACAATCTGCCCAGGAAGGAATAACAGCTCAACAAGATGAGCTCTGCAACTTCTGTAAAGTTAAGATAGCGATGACAGGTGATTGGATTCAGTGCCACAAATGTGCACTGTGGTATCATGCTTTTGGACGTAAAATGTTCATATGTGGATTATATAAAATATGTGTAAACAATAAGATTTCCTTCCGACTCTGTTTACCCCTATAGTTATCCGTTTTACCCCGTATCACCGGGGTAAATTTAGTCGAAACAGAGTACATTACAGTATGAATTATTGTGGATTTGAAATTAATTAAGTAGTCTATTAAATATCGTTTAGACACACAATAGCGTCTATTTAGTATTTATTATGTAATTTGTTTAAAAATATAATTTTACAATAAATATGGATTATTTTATAAAATGTGACCCGATTTCCCCCAGTCTACCCTATATATATATATATATATATATGGTCTACATTTTTTATTAATTTTATCAACGTGCTCTATTACATTGTGTAACATTACATGATGCTATCTTAGACTATTTTTTTACTTTTTACAATTTATCAAAGTCTACGTTATCAACAAACTGTATAGGCTAAAGTCCTGAAAATATTTGTGAATTAATATGTATATGTGTAATTGTGTATATATATATATATATATATATATATATACATTAAAAAAATCTCATATTTTTCTCTCGACGTGAACCTATTTATCTATCTCGTTGTAGCTTAACTTCGTCCTTTATACTATTAAAATCTGGCTACAAAACAAAGAAATAAAAACCCACCTCCCTACCCACCCACAAACACAATTATATATGTGTACAGGAGTTTCTATGGCTTTAGCACTTTCTCCCTCTTAGTTTCTCACTTACTTTTATTCAAAGCACCTTCCAAATTCAGTGTAGTTCTCATCCCTCTCAGAATTCAAATGAATGGAGTCCTCTTAAATAAGGGAAAATTATTCATAATAATAAATGTAGGGTTTCCTTACACTTTTATCTTGGCCTTCCTCTCTTTGATTGTTGACAGTTCCAGATTTCTTTGGCAATCTACATCCCCAATTCTCATCACATGTCCCAAGCATTTTAATGATAGTTGTTCAATTCGTTTGATTGTTGTTTCCTTTGCATTCATACAAGAACTTACACACAATCGCTGTTGTTTCCAAATATCCTGTGGAATACACAACGTATTCAGAAATTCAGATTAAGATTTTCTAGGGCTTATAGGGGGGGACTGAGTAGATATCATTTGAATAGGAGCATTTTTCCGGAAACATATCGTTTTCATACTGCAGGTACCACATGTTCGCATTAAGTGTTTAAATCTCCCCGGGGATAAATCAATAGTAATTTAATGATTTACGATGGAATTAGTTATATTTTACAGAACCCAACATTCACTGATTTTATAACAATGTCTCATGTCAAGAGAAAATAAAATAATTCACACTCTCACTGTAAGAATAATTACTTATTCGCAAACTAACTAAACTTCTCTACAATACTTAACATTTTGGTTTACTTATCCACTTCAACAGGGGTTTGATGTGAAGACCACAAACCTCGTTACACACGTTGTACCAGTGAATTATAAAAGGTTTGTGTAAATGTAATTAATTGAGTCATAAATCATTAAATTACCATCGATTTATCTCCGGTAGATTTAATATAAACTTTTCCCTGTAGCACGAAATCGGTAGGTTTCGGACAAGGATGTCCATTCAGGACTTAGGTTACTCTGTCCTCTCTACAAGCCCTAGACGTTTGTAATGAAATTTCGGAACTCGATACAGCCATCCCCCGTATCGGAAAAAAATCCGTAATAACAGACTGCATTGAAGATGATGTAATCAAACATTGTAAAGCATTCATAAACACAGTCATGTTGTATTCAAACAAGTTGCCAACAAGACACTTCATTTTATCACGAGGTTCAGGATTTTACTTCTTTCTTATTAGAATGTATATATATATATATATATATATATATATATATTAGGGTGTCCCATGACAACATAAGGGAGTTTTTGTCGCAAAATCAAATACACATACCCTCTATTCTTTTCTGTTGACCATATTCATTTGCTTAAATATTGTATAATCGTAAAATTAGTTTTCTATATCTCACTATTTTTCTTTGTTTTTATACACATTAGACAGAGACGGTCTACCAACAATTTAATTTATCTTGCCTGAATACATTTTATTATTATTTTTAGTCTTAATTTTAACTAACATTAACTGGTTGTATTATAGATCGTAATATAATAGATATTATCATATTGAACAAATCTTCATTTGGTAGTTAATATTAGAGTTAATTATGATTTTTATATTCTGATGTAATATATGTTTGTCCTGGTGAGTGGAAGAGAACGCCACATGGCCTTAACTCCACCAGGCTAAATAATTAAATAAAAATAAATAAATAAAAATATGATGATGATGATGATAATAACTCAATTAACAAATATTATTGCGATTAGATCATTACAACCCGTGCTGACTTCGTGCCAAACATAAAGACATGAAAATTTGTACTGCGTTAATACAGAAGGATTATTGAAGTAAAAGTTTATTTAGTAAATAAAACATCAATATGCTCAAAACGTATAACTGTTTAGTATTTTACAATAAAAAACGCGCCGTAGCCGAGTGGTTAAGGTAGGAAGCCTTGGCGCAGAGCTACGGGACTTGCGCTGGTTCGAGTCTCCATGGGGGAAGAAATTGTCTCATGGTATTTCGGCCAGTATGGGACCGGTGCCCACCCAGCATCGTGAGGCAATTGGGTAGCTACAATAAGTAGCGGCTCCAGGTTGAGGAACCAGCTATAACGGCTGGGGGACTCGACATGCTAACCACATGTCACCCCTACACTGGCTGTTGACCATCTACCTCTGTGATTGACACATGTGGATGTGAAGGGCCAGCAGCCGGCTGGTAAAAGGGCAACCGCTAAAAAGTGGAAAGACCCTGAATCGGAATCAAGAAAAAACTATAGTGTTCAAATTTTCTTTTCTAAGCTTGCAAGTACTGGCATGTTTCGAAGCTAATCGGCACGGGTTGCCGTGGGCCTATATACACTAAATTGTACTTAAAATTATTTTAATATTATACAAATAAATTAGGGGAGTATGCGTTAAAATACTTAGATTTGTTTTGGGACACCCAATATAATATATATATATATATATATATATATATATATATATATTGCCTTGCAAGATTATGGATACACAGTTTATGAGGAAGTTCAATGGTGTGGCCACTAATGGAAGTAACAGACGAATATATATTATTGCATTTAGACCATCTTCTAAAATTGGTTTGATATTAGATCCCAGTTACAAGCTATTTGTGGTACAATAAACAGAACATTGAATAATAAAGCCCATAAACAAACAAAATTAAAATGTTATAAAACAATGGCTGTCCCTGTCCTATTGTATGGGAGTGAATCTTGGATTACCACTGCCAAACAAGAAAGTAAAATCCAAGCAGCCGACATGAAATTTTTAAGAAGAGTAAAATGCTGCACTAGAATGGACCAGATAAGAAACGAGGATATCCGTGAAGAACTGCAGATCTACTCCATAAAAGAAAATATATTAAACAACAAGATACAGTGGAAAGAACATGTAGAAAGAATGGAAGCAAGTAGATTACCAAATAAAATCTTCCATTATTTTCCAAGAGGAAGAAGAGATGTCGGACGTCCTCGGAAGAGATGGTTTTAGATCTATTAGTGAAGACGGAACAGGCAACTCTTGCCTAAACGAGGAAGTGAAGAAAAAATAAATAGATCCCACAATTCGTTTTGAGTCTCATAGTTGCCAACCTGAGTAAGTTGACTCTGTAAAGAAAGCTATATATGAGCCAACAATTGACTATTACAAAGATAAATACGAACTATTAAATTATAAAATTATCGAATATTCACCTGAAAGGTCCGTCTCCTCAACTTAATTAATTATTTAACTGTAGCACTTTCGGAACTTGTCCCATCATCGGCAGGATTCAAAACTTTTGAATAATTAATTAAGTTGAGGAGACGGACCTTCCAGGTGAATATTCCATAATTTTATAATCTAATTTTGAATAACACTTCAACGGAACATATAATGAATCTTATAAAAGTTGAAAATACCTACTAGATAGTATAACTGTCACAGGTTTGATGATCGGGGCTAGATGTACTATACCAGGATTCTTAGCCAAATTTTGGAATTCCTTAGATTTGGACAGGGTGTATATTTCTAAAATTGCCATCGCTGCCATTAGAGGATCAATTTCAATTTTAAAAAACCATATTTACAAAATTTATACTTTATAAGAGTAGTATGCATACTCCAAATAGGCCTACAATTTGAAATGTTTTAATGTATCTACAAAATGTATTTCATCAATTCCAAAAATTAATTGTCTATATCACTTTGTCCTTGAGGCAATCCTCTAATGAGAAAAGTTGTATATAATAATAATAATAATAATAATAATAATAATAATAATAATAATAATAATAATAATAATAATAATAACAATAAAGAAATATAGTCAGCCACGGTGGTATAGTTAGTATGTTTCTTGCCTCTAAACGGGTCGCGCGTTCAAAACCGACCGGCATCGGTGGATTTTTAGGGTGAAAAAATCCAAGGAACATATCTTCCGGGTTGGACATTAAGCCGAGGGTCCCGAGTCTGAAAAAATTTGGGCTCGTAAAATAACCTCAAGTCTGAATAAAATACATGTGAGCAAAATTTAACCGACCTTCTTCCAACCGAGTAATATCTTAGTTTGCTACTAGATGTCGGCTCGAGGGGATATACTATCCACACATTCCTCGCTGACGTCTGTAGGGAAATAAGCATAAATTAATTAGTCTGGTTAAGAAACTTCACATTAGCGATGTGCCCGTGTGGGGATCCTTCTTCACCTTCAAGTAAATGTATATTCTCATATTAAGTTAACACTGGTTAATAAAGAAACACATAATACATTACAGTCCATTTGTTTAATGATTTCACACTCTTTACACTTCAATAGTTACTCACTTTACTGACAATTGCAACTCTATGCAAGTCAAAAACTTAAGTTCCCTGTGTCAGATAACACAAGCTACATTTTAAAACTTTTTCTCAGATGATTTATTTAAAATAGGTGTTTCTAAATCAATTATTTACACTGATTCCAGAAATGGTTTCCAATTTTGTCTATCACGTCAGGTTTTTACAAAAATAGCAATATATATCGTCACGATTTTAACTACTATAAGCACAAATATATTCGAACTTCATTTCGCATAAGATATTTTTTTGTTAAAAACACATGTTTAAAATACTGTAAAGAACTGTCCTAATAATTTCGTGACTATGTTGTAACAAAACTGAAAGCAAATGTTGTTCCATTAAGTTTGAAACCACCTCTTCTTTGACTTGCTTGAAGTTCCTCCATTTTTAGTCTCCCTCTTTAACATCCAACACTAGTCGACAATCATAGTTTCATTTCCTGTTCCTGGGTACCTCCTCTCTATCTCTGTAATATCCTGGTGCAAATGTTCACCTTGCTCTTCACTATAATGTCCCAGATGTTTGGGAAAGTAGTCGATATGGGAATATAGAAAGTGAACTTTCACACTCATGTTATAACTCAACTTTCGGAAATTTTCCAACATTTTTACACAGTTGCCTTGCAATTAGTATCTTTGTTATTCCTAGAAAGTTTTCAGTAACAGATCGGAAGGTCGTCCGTGCTTATTGTTGTCTCTCATTCATTAAAATATATATACAGTCAATATGCCCATTTCACCAATAAATGTTTAAAATGGTCAACAAGTTTCTACAGCCAAGCTGTCATTCTCAAGACCAGATATTGACTCATTCATTGTTTTTTTTTTTTTTTTTTAATCTTCATCATAGTTTCATTTCCTGTTCCTGGGTACCTTCTCTCTATCTCTTTAATATCCTGGTGAAAATGTTCACCTTGCTCTTCACTATAATGTCCCAGAGTTTTGGGAAAGTAGTCGATATGGGAATATAGAAAGTGAACTTTCACACTCATGTTATAACTCAACTTTTGGAAATTTCAAATGTTCATCCTTCATCAGTGTCTTTATTTGCGGACCAACAAAAATTTCAGCTTTCAATTGTTCTTGCATGATGGACGGAAATGTTTTACAATGGTACTTGAAACAAGGCCCATCCTGTGGTAGAGCCCTTACAAACTGTTTCATGAAGCCCAATTTGATGTGTTTAGTGGTGGATGCAGGACTTTTTCAGGGTCTACAAGTGGTTCACGTAGGATGTTTTTAGTTTCAGTCACAAATTTTCTCCACTCTGGCCAAACGTTCGCACTCCAATGTTTTTTTCTTTCCTACTGTCCCATTCACATAGAAAGTATGACATTTTTGTCAATCCAGGTTGTTGCCCTAATAGTATTCCTACAACTTTAAAGTCACCTGTGTTCCTCAACTGGATACTTGTTAATAGCAACTTCATGTTCTCGAATGTCTCCTTCATCTGAACAGAATGGGCAATATGAATGGACCCATCCACGTTCCCATTATGCAGTAACACATCTTTCAGACTCCAATTTGATGAGTCTATAAAATGTCTCCACTGGGTAGGATCATGCTCAATGTCATAGAAGTGTATTAACTTGTTTGTATTATTGTAGTAAACGAAACAATCTGTGTCTGTACAGTGAGTGATGTATTCCTGGTTTCTAAATGTTCTTACTTTTAAGCCGTGAGCCAAGTAGTTTTGCAGATTCCTGTGGCTAATTCAGATCCCGAACTACATCATTAAGGTTACTTAGAGAGAACCGTTTTGGTGTAAAGCCGTCCTCAGGCTGATATACATCATCAGTATCGTCGTCAGTGATGCATCAAGTTCACTTTCAACATCATCTTCTGTCAGGTTCTCTAAAACAGATGGAGGAAGAGGAACAGACAGCTTTTCTCCATGTGAAACTGGCTAAATGGCTTAAGGGATGCTTGGATATACAATTTGGTTTTCATTATTTGAATTCAAAGTATAAAAGCATTATTATTATTATTATTATTATTATTACTATTATTATTATTATTATTATAAATTAAATAATATGGGTGACAACGGACACCCTTGTCTTACTCCCTGGTTTATTTATAATTTTTGTTTTCCAATTTTATCTCCACAGTCTATTTTGAAAATTGTTTCTATATATAAACTTTGAATGGCTCTTATAAGGTGTTGAGGAATTCATTTCATTTCTAATATATTCCATGTCTTACATGTAGATTCGAAAACAGTGCCATCTTATCATCTTTTTACACTCTCCTCGCTTCTCCCTCCTCTGCGCAGTGGATATTGCGCGGCGCAACTTCCCCTCTTCCCCGGAACTCAAATACACGAAGCCGGAGTTAGAATCGTTGTCATTTGGAGCTCGAGGAGAGCATTATACTTTGGTTTGCAGGTCCTGAAAGCCGGGGTAGGGTATCCTGGGTGTGGACCCTAGCCCTCGGTTGGACTGTGTGTGAATGTACGTATGGTTGATTATCACCATTTTTATTATTGTACTTATAATTCCAGAGTGTCAGAATTATGGACGACCGATTCAGTTAATTTCTATAGTTAATCTTGTTCATATTCTTTCTTCAATTTATATATTGTCCAAGATTATTAATATCCAGTTTATTCGTAACTATCATTATTATTTAATATTTAACTAACTATTTATATATTAAAGATCTTTTAGTTAAAATAAGTTCGTTTGCTAATAACTTCCAATAATATTGCTGCTTAGTACTTGTTCCTATGTTACAAGCTTTCTCATGTCAAGTTTGCTCCCTTCCCTTTCGTGCTCTCATGATTACGATATCGTCAGGATTTAGGTACAGCTTTCTAAATTACTAAAATATTTACTATATTTCATGGTAACTAGTGTATATGTCACGTAAACAGCACAGGAAAGATGCCTCTCATGGGCCCGGAACAAAGGATTGTAGATTGTGATGTTATTCTGAACCACTTAAGTACGTATAATATCTATCCATGGACACTGACACATCCATAATAAACAAGGTGAATATGATATGGATGATTGAGAGAGCCAGGTGTTCGGAAACAATTTGGGCCTTAAATTTTCCAAATATTTGTGTTGCAGGTAGGGATAAACCCCGATAAAACCTGACCAGAAAACTTGTCCCGAGTGGGGTTCGAACCCAGGCCCGCTGCACACGAAGCCAGCGACCTTTTCCCGAGACCACATGCACAGTGTTGTACACGAAATATATTAGACTACTGTTTTAAATCTAAAATAAGTTACTGTTTGAGCTTCACAAGAAATTTTTATTAAACAAACAATGGATATCGCTTTTAACAAAGTTTTTTTTTGTTCTTTATATTCAAGAATTTATTTTATATCTTGGAACTTACCCCTAAATATATATATACATATATATATATATATATATATATATATATATTGTTTTCCCTCTCTCTTTAACTAAAACTTTTTAATGTATATATTGTATAATGTTTTGTAACTGAACTGCACCCTAATAAGAGCACTTGCTCATTCGGGTGTCAAAATTGTGTAGAAAATGTATTTGTAAATAAAATTTATTCCTATTCGTTATCCTTAAATTATACTCGAATGCAAGTATTTATTTCATGTATTGTAATTATGTGGACCACTTGTAATTAAAAGAAATCCAGATTTTTTCGTAAATTTTTAATAAACACCTGTAGGTATTCAACTTTATAATCGTTAATATATTTTCAAATCACATAAAGTTGTATCAAGTTCTCTTTTATTAGTAATATCACATATAAGTTTTTCTGAAATATAATGTTTTGTCTATTGCAGTGCCATTTCCCCATAAATATATTCCATATAATAAAATACTATTAAATCGAGTGTAAATAATTACATTAAGAGAAATAGGGCACTACGAAGTGATATTGTTGTATTTTGTGCACTTGTAAGTCAGATAGTGGTTGGTGAGGTTGCCAGCAGTGTTCACTGATGTGACCTCGATGTGGAAACAATGAGTTATATTTAGAGTGAGCCACCCTCCAGGTATCGTATAGACAACAGAACAACCCTCCTGCGTTAAACAGTAAACTGCTTTATCCCGTTCTCATTAGAATATAACTGTCATCTGATCCAAAATGTACCTAACAACTTGTTAGCAGAACTGGCAAGTCTGATTCCCTGAAAATAATAATGAATTCTATTAATGTAATGTATACTATATTTTTTCAGTAACTAACTCGTCGCTATAGAAGTTAGATGTATCTTGGCCGCGCGGACGTAAGCTCTCCATACTCTCTTAATATTTTTAATCATTCGCCACAGCCCGCGACGGCCCCATCAAGAAAAGTCTACTAACAATTCCTCCCCAAAGCACTTCCTCTTGCATTTATATATTTCACAGTAGCCTCTGCTCACTCTTGGAATTCCCTGCCTCAAGATATCACAGGTTGCCGTACGCTTGACAGTTTTAAGTTATGTTTAAACTAAATTTATTCTATACCATTACTATGTAGTACCTTTTTCTCGTTTTTCTATCTTGTATATTTTGTATTTCATTCGTTAATTCTAGATTATATCATAATATACTGTAAATAATTATTATTTTATAAATATACCATGTAATAATTTTGTTTATTGTAATTTACATCTAATAGTAATTTTTGTATTTATTTTCCTAATCTGGTTGAGTGATAGTCAAGGCCTTAAAGCCTTAAATCTCCCAAGTAAAATAAAGCAATTATTATTATTATTATTATTATTTTATTATCATTATCAGTTCTCTTCTGTATTTTGGCCTCCTCCCCATCCATTCACTCCCATTACCCTGACGTCTTATTGCACATTTATCTATCCATCCACCTAATGAAAGGTCTTCAAACTTTCCGTTTGTCATCAATTGTATTTAAAGACGCTTTACGGCATGGATCTGATTTCTTTTATTTGAAAAGTTAACCCAACCATTATATTCTTGACGCTTTGATGACCTTGACTAAATCAGTATCATTATCAAAAATATCTTCGCCAATGCATCTCATTTCTTGAATTGCTAAAATATACGCATTATTAACTCTTATAATGTCTGTCAGTTGTTTGATATACACCCCTGTATGCAAGAACATTATAAGTTCCAAATCTCAGTACCTTATTCTTTGGGAGTCTTCATGTGAGACTCAGCCCAGAATCATTTTGGGAATTTTCAACAGTTAACATTTACGGGATAGGATCATCAACCACAGGCCCAACTCCCAACCTGGAGCATCAGGTATCTATTTTATGTGAGTAATCACCTCCCTGACAAGTTTGGCTCTGACAGTTACAAAGCAATGACCTACATAGCTCTTAGTACCATTTGACTGCATAAGCCCCATCACTACGTCAAAATAGTGTTACGTAAACAGGGGCTCTGTACAATTCACATGTCTCAAATCATAGATGATATTATTTTCTCAGCTCATTTTAGCCCATAGGACCCTTGGTTTTACTTTACGGTTCAAGGTCATGTAGTGAAATGAAGATAAAGGAATACATTTACAACGATGGCGACTTTCATTCAACTGTCAGACCAGCTCCGGGTTAATAGAGTTACTGTAATGACTTGTAGAATGGAACGCGTTTCGCACCGGCTCCAGTGACAGAAAGAATGTGGTGTCAGTTCCCGTAGGGAACAAGCCATCTCGGTTACTGAAAGAAACAACCCCTTCAAAATGTTTTGGGATGAGAAGTACATGACCTTGAGCGGTAAAGTAAGACCAAATGCCCTATACTTACTAATCGCTTTGTTTCTCCGTATATGAAAGTTTTTTATACTTCTCTTTCATTCTTCATTCGTGCTAAAAGTTCTGCTCATTGAAGTGTACGTTAATTAACTGACTTTATTACATCTACAGGGCATTTGGTTTCACTTTACAGTTTAAGGTCATACGAAGTGAAAGGCAGAGAAAGAGATACATTTCAAAGGATGCCGGCATTCATTATCTCTGGACCATAATGGTTATTGCAATAATTTGTAGAATGGAATAGGTTTCGCACCGGCAACAACAATTTAAAGTATGTGCCGTTGGGAACAAATGACCGCGGCTACTGAAAGAAACTACCTCCTCCAAATAATTGTGGGGATGATAAGAATATGACTTTGAACGGTAACGTAGCGCCACATGCCTTACAGTTTCCTTTAAGCTTAATGTTTGCTTTATTTGCTTCCAACATATTCTTAAACACTTTCTTCAATTAATAGCACATTCTATAATCATCGTAAATCAAGCATATTGTTTTCCTGCAATAAATTAAATACAAACTATAGTTCTACGTGACCTAGGGGTTTTTCCTGGCTATTGAACTCATTACAATTTGTAATGAATTCGAAAGTCAGTAAAAAATTCCGAGGTAACATATATTTTATTTCATATAATTAATTTCTTAGTTCAAAGCAATATAGATAGTTAGGTAGTATTTATTTTATTTGACGACTCTTAATAATAAAACAGGTCATTTGCGTCACAATTCAAAACTGTATGTGAAAGGACGGATCATTTTGCTAGGAGGTCCCTTATTTTAAGCCTGTGATTCTTTTACGCGCCGTAAATCTACGACACACAACCCACAGTTCTACTTCCTCTCCGAATGAAGCTTTGGAATTTTACGACCTTGAAAGTCCATTTCTTTCGATGGTTTTGAACACGCGAACTTCCGAATCAGGTATCAACCGGAATAGACTTTATAATATATTTTATTATATTTAAACCATACATGCATAAAATCTGCGCACTTATATTACTTTCACTTAAAGCAAGTAATTCGTATTAAAATGCAGTTCAGCATCTCTTGTATTAACTAAGAATCTAACTAATCCACTAACTGTTACTTTCGAAACCGGATCTTTATGGTCGCGTGGACATCAGTTGTCCACACATTTGTAACTTGAAATAATGTTTTCCAATCATACCCTGTATAATTAACCTATTAAAATTATGTATAACATTATTTTACCATTTCGTTCTTGGTCTACCTACTGGACGTCTTCCCTCTGGTTTTTCTTCTTGAAGCTTCCATGCTCATCTTTCGTTGCTCATGCAAGTCACATGCCCTGCCCATCGCAGTCTGCGAGAATTAACTGTTTCCCATGTAGTCCACTGTTAAGTAGTCACCTCCATTCACTCGGTTTTTAGTATTCCTTTGGTCTTTTTTTTCACAAGAAACTTATTCTCAAATATCTGTTTTCTCCTCCCATAAAGTAAGAGACCATGGTTTCCATCCATTTAATATAACTGGAAGAATTACTTTATAAATTTCTTGTTTAAAGTTATTTTGAGAGAGGTTGGAATGACAAGAGTCCTGTAAAGCATTATAATATGCGTTTCTAGAGTTGAGCCTATGTTTAATTTCTTTCTACACCTCACTCCTATTACTGTTTTTCCTATTGTTTCAGTGACTTCTTCAAAATTCTCCTCATTTGAAAATAACTGTCCATTTCCATTATATAATATACTGCTACGTATGAACACATATTTGGTTTTAGAATCTAAATATCACAATTTGTAAAACGGCACATGCTATTTACGAAGAGGTTTCTAGTAAATGAAAAATAATTAAGAGAAAAAAGTAACACAAATTGGATTAGAAAAGTTGGTCTTAATTTGATATAAACTTGTGAAAGTAATTAAATATTGAATACGTTTTGTTTGTTGAGAGTTAATGGAATTCTAGACGGGAATTTTTACAAGTATGTTGAGATAGACAGCTGGCGGACATTGAGTGATTAGTGAATTATATTTTTAAAGTTTTCGATCGATAATCTGTGCTTGGTAATACCATGACTCGATATGTAAGTATGATCTTAGTAAAAAACATTGCTATTATTTTGGAGAATTAAATATAGGGTTCTAATTCGCTAACATACTCCTAGTATTTAAACAAATATATACATTTATAAATGTGGAAATATCCCTGCAAGTCTCGTAGGCTATGATGGCACGAATAGTGAATGAAAGATGGTACAGAAGCTTCTTGTAGGAAAACCAGAGGGTAAACGCCCAGTTGGTAGAGCAAAAATGGGAAAATTATACTAATCGTAATTTGAGGAAAGTAGATTATAGAAGGGATGATTTGAAAACATTAGAGCGAGATAGGGATGTATGGAGAGCTTATGTCCGCGCGACCATGAACCTATGGCTTCGATTAAACCAGGGGTTAGTTAGTTTAGTTAGGAAATTTCCCTACAATACATCCGAAACAAATAAATGTTGGAAATACAAAGATTGATGACACATAGAAAAAAATAGTGAGGAAAACAATATAGGGCCTATGATATACTGTAATCAGAAACGAAAACGTTTGCGAACAAAGTGAAATTCCATCAATAAATAATGCATTCGATTCAGGAGGTAAAAATGGAATGAAGATATCTCAAGAATGAGTGATGACAAATCATAACCATAAATCATCTCTTCTTCTTCCTTCCAAGTATTAGGCCAAGGCCTCTTATGATCCTATAGAAAATTTTCCCTCCAGCGTTTCATAGGACGGCCCAGTGATCTTCGTCCTCTTGGTATATAATTATAAACAGCTTTGGGGATCCGATTTGAACTCATTCTTTCAAGATGGTGTTTCCAATTTAGTTGGTACTGTTTAATATATTCCAAAATTGGCGTAGTCTTCAATTCTTTTAAGACATCGGTGCTCCTTTTCCGATCCCATCTGGTGTAACCCGCTGTTCTGCGCATGAATCTCATTTCACAAGCCGTTATTCTGCTTTCATGTTGTTTTTTAGTGTCCATGCTTCACTACCATAGGTCAACACTGGTCTAGCCAAAGTGTTATATAAACGTAATCTGGTGTTTTTTTGTACAAGGGATGGTTTCATAACTTGATTAATAATTCCTAAACTTTTTTATAACTAGTAACGTTTTCAGGGATATCCTTTTCATCCCAGATAGAGAGATAATATCCAAGATATTTAAATTGATTTGATCTCTCTACAATTTTATTTTGGAGACAGATTTTACTTTGCATGGGGTCCTTCCCATGAAATGCCATAATTTTAGTTCTGTTAATTGATATTTCCATATTAAATTTGGCATCTATTTTTTGTAAATTATAAATTGATCGTTGCAAATCATTTTCGGAAAGTGCCAGAAGAGCCAAATCGTCTGCAAAAAGAATAGCATCGAGTTTGAGGTTCCTATTGATGGGTATATATCCTCGTTGTGTTTTCCTCCATTCATTTATTAATTTATTCATGTATATAATGAAAAGCACCGGTGAAAGTCCACATCCCTGTCTTACTCCAGTGTTGATATTTTCCCAAGAAGATAACTTGCCATCTTGTTTAACAGAGATTTCATTATCTTTATAGATGTTGAAGATATTAGTAATATATTGTTGTGGAACGTTATCATCAGCTAAAATTTGTAGTAATATATTTCTGTCTACTTTGTCAAAAGCCTTTATGAAGTCAACGAAGGCGATATGAGTTTCTATATTGAATTCCTTGTGCTTTTCTAATAGTAGTTTCAGAGTAAAGAATCCATCTGTACGAGATCTACCCTTTCTGAATCCATTCTGCTCTTCTCCAATTATATTTTCATAAATTTTCCTCAAATTATTCTTAACTATATTAGCATAAATTTTATATCCAGAGTTCAACAAGCTAATTCCACGATAGTTATCTTTGATTTGGCGACTTCCTTTTTCGAAAATTGGTATTGCAATGGATTTGTTCCAGCTTTGTGGTGGTTCTTGTCCTTCCCATATCATATTAAGGAGAATAAGAAATCTGCCTAAAAAATTTTAGTTGAAAATTTAAATAATTCTTGATTAATGTGGTCTTCTCCGGGAGCTTTGTTACTTTTTAATGATTTACCAACATCAGTTAATTCATCTATAGAAATTTGTTCCAAAGCAGTATTATTAGAGATTGGTATTTGTAATAAATCATTCTTTTGTGTCCATAAATGATGAAAGTAGTTAAGCCAAGATTCTTTAGACATACAATTTAAATGTGCATTTTCTCTTGAATCATTATTTAAATTTTTTTAAACTTTATATATTTTTGGTTGAGGCCTAGTGATATCATTTTCCAAAAATGAGACAAATTGTTCCCAGCTATGTCTATGTTTTTTGCGAACTTCATTATTATGCTTTCAAGCCTTATACCATAAATCATACGAGAATATATTCCTACTGGAAGACTACAACAATGAAAGAAAACTCGCTTCCCATCAGTTTATAAAGCATAGGACCATGAGAATCATCATCATTATCTGCATTCATGGATTAGGTCTGTTGACCCGTTCCGACTTCAGCCCACCTCTTTCTAGGTCTGCCCACATCTCGGGTGCTTTTAGGTTTGTATTTTGTTATTTGTTTTGGATATCTATCTTCATTCATTCTGTCTATGTGTTGCTTCCATTTGTGTCTATATGTATCTATTTTATCAGTTATTGCAAATATTTCAAGTTGCTGAGGACCATGAGAATAATAATAATAACAATAATAATAATGATAATTTATAATTATAATAATGTTATTTATTTATTCAATAGGTTTGAAATGTATACATATTCCTTTGTCCAAAAATAAGTTTTGATGATATTCCTCTATTCAACTCTAACCTTCCAGATACTAACATACTGTCTTTCATCAAATTCATAATTCCCTCTATTCCATGTCTTTTTAGGTCTTCTCTTCTTTTCTTCCCATGTGGAACCCACTCCAAATTTTGTAACTGGCAATCTAATCTTCATTCTTCCTCTTCGCGTGTCCAAATCATTCTAATTGTTTATTTCCTCAAATTGCATAATTCTTTCATTACAGTTATTTTTTTCTCGGATAATTATGTTTCAAATTATATATAATTTAGAGCATCGTGCAGATATTCTCAAATAATAATGTTAATAATAATAATAATAATAATAATAATAATAATAGTAATAATAATAATAATAATCTTTCCTACAAGAAGCTTCCATGCAAGTCTTTCATTCCCCATACGTGAAACATGTCCCTGCCCATCGCAGTCTACGAGACTTAACTGTTCTTATTATATCTGGCTTCCTATAAAGACCATGTAGTTCATTGTTATATAGTCTTCTCCATTCACCTGTCTCTTCATCTCTCTTTGGTCCAAAGACCATGTAGTTCATTTTTATGTAGTCTTCTCCATTCACCTGTCTCTTCATCTCTCTTTGGACCAAAGAGAGATGAAGAGACAGGTGAATGGAGAAGACTATATAACAATGAACTACATGGTCTTTATAGGAAGCCAGATATAATAAGAACAGTTAAGTCTCGTAGACTGCGATGGGCAGGACATGTTGCACGTATGGGGAATGAAAGACTTGCATGGAAGCTTCTTGTAGGAAAGCCAGAGGGAAAACGCCCAGTTGGTAGACGAAGAATGAGGTTGGGAGAATAACATTAACTATGATTTGAGGGAAGTAGAATATACAGGGAATGATTGGAAAACATTAGCTCAGGATAGGGATGTATGGAAAGCTTATGTCCGCGCGGCCATGAACCTACGGGTTCGATAGTGCCAGTGAGTAAGTAAGTAAGTAATAATAATAATAATAATAATAATAATAATAATAATAATAATAATAATAATAATAATAATAATAATAATAACTCTAGCTTGCAGCGAACAAAATGCAGTACTAATACATTCTTATCTTGACTTACATCTCCTACTAAGGAGGCTCGTGTTCTCCTCTTCTATTTGTTTCACGAATCAGCGTCAACCACCATGTCAAGAAATTAAGGGAAATTCTAACAAACCCTGTGAGGAAGGGGAACATAACATCATCGAATTGAATTCTAGCGCTTGATCAGTACGACTGCACTTCGTTCGTTGCCAAGGTATAAATTATTAAACATATATTCGTGGATGTACATGACCGCGAAAAAATAACCTTCCTTATATCTCTATCCTGACCTAATATTTTCAATCATTCCATATGTAATTCATCTCCCTTAAATTGTGATTAATTTAATTTTTGACCTACACACTGGGTGACTTTCCTCTTTTTTTCATTAAATATGTTTTCATGTACCTCTATTATTCCCATCCGTCTCACGTATCTTTTTCTGATATTCTTCAAGACTTAATTTATTGTTCTTATTACATCAGGTTTTGCATAAAGATCACGTAGCTAACTGTTATATAGTTTGCTATATTCACCAACTGTTTGCCTCTCTTTGCTCAAAATATTTTTCCTAAATACTCTATTCTCAAAAATACTTTTAATATATATTTTATCTGCCAGAAGGAAAACGTCCAGTTGGTAGGCCAATAATGAGGTGGGAGAACAACATTAACTATGATTTGAGGGAAGTAGATTATACAGGGAATGATTGGAAAGCATTAGCTCAGGATAGTGATGTATGGAGAGCTTATGTTCGCGCGGTCATGAACCTACGGGTTCGATAGTGCCAGTGAGTAAGTAAGTAAGTATACATTTTATCTTCTTTTAAAGTAAGAGTTACATTTTTTATTCATATATTATAACGGCATGAATTGCCGTTTTATATAATTTATAATAATAATTATTATAATTAAATAACTGCATGGTGCAGCAATCATAAAGTGTTTTTAGCCTACCAGTTATCCACTGACCTCACATCCATATATGGTGTCATATAGATCGGAGATAATGAAGTAGTATAGGATCGTGATGTTGTAAGCATGTCGGATCCCCCAATGTTTGTAGCTGGGTTTCTCAAACTAGAATCCTTATTTATTATAGCTTCCCGAATCCCTGACGATTCCGATGCTGGATAGTCGCCGGTTACGTGAGAAAATGAGCCGAAACATTGCAAGTCCTGTAACTCTTCGCCAAATAATGAGACTACTCAGCTGGGATACAGGACTTTAAAAATAATAATAATAATTATTATTATTATTAGTATACACGTAATAATAATAATAATAATAATAATAATAATAATAATAATAATAATAATAATAATAATAATAATAATAATAATAATACATTCAATCAATCAATCAATCAAGCAATAATAACATTAATAATAATAATAATAATAATAATAATAATAATAATAATAATAATAATAATAATAATAATAATAATAATAATAATAATAATAATAAAATTGCTCTCTGCGACAAGTCAAAAGACCCTTGACCTACCACCTTTGAGTTTGCATCAGATTCACATCATCATCATCATCATCTTCATGGTAGGCCATCAGCCTGTTCTGCTCTCAGAATTCATCTTCCCATCGTCTTCTAGGACGTCCCACATCTCTATAGCCTTGAGGTTGGTACAACAATGCTTGTTTTGTTAGCCTAGAAGAGTCCATTCTTAAAATATGTTCATACGATTTTTGTTTATAGTTTTGTATTTTTCTTTTCATTTAGATCGAAAATTTTGAGTCCTTGCCTAATTGTTCCACTAGGAATGTGGTCTCTTAGAGTACATCTTGCAACGTATCTGAGGAGCTTCATCTCTGAGATTCACATCTCAGTCACGAAAATTACCGATCACTCAACTAGTTTAGGGGTGATTATGGTAAGCATGTCGGGTCTCCTAGGCGTTGTACCTGGTTTTGCCAAATCACTTATAGTTACACGAATTTCTGACGAATCCCATACACTGGTCGATATTCCACGACAAAATGTCTATCTCTGTGCGGACTCCAAACCAGAGAGCGTCCCGTCGCAGCTCTGCAACGAGGCATGATGACTTAGACCGCTCGTATACGATACTGAACAGAAACAACAACAGTAATAATGTCAATGATGATGATGATGACGATACAAAAAAAAAGAAAAAATAAATATTGCGAGGCTTAAAAAACGCTATCATGAGAACTTATCGGATCGAAAAGGATACAACACCTGAAGCAGATAATGATGATTTTGATGATATAATAATAATGGTAATGATATATAATGGGACGCGCCGTAGCGTAGTGGTTAAGGCACTGTGCTACAAGCCGGAAACTCGAGGGTTCGAGCCCCGTGGGGGTCAGGATTTTTAAACTGACCCAAATCCTCTGGCGGCACTACGGTCTTGAGTTCGACTCAGCCTCTAACGGAAATGAGTACCAGACACTTGTTCTGGGGTAAAGGCGGCCGTCACGCAGGGCTGAAAACCCACTGCGTGAAGCAGATAAACGCACCTGGTTGAAGAGCAGTATTTAGTGCGGCGGGGCGCGGCGCTAACGGCAGAATATAAGGGTTATCCAATCCACCATATCAGGTAATTTTATTACTTCCCAGTAGTTTAATGAGAGATTTGGCGCTGGATTTAGTGCCTTGTAGTTAAAATCAGTAGATATTTTTGGACACGCCCTTGGTTCATCACAACGCTTAAGTGGGAGAAATCTCAAGATAGTTCCTTTGTTAGAGCTATGCGTAATGACTAATGATAATATTCTGGAACGAATTACTTCTCAATGGAAAGTGTACTTTATAATAGACCAGACGTAATAATAATCGATAGATTTCACAAAAGAGATTATTTAATTGATACTGTTATCCCAAGACACATAATTAAAAAAATACGCAAAAAACCACATAGCAAGGAAAGTGTTGATTTGAAACTGTAGAAAGTGAAAACTGCCTGTTATAACTAAGGTGCTACACTCCAGTCTACATTTCATTATCACAATTCACTCTTTCATATTCCAATGAGTTCACCATTGTGGTCTCGAGGCAGCGCGCTGCCTTGTCACACAGCAGGCCCGGGTTCGATTCCCGGTAGGGAATAGGCTCCTGAGTGAGGTTTCGTTCCGTGTTTTTCCTCACTTGTAAGACAAATGTCAGGAACGTAGGACGGAATGGTGCCTGAAAGTCATCCGGCCATCAACACAATCCTTAAATTCACCGCTCTGAATAAAAAATACCTATAATTCCGTAGTAAAGCTGCAAAGCATAGCATGAAAATACTATGATTCCAGTAAGAGACTTGCCCCCGGGCAGAACACTATAGATAAATATTCCAATTAAGTTTATAAACATTACGCTGAACATAAGATTGTATATAATTTGTAATATCTAAAAACGATACGCCAATGTTAAATTATGAGTAATCAGCTGTTACTTCTTAATTCTTATATCTGATTGTGAATTAGTGGTTTTTACTCGTTAATTTGTTCCTAGCTTGTTTTAAATCATATTAGATAGTTGCATTAATAATAATAATAATAATAATAATAATAATTTATTGCATACATATCTTGTTCTTCTTCTTCTTAAACATAATGTGTAGGGCTTTCACCCTGTTTATTTCCAAAATCACTCCTTGGAGGAAGACGTGTATCTTATACATTGCTCGGAGTCCCAAGGATCAAACCTCGGATCAAAGACGAAACGCTAGGAAAAGGTCTACGATTTGGAAAAAGAAAAACATTAAGAATACATATTTTCAATTTTTACATATCTTTATATGGCATTCACTCCATGTCTCCCAATCCTCTTGTTTTCAACCCAGTTCTTATTTCTTGCATCCATCAGTTTCGAGGTCTTCCTTTCTTTCTTCTTATTCTTCTTTCTTTTTCCATATCTTCTAATGCTTCCCACAACCTTTGTAAAGGTACGATGTTATATATTTTTCTAGATCCACAAAAGTAAAATGAACGTTTTGTTTGTTAGCATTAGTCTCTTTAGGTATGTGATCAATTATAGATCTCTCGAATCTAAAGCTTACCTGCACTTCATTCTCCTTATGTTGAATTTTATTTCAAATAGTATTTGATGATTTTTCCATATATACGACTAAAAACGTTCGTTACGGTGATACATCTATAATTATTGCACTCATTATAGCATAATATACAGGGTGAATCACGAATTGTGCTTGCTAATGTTATGTGAAACCTATATTTTTGTCGTGAGTGTGATACTTCAAAGATGAATGGCATAATGTTGTGAGTATGCGGAGACACTTAGGAAAAAGTTTCTGTCCATTTGTAGAAAATATACAACATTGACCATTAATACTTTAAATGCAACCTCATATTTCATTTAGATGGAATTAAATATATATTTATTGGCTTTGCAATACAATTTGAATAATGAGTTATGCCGTATTAGAACAGTTCCTACAGGATGTCGAATTAGCACGAGCAGACGCAGTCCGCTTTACACATGGTCTATGTATCAATGTATAAACTTCCTGTTTCAAAATACCTTGCCCTATTACTACAGGAACAGGTGTATAATCACCAAGTAGATATTTAAAAGTGCCATCGTTATTGTTTACATATTCCCGATTAAGTTTCCAAAAGGATATTCGTACGAGGAGTAGTTGGCGAACTGAAATGGACTGGCATGCTTCCCTGATTCGTTGTTGCATATCGTCAAGAGTGGTTGGTTCCGTGGCATAGACACATTGTTTCACATATCTCCATAAGAAATAATCCAGTGAGGTTAGTTCGGATGATCTTGAAAACCTCTCCTACCAATCCATTTATTAGGGAAAGTCCTGTTAAGCACACGGACTGCTACATTACTGGAATGGGCCGGATGTGCTGGAACCACATCGCCTGCCGAGTAGAATATGGAATTTATTGCCTTTTTTTCAGAATAAAGAAAATGCATATGCATTTACATTGCGCACGGGCCTGCTTGGCCGTACGTGCATTATTTTTCCATGAATAAAAAATGAAACTAATAATATAAACAAATACCTACAAATACACCTGTATCAAAAAACAATAACAGGCTACATATAAGTAAAATCTATGTCTGCACTAAATCAAAATAATACATATCTACATTCATCCACATTCCGTACATTAATATTTAAAAAAATGCTAAAAAACAAATTAGAAAAAAAAGCACACACACATACACCCACACACCCCCACACATATACACATTAAGTGCACTATCAGACTATTCAACTTATCGGACCTACTTATTATATAACATGATTAAAGATCGAAAACAAAGACCATATTGAGATTCTTCTTATTGTTAATACATATATCCTTAATCTACAATTTTGTTATATCTCAATTTTCTTACTGTACCCAAAAATTTGCATGTTTTTGATTCACTCTCGATCCGTCCTAAAAGATCCCAACACGCCACTCTCCCTCGATCCGACCTGAGAAATCTCTCCGGCAGCATCTGTAATCTAAGTTTTTCTGTCTCTCTACAGAATGCTATAATATGCTGCCAGTTTTCATGGTCATCGCATAGTGGGCATAGTTTAATGCCTTCCTCATTTGTTAAATTATGGGCCATCCATCCCCCCAAATGAAACCATGCAATAGCACTTTTATCATCCCCATCCAAAGAGTCAATATATTTCTCCCTTCCCCACGAAAGTTTCAGTTCTGTCTGCAGGGTGAGCGATATTTTCTGACTACACTCTGCTTCTATATACTGTCTGTCTATATCGATTAGTCTCTTCTTAACTGTCCTCCAAACATTTCTATTATTCCGCGTACTCCTCTCCCATACCCAACCCATCCCTATGCCCTTCAATCCCCTTTCTACACCGATTACCCAATCTCCCGAAACACACTGCCTTTTCTGTTCATTGTAACACTCTGCTCTAAGCGAGTCCTGATTCCCGTTTATTATGTCCAACCAATACTTAATAGCCATAATTTTGCCCCTTATTGTGTCCGAAAATGTACCGAATTCCTTCAGTATGCCACAATTTGAAGTCCCCGTTGCTAATCTCATCGCTTTCTTAAGAAACATAGGTTGAATTTTATCTAGTGTCCCCGTTCGTTCCCAACCCCATAATTCTGAGCCGAGTATGTAAATCTACATCTTCCAGTAGTTGAAGTAAATGGCGTCGTAGAAAAAGTGCATAGTTTCGTCCTGTTACATTTCCGTCCATGAAATACGGCCCTATCACGTAGTTACCTGGAATCACGCACCACACAGTCACTGATCACCTTTGTTGATAAGCAATATGTTGCACCCAGTGAGGATTTTCCACTGCCCAGTAATGCATGTTATGGCGGTTTACCTCACCACGAGTGGTAAAAATAGCTTCATCTGAAAACAGTATGAATGCTAACAGATCTTCAATACCAGGTGTTTGAATCCACTCACAAAACTGCAATCTACGATTGACCTCAGGTCCATGCAGTTCCTGGGCTAAGGATATGTGATATGGGTGGAACGCATGTTTATGTAATATGCGTCACACCGACGACTGACTGATACCCGCCACTGCAGCAATATCACGGGTACTTACGTGCGGGTCTACTATCACAACCCCCAAAACAAGCACGACATTTGCTTCACTAGTAACAACTGGCAAGTGACCTTACATAAGGTGTCCAGCTCGATATTTCAATTCTATGAAGTTTTGTGCTGCCTCTTCGGAAACTGTCACTGGTATAGGATGCAGCACGAATCCACGGATATCGAGTAGTGCATAACACTCTGCTCCCCCCGCTTAATTCTTTATCTATCGTGACCATGCGCCGCCCTATTAATTAAGCAGCATGCCGACTCGTTTCCATTTAATTTGTAGCTCATTTTTCCACTATATCAAATTCAAACATGTATTGCATACAGTTAGGAAGACAGTAGATGCGTACAGCTTGTAAAAAACGGCATTCTACAGCTCAGAAAGATACAGGGGTGGACCAGACGAGTCACTGCTGTACTTGGAGGCATTTACCTAGTAGTGCGCTCGGTTTCGCGATAAGAAACGGAAGGACACCTGAACGTCTCCGACCAAATACCCCCATCTATGACTCACTTCTGCTCTCCTTCTCCTCTCTCGCTCAGAAACGGTATCACGCCGTTCTGAATCTACTGTACTGGTGTACCGTCTTCCTGACTGATTGTACAGTACAATATTTCCTTCTGCTAAACAAACACGTGCAAATATCAACAACTCAACGCAAATACATTGTAACGATGTACTGTACGTATTTGTATGATACACTGTTTTAGTTTTGTTAATTGTTTACATTCTGACTTCTCCTCCCACTTCACTTAACACGACTCGTAAATAAAACTTAGAACTTGAAATAATACAGTATCTAGAACGTAGTTCACAAGGTTAACGGTTATACCAAGACTCCGAGACCTTGAATGAAAGACGCAACATTCGGAGGGGGCGCTAATACTAGCCGGTAGCAGTAGCAGACGTCAACTTACACACTTCTGTAACACGTTAACCAATAGAGATAGAAACCTCATTCCAACGGCAATGCATTTATTTTTCAAGGACACTTCGAACGAAAGAAAGAAAGTGCCATAATCTATTTAAAATAACGAAATTTGACACCATAACTCAAAGACGAATAAACATCAAAATGTGCTGAGCATCTCCGCATAGAGGCACATCAACCAGTCACATGTTTCCACAATTCGTTTCACATCAATGACCATAGCTTTCGTATAACGAGACGAAACATGATTCGTGAATCACCCTGCATATAATAATAATAATAATAATAATAATAATAATAATAATAATAATAATAATAATAATAATAATAATAATAATAATAATAATAATAATAATAATAATAATAATAATAATAATAATAACAATAATAATAATAATAATAATTTTTTTATTTTAACCTCTCCCTTTGCAGGCACTTTTACGTTCTCCAATCCACATTTGCGTGTCCGGAGAGGATTTTAACTCTGTATCATATACATACTTTTTTGCTCACGCAAAGACATGAATGGCTTCCTTAGATAAGAGATCAGCTCTATGCCAGAGTCATCTTCGGGACTATATGGACATTTAAATTTATGCAGGCTATAACTAAAGCACAGAACTCACTTCGTAGTCAAGTCAATGACTGTCAATCATTATCATTAATTAAATATAATTTAACCGATACTTAAGTCCCACATAATGAAAATACTTCCTGCATAAAAACTAAGAGTATAATCAGAATTTTGTATGTACCTATAAATATTCATCTAGGAAGCTTTACTTACTTTATTTATTTTTCGTTCTATTCCATGTTTAGTTTAGTTTAGCTATAATTAGACCAATTCGCATTGTGCATTGTTTAGTGTATAATTTAATAATATTTTAAAATTACAATAAGTATATACAAATTTGTATTATTTTATTATCCGCTGGTTAAGTGGAAGAGAAGGCCTTGTCTTCTTAACTCTGCCAGCTTAAATAAAACATTATTATTTATATTATTATTACTATTATTATTTAAAATAATGCACACCACTTAATCGAATATCATTAATAAAAAAAGGTGAGCATATATGAATGATAATGATGGCCAGGTGATGATCGGGAATAATGTTGGCCTTAAAGTTTCCTGATCCTCTTTGTCTTACAGGTCAGACCCAGGGAATTTGTCCCAGGTGGTGATCGAACCCGAACCCTTTGTGTCTGAGACAACCTAGTTATCCCTACCATAGAGGTGGATTTATAGGAATAATAATAATAATATAATAATAATAATAATAATAACAATATAACTGAATCATCATTTATCGTCTTGAAATTCATGCACTAACCTCATGAGGCTTGTACCTGTCTCATTCTTTAACACTGTTGGGCCCATTTTATCTTTTGTCTCCTAACATCTCTCCTACACTTTGGGTTATAGTTCAGTATCAGTATCATACTGTGTAAGTGTTTTTTCCATTCATTTCTTTGTTTTATTCGATCTATTAATTTAAATATTACGTCTAGTTCCTTCCTTATATCCTAAGATCAAATACATATATATTTTCTATAAATTATATAATTCTTCGATGTTATCAAAATGAATGGATGCTATTCTTGAAATGTATTCAGACTTATGACTTGGGAAACTAGAATTATTTGCATAGATAAGGCCTTGTTAGGATAAAGAGCTTGGAAATATAACAAAAGAAAGAGGACTGATCATTTACTTTTTGCCTTCTGTCCCTTACATATGTATGTTTGTTCAAGTAGTTTGAAGTACTGCCAATCTACGAGACGAAATCTCTCGTTTCGCATGTCAAACTATTCTGTAGAATGCACTGGTAGACATTTATATTATTTACGTGTTCCCAAAATATTATGTCAGCCAACGAAAGGTTTATTTCTTACTGATTAATCAATTATGAATAAATTGTCATATTTTAGTATATTTTTATATACTCTAATTTTACGAGTTAAATTAGACAACACTTTTTCATTCATGACTGCAGGTGAACACAATAAAATACTGTATACGAACTTTAGCGTTCACTTAGAATTATCGTGTTTTAATGTGCAATCACCTACCTCACTTGCAGGAACATATTACGTACCCGAACATTATCAAATGCGTCAATAAATATTATAGCTACGTATTCTTACTATTTTTATTACAATGTATAACAAACAAATTCACGATAATATAGGGCCTACATCTAACATATAAAAATGAATATTTGTTTGTTTGTTTGTTCGTACTTTATATGTGGCCATACCGTTGATCCGATTGTGATGGGGCTTTTTGCAAAATGTTCAGGAGATTCCCTGGATGAACATAGGCTATACGAGAGTTGTGATACTCAACTCCTAAACCCTTAGAAATCACCCTTTGTAGTGGAAAACGTGAAAAAAGTAGCTCTTTGGACGTTTAAATGGCTTACGCTGTCTAAACCATAACAAATACACAAAATTAATGTACAGAAAATTGAATATCTGAAAACGCTCTACAAAAAAAGTCCCCGACAGCATATATTTATCTCTTACGGATAACTCACAAAAACCATTTTTGTATTTCATTGATGCCAAGAAGATCGTGACAAGTACGTAGTTTTCTGTGCAAGCATAATAGCACATGGCGGGTATTCTTTTACGGATAACTCACAATAACGAATTTTGTCTTTTAGCTCATTTATGCCAAGAAGATCGAGATAAGTTGATTTCCAGGCAACACCGGGTAATCAGCACGGGGGATCTTAAAATAATTACGATATAGGCCTACATTTATAATTATTATTCATTTTACTTTTTCAACTAATTATGAGAAGTTGTCTTTAGGCTCACTTATGTCAAGAAGTTTGGGATAAGTAGATTCCCGAGTAACGCCGGGTAATCAGCACGGGGTATCTAAAAATATAAATGTATAATTATTTTTCCTTTTACGTATTCAACTAAACATAAAAACACATTAATTTTCATTTATTTAGGCGTAGCAGCGCACGCCGGGTATTAGCTAGTATATATATATATATATATTATAAAGTTCACTGCAGTGGTCTCGAGGTAGCGTGCAGCCTTGTCACGCAGCGAGCCCGGGTTCGATTCACGGTCGAGACAGGCTCCTGGGTGAGGTTTTTTCGGGTTTTTTTCTCACCTGTAGGGCAAATGTCAGGAAGCGTAGGATCCAACGGTCCCCGAAAATCATCCGGCCATCATCATCATCATCATCCTTCACCGGTGTGGAAAGCAACAGAAGCCACCACACCTATAAATCCCTAGTAAAGCTGCAAATCATAGCATGAAAATGCTATGGTTGCAGTGGAGGACCTGCCTTCGGGCAGGATTACTATGGATGAATATATATATATATATATATATATATATATATATATATATATATATAGGGCCTACTCAACTCGTGTCCAACTCAGGGTTGGGTCGAGGGAAGAGATCTGTGAAAGACAAGGGTGCCGGTCGACTACGACTGACGCACCATGCCGGAGGCAGATGAATGAAAATAAAGGAAATGGATGAGATGAATATGGAGAAATTGTGGAATAAAATTGTGGCAGGGGAAAACGGGAGAAAACCACACGAAAAACCTGTCCAAGCTCCGTTTTGTCCACCTGAAACCCACTTGGAGTGTCCGGGACTCGATCTCGGAACCCCAGCGGTGAAACGCGAGCATTTAACCGATTGCACCACGGAGCCGCCAATAATATTATTAATTATAATTATTATTATTATTACTATTATTAGTAATTAATTAAATTATTTATTCATTTATTTATATAAAGATTTTCAATGTGTGTACACATTTCTGTGTATAAAGCTCTTTTTCCTTCTCCATTCGTTCCTAACCATCCACTCCATGTCCTCCAATCCTCTTGTTCTCATTCCAGTTCTTATTTCTTGCATCCATGCCTTTTGAGGTCTTCCTTTCCTTCTTCTACCAGGTGGACACCATTCTAATGTGTCTCTGGGCAATGTTCCTCCGTGAATTCTTCGTACATGTCCATACCAATTTAGTTGCTTTTATCTTATATAATCTATTATAGAATACTTAATATTAATTTTTTCTCGAATGAATTTATTCCTTTTTTTTTTTTCCAATTTTGACCACCTTGCTGCTCTCCTTAAGAAATCCAGTTCCATTGACATTTGTTTTTGTTCTAAGTTTTTGTTGAATTTCCTTGCTTGAGCTCCAGGTTGTATGTCTGTTCCATAGGACACAATTTCACATTGTTGTTATTGATCTAACGTCTTTTATTTCCGTCTGCCCCTTAATCCTTTAAGCGTTTTAGCATTGTTTTTATGAAGAACAGGGAGCTGGCTTGTTGCATCAACGCCCAACTTGAAGGACCAGGTGACCTTTGGTTAAGATTTTCTTCTTCTAGCCTTTGTCACACCAATGATAAACTGCAAGGCAAGAATATCTTTACCGTAGCTAAGGGGTCTTACTGGGTACTATCAGCAGGATGGGCTGAACCAAGGTTTTTTACCCTTTTCCTGCCTGGTTTGGGACAGGCGTCGGCCGATTTATAATAATAATAATAATAATAATAATAATAATAATAATGATAATAATAATAATAATAATGAACTACATGGTCTTTATAGGAAGCCAGATATAATAAGAACAGTTAAGTCTCGTAGACTGCGATGGGCAGGACATGTTGCGCGTATGGGGAATGAAAGACGTGCATGGAAACTTCTTGTAGGAAAGCCAGAAGGAAAACGCCCAGTTGGTAGACCAAGAATGAGGTGGGAGAACAACATTAACTATGATTTGAGGGAAGTAGATTATACAGGGAATGATTAGAAAACATTAGCTCAGGATAGGGATGTATGGAGAGCTTATGTCCGCGCGGCCATGAACCTACGGTTTCGAGAGTGCCAGTGAGTAAGTAAGTAAGTAAGTAAGTAAGTAAGTAAGTAAGTAAGTAAGTAAGTAAGTAAGTAATAATAATAATAATAATAATAATAATAATAATAATAATAATAATAATAATAAATATTATAATAATAATAAATATAATAATAATAAATATAATAATAAATATAATAATAATAATAAAAATAATAATAGATAGATAGGTAGATAGATTATCGGTTCGTTAATGCCTTTGACATCGTCCGATTCCTAATAGCCAATTTTGTCGGTCCATCCAATCTTCTGGCTGTAGATGTTTCTCCTTCACGTATAAACATATTCCCTGACTCCAGGAGTCTTCCTCTGCCTCGTCTTTTCTCAGGTTTCCATTCCAAAACAGATTTTGGTAGCCGATCCTCTTCCATTCATTGGACATGTCCATACCATCTTAATTGCTGAGTTTTAATATAATCTAAAATAGTGTCTTCAATCTCCATTTTCTCCCTTATAACTGATTTCATATTTTTTTCTCTTCTTGAAATTCTTGCTGCCCTTCGTATAAAATCCATTTCTGTTTCCAAAATATACTTATTTGTTTTTGTTGTTAATAGCCAAAGTTCTGCTCGATAAATAATTCTATTTTTAACAATTGTATGATATATATTAATTTTATTGTTTTATTTATATTTTTATCCCACAATATACCATTCAGGCAAGCAATAGCAAATTTTCCTTTATTATCTCAATTTCTTATTTCCCCTTTATAACTTCCATTATTATTTATTTTAATTCCTAAATAGGTGATCTCACTACACGATTTTATTGTTTCTCCAGTCTACTAAATTAAATTTTATTCTGGTTCACCAATTGATAAATATTTTTTTTCATGTTCAAATTTAATCCCCGTTTTTCATATTCGTCTATTAATTTTCTAGTCATATATTCTAAATCTTCATAATCTTGTGCAATTAACAAAGATCATCTGCAAAATGTAAGTTGTATAAAGGTTTGTTGTTTGAAATAGGAATTCCCATGCTTGAACATTTTCTCCTCCAATTAATTAATATTTCATTTTAAACAGAGTCGGTCATAGACAACCACCTTGACGAAGACCCTTATTTACCGTAAAACCATGTGACAATTTAAATAATAATAATAATAATAATAATAATAATAATAATAATAATACATTAAATGTTCATAGCCGTGCGTACATAAGCTGCATGGATACTTTCCCTCTGACTTTCCTATAAGACGTTTCTAAAACCTCTTTCATACACGTGTCCTGCCTTGACAATTATTATTGCATCCGGTTTCCCATAAAGATCATGAAGCTTTTTCTTATATATTTATTTTCTTATTCACCTATCTCTTTGCCTCTCTTTGGTCCAAAAAACGTTCCTAAGCACGTCATTACCAAATACTCGTATTATTTTCTTCTCTCTCAAAGTAAGAGACAATGCTTGGCAAGCGGTAGAATAACCGTTTTGTAGCTTATATATCTAATTTCACATTGTTAAAGGAAAATTGTGATGACAAGTTTCTCTGTAGTGCAGTTCGTCCGGAGTTTATCGATTGTTTAATTTCTTTCTGCACCTTATTCATTATTGCACCTTCACGTTTATATTATTCTCAAAGTCTGTTGCTTTCAGAAATTAAGAGAACCTCCCTTCTTTTAGGTATTCCAAGCAATCTCTTTTCATCTGCAGGTTGATTCTCTTGTCACACGTACAATTCCATCCGATATCATGCGAGATACGTTGGTTTCACAGCTCTTCTTCTATCCATGTGTATCTGCTGTTTTGGATATTTTTCAAATATATTCACTTCTTAGCTTATCTTTTCTAGTTAATGCATATTTCTACTTAAAATACTGATGTAATTTTTCTCCAGAATTTGTTTCGTTATAGAAGTATCAGCTTTTGTCTCACAAGCATAGGTCGATAATGGGGATATTCGTTGTTAAGAGTCTGTCATCTCCATTTAATAATTTATTTATATGTGAATAGCCTTATATTTAGTTTCAATAATAATAATAGTAATAATAATAATAATAATAATAATAATAATAATAATAATAATAATAATAATAATAATAATAATATTATCATTTATTTCATTTTGCAGGTTTCACTATGTTTCACATCTTCCTGCGTCTAATTAATCTCTTTGAAAGAAGTTGGGATGACCAGACTCTCTGTTATGTATAATAGCATGTATTTGCAGAGTTCTGCACTTCAATCCTGTTTCAGACAATTTAACAATATAGGCTTAGTCAGATAAGTAATTTATATTATTTACTCATTGATATTATTAACCCTTAATTACTCGTGCATACATAACCTGCACGAGGACTCGCGCGGGGTATTTTTGTGCCTTCACGTTTTTATCACAGTTATTAACATTGTATCACATTATTACAAAGTTTAATGATTTTTTAAAAATAATAACATATATACAGCCCTAACACAACAGAAAAGCAGTCTGGGCAGGACTCCACCACATGATCTTTGCAGATCGGCTTGCTGCAGTGAGCGCAACACTTTGTTGTCTTCTGGTTTTTGGCCCTGGGGCTGAAGTGGCACCTCCCTCCTTTTCTGATGATCAGTGGTTCAGCTTCCTCCACAGATCCTGTGATGTGTCTTATTTTCGCCTGAAGAGGTTTTGGCAAAATTTTTATGGTTGCCCGTTTCTTCAGATAGCTGTCCAGCAGACTCCGACCAAGGTCTTTTAGATTTAGATTTAGATTTATTTATTTAGCCTGGTGGAGTTAAGGCCATGTGGCCTTCTCTTCCACTCACCAGGGCAAACATATATTACATCAGAATATAACAATCACAATGAACTCTAATATTAAATACTAAATAAAAATTTGATCAAAAAGATAATATCTATTATATTATGATCTATAATGCAACTAGTTAATGTTAGTTAAAATTAAGACTAAAACTAATAATAAAATGTATACAATCAAGACATATTAAATTGTCCCTGTCTAATGTACATATAAAACAAAGAAAAGTAATGAGATATAGAAAACTAATTTTACGTTTGTACAATATTTAAAACAAAAGAAAAGAACATATTTGTTAACCTTAATATTATTTTCATAGATAATTAAATTTATTAATTGTTGAAAGAATACTATCAGTGAGGTGTATAACTTAGTTTGTTATTAAATAATTCTTTAATTTGTTTTTGAAGGATGTTATAGTTTGACAGTATCTGACATAGGGCGGAAGGGAATTACATGTTTTGGTAAGCGAGACCGTAAAAGATAGTGAATAATATACAGTGTGATGAGGAAGGATATAAAGGACAATGTGCTGATGGGATCGAGTGTCAAGATTATGTGTGTCGGATAGTCTGATGAAGCGGCGTGATAAATAATTAGGCGATGATGTGTGAAGGATTTTATAGAGAAGGGATAGTGAATGGACAGTTCTACGAACTCTTAGACGAAGCCACGATAATTGTTCCAGGGACGGTGTAACATGGTCAAATTTGCGAATACCACAAATAAAACGTGCGCAAGAGTTATGAACACGTTGAATTCTTTGAGTGTAATTAATATTTAAGTCTGTAAAAATAAGTGTCACAATAATCAAAATGGGGCATTGCAAGTGTTTATACTAACATTTTCCTTAGAGCGAATGGCAGACAATTTCTTACGCGAATGAATGAATGTATTATTGAGAAGACTGTTTTGCATGTATGGTTTATTTGTGTATTCCAATTTAAGTTGTTGTCAATAAATACTCCTAGGATTTCTACTGTCTCACTATAAGGGATTTGAACTCCATTTAGTGACACATGCGAGACTGTGATTAGGTTAATTGAAGATAATAGTCTCTGGTGACCCATAATGATTGATTGTGACTTTCTAGGATTTAATTGCAGTCCATATTTAACTGTCCAGGTCATTAGTGAGTCACGATCCTCGTTAATTTTGGCAACAGCGTCATTTAGAGAATATTTGTCTGTGTGCATGTAGATTTGCATGTCGTCTGCAAATAAATTATGTTTGCAATGCTTTAGGGAGTTAGATATGTCATTTATGTAGATTGAAAAAAGTAAAGGTTCAAGCACCGAACCCTGTGGAATCCCAGCTTTACAGAAGGACCAAGAAGAACATAATGCATGATTTCCTACAACAGATTGCGGGTGCTCATGAAGGTAGGAATTGAACCATTGCGTGGCACTATCAGAGAGTAAGAGGTTTTTAAGTTTATGCAACAGTAAGTCCAAGTCTACCGTGTCGAATGCTTTACTAAAGTCCAGTAATGTAAGAATGGTAAGTTTTCGATTATCAGCAGCTTCGCATATGTCTTCGCAAATATTTAGTAGACCAGTACTTGTATTGTGTCCTGTCCTGAAGCCTGACTGAAATTGATCTAGAAGGTTGTGTTCATTTAGGTAGTCAATCAGTTGTTTATGGACTAATCGTTTCAGAGCTTTTGAAAGGGTAGGTAAAATGCAAATGGGTCGAACGTCGTTCGGAGTTAAGGGCATTTTAACTTTAGGCAGTGGGCGTACGAGGGCTTGTTTCCACAATGATGGATATGTAGAAGTTTGTACTGAGGAGTTAAAAATATGAGTTATAGTAGGTAGTGTAGCGTCGATTATTTTATTCAGTAAAGTAATATCTATACTAATTAAATAAAAATAAAACGTAGTTTTATTTGATTTTTATATTTATTATATAATTCAGTGACAGCTGTCTCGGTACACTGTACCTTCTTCAGACATGTTAACAAATTATGAATTGTGTTCCAACTGATCTAAGCAACAATACAACAATATTTATTTAATTGTTTTAATTTAACAAAGGGGATTCATTCAAATCAAGTAGAGAATTTAACAGTTTTTTACTACTTTTAAACTTATTAATTTCTACAGCCTCCAAAAGATCTAACTTCTTACCCTTATCACAAATATGTAAAATTTCAAAATTTGGATCGAAACAATGATTAAATTGGAATAGGTGGTTAGCATAGTTTGCATTTTCTAAATTTCTGTTATATGCTCTCATGTGTTCCTTTATCCGAGATATAAAAGGTCTACCAGTTTGTCCTATGCAGACATTGTAACATGTGCCACACTTCAATTTATATACACCTGATAATTTTTCTTTTTTTGTTTTGGTTTTATTGTTTTTTATTATATTTTGTAGAGTTTTATTAGTTTTAAATGCCACATTAATGTTCAACTTTTTGAAGTGTTTAGATATTTTATTTGAAAGTGGGCCTATGTATGACATTACGACACATTTCTTATTGTTTTCTTTGGGTACAGGAAAAACTTTGTTAATTGCTTTTTTGTAATTAATCTTCTTAATTAAACATTCTATAATTTCAGGGTCGTATCCATTATTAATAGCCAATTGTTTAATAGTATTCAATTCATTATTATATTCAAAGGGTGAAAGAGGGATATTTAAAAGTCTATGAATGTAACTATTGAAGGCTGCCATCTTATGAGTGTATGGGTGAAGAGAAGAACTATGGATAGTGGTATCAGTATGAGATGGTTTGTGAAAGATACCAAACTCAAACTTATTTTCATCAAGTAAACACCAACTCAATTGATTATTTAATATTTATTTATACGGTCAGTTCCTTCTGCTTTGGTTTTTATTCGCATGATGGCTTTCTTTACGTCGTAATCTGTAACATATGAGAAGTGGAAATGTTCTCTGTCGGGTTGATTTGTCAGTGATAATTCAGGAAGTCCCGGAGAGCAATCATTTTTCCCACATTTTCTTGTATAATTATATGTGCATCGAAGTTGCCAACATTCAACAAGAAGTAAAACATAGTCAGTGTCCAGGCGCTTTCAGCGCTCTGTATAGAGTTACAATAATGATCACTGTTTTCTATACAGTCTTCGTCTGATGAACAAGAAAATCTGCCAATAATTGCATCATCAGATGTTTCCAACAGTTCTATAATTTCACCTTATGTTAATATTTTCTTCTTTCTACTCATATTTACTCTTAGACTTCACATTGTAAGCACGCAAATATAAAATAACTCTCTACAAATGCTAGGCGCGCGCGGGGTAAAACAATTTTGCAGGTTGCAACAATGACATAAAATAAATATAATTGCGTCATTAGCTATTCCAAGAAACTGAATACAACTAAATCTCGAGCTGAACGAGTCCATTTAAGAATAGGTGAGTTCCAGGGAATCTCATAAATGTAATTGTCACTAAATAGTAGCGTCTTCCAACGTAATGGGGGATAATAATACCCCGCGCGAGTAGTTAAGGACTACCCCATATAATAGAAAGTTAATTTAAAATCTCCACATATTGCATAATAAAATAAACAAAGTGAATAGCACAAAGTGAACTCTGTAGAAAAATTAAATTAAAAAAACACCAAAAATGTTTAAATATCGTAATGTAATCCAAAATATAATCTGGTTGATAGGATAAAATTGGATTCCTCGGAAGTTTAAAAAAGTCATTATTATAGTTATTTTATTCGTTATTAATATAATGGATAAACAGGAACATTTACTTAATAAAATATAGATACTGGATATTTCATAATTTCCATGTAATAATATATCCACAGTCAATTAAGAGGGAGAAGTTATATAGTATCCTGCTGGAGTTCGGAATTCCTAAAACGTTAGTTAGACTTATACGAATGTGTCTAAATGGCACAAAGAGTAGGGTGCGTGTAGGCAAACAGTTTTCGGACACTTTTGAAATCCAGAATGGGTTGAAGCAAGGAGATGCACTATCTCCTCTACTATTTAATTTTGTACTAGAGCATGCCATTAAATATTTAGAGAATGAGGATGGCTTACAACTCAACGGTATTAATAAGCTGTTAGTTTATGCTGATGATGTAGTATTGTTGGCCGATAGCGAGGAGATACAAAAGGACAACACGCACACACTATTGAGTAACACTAAGAAATTAGGACTGGAAGTAAATATCAATAAAACTAAATATATGGTCACACATAGAAATCCATTAAATAATGGAAATGGACAGCTACTGACAAATGAGGAAAATTTCGAGGAAGTGGCTGAATTCAAATACCTAGGAACAATAATCACAAATAGGAATGAGATGCACAAAGAAATTAATCATAGGCTCAATTCTGGAAATGCATGCTGTTATGCATTGCAGTGACTCTTGATGTCCCAACTCCTTTCAAAAAACTGAAAATATATAAAACAATTATTCTACCAGTTATATTATATGGGTGCGAAACATGAACTCTTACTTTAAGACAGGAAAGGAGATTACAAGTATTTGAGAATAAAGTACTTAGGAATATTTTTGGACCAAAGAGAGATGAACAGATAGGTGAATGGAGAAGACTACATAAAAATGAACTACATGGTCTTTACAGGAAGCCAGATCTAATAACAACAGTTAAGTCTCGTAGACTGCGATGGGCAGGACATGTTGCACGTATGGGGAATGAAAGACTTGCATGGAAGCTTCTTGTAGGAAAGCCAGAAGGAAAACGCCCAGTTGGTAGACCAAGAATGAGATGGGAGAATAACATTGACTATGATTTGAGGGAAGTAGATTATACAGGGGATGATTGGAAGGCATTAGCTCAGGATAGGGATGTATGGAAAACTTATGTCCGTGCGACCATGAACCTACGGGTTCGATAGTGTCAGTGAGTAAGTAAGTAAGTATATCTCCACAGTATGTGTTTGTCTTGGAATATTATTTCCAGAACGTTTCCCCATTTAGTAAAAGTGAAAGTAAAACTCATACATTCCCCTAGTCTAAACATATTGCTAGGCGGCCATGAATATCATATATATGGGAGTCGGTCGTCCCGAAGCCGGGATCTACGTGCCCCATCGACGCACTATGGGCGAAACAGCTGGGCGTAAATCGGACTATTGTACTTATAAAAAGGCTCGCTGTATAAGAAGTATAATCAACTTTAATTTGAAAAATTGATAAATCTAGCCATAAACTTCATAAATATTTAGAAAAAGTAGCCAAGTGTTGCCTTTACCTAGGTAAAGTTCCACGAACTCAAATAAATATAAAATAAATAATCTTAATTGAAAGTAAAAAATTGCTCAAGATAGTCGTATATTCCTTTTTACACGCTTTATATTAGCTTGACCTGTATATATCTATCTATCTATCTATCTATCTATCTATCTATCTATCTATCTATCTATCTATCTATCTATCTATCTATCTATCTATCTATCTATCTATCTATCTATCTATCTATCTATCTATCTATCTATCTATCTATCTATCTATCTATCTATCTATCTATCTATCTATCTATCTATCTATCTATCTATCTATCTATCTATCTATCTATCTATCTATCTATCTATCTATCTATCTATCTATCTATCTATCTATCTATCTATCTATCTATCTATCTATCTATCTATCTATCTATCTATCTATCTATCTATCTATCTATCTATCTATCTATCTATCTATCTATCTATCTATCTATCTATCTATCTATCTATCTATCTATCTATCTATCTATCTATCTATCTATCTATCTATCTATCTATCTATCTATCTATCTATCTATCTATCTATCTATCTATCTATCTATCTATCTATCTATCTATCTATCTATCTATCTATCTATCTATCTATCTCTATCTATCTATCTATCTATCTATCTATATATCTATATATCTATCTATCTATCTATGTAACGAAATCTTTCAACGCTATTTTCACCCACTTAAAATCATTGGATAGACTTCAAACTTTGTATACTTGTAGAGGACCCGTGACAATACAATAGTTTCATATTTATTTTCTAAAATCCTGGCCATAATCATCAGAAAATCAAAAAAAGTGTTTTTGTATCAATGTAACGGAATCTTTCAACGCGATTTTCACCCACTTAGAAACATTGGATCGACTTGAAACTTTGTGTACGTGTAGAGGACCCGTGACAATATAATAATTTCATATTTTGTTTGTAAAATCCTGGCCAGAATCATCCGAAAATCAAAAAAATGAAAACTGGTATAATAGGTTGCGGACTTTGTCGAGTTTTTAGCCAATCGTTGTAAGAGCTCAGTTGGTAGAGCAGTGTATTCTCAGTGGTATATAATTTCAGTAATCCATACGTCGCTGGTTCAAATCCGGCTGGGAGGGTTTTTTTTTATAGAAGAGTATTACTTTTTGCTCATACTACAATAGTATCGAATTTAAAGATATTTACATTTTTATCTTATTCTGTAAAATATTAAAACTAAAAGATAAAAAATAAATAATAGTTTTAAAAATCTAAAAGAACACGCTTTATTAGAAAACTAAAAAATGAAAAATAATTTTAATTTCCAATACGCTTGGGGTAAAATAAAGTGGTCAACAAAAAATCATCTCCAATACACATAGAATAGAATTAGAGTTATCAACAAAAAGAAAATAATTTTACCATCAAAAGCGTGGGGTGCTTTTTATGATTTTTACATTTTCTTCTTAGAGAGCTTACTTTTATCAATATCTGTCTATTATCAAATATATTAATTGATATAGAGCACCCCACGCTTTTGATGGTAAAATTATTTTATTTTTGTTGATAACTCTAATTTTATTCTATGTGTGTTGGAGATGGTTTTTTTATTGAACACTTTATTTTAACCCAAGCGTGTTGGAAATTAAAATTATTTTTCATTTTTTAGTTTTCTAATAAAGCGTGTTCTTTTAGTTTTTTAAAACTATAATTTATTTTTGATAACTATAGTTTTATTCTGTATGTGTTGGAGATTATTTTTTTGTTGACCATTTTAATTTTATCCAAGCGTGTTGGAAATTAAAATTATTTTTAATTTTTTAGATCGGTTTTCTAATAAAGCGTGTTGTTTTAGTTTTTAAAACTATTATTTATTACACGCTTTATATTAGCTTGACCTGTATCTATCTACGTAACGGAATCATTCAACGCGATTTTCTCCCACTTTTAAAAATCATTGGATTCGACTTTGACACATTTGTTTATACTTGTAAAGGCCCTATACTGAAAATATACACTCATTGCCCCCCCCCCCAATGTGTTTCTCAAATCCTAGCCAGATATCATCACAAAATCAAAAAAGTGTATGTTGTAATTTATGTTAACGGAATTCTTTGGAAAACGATTTTCACTCAACTTAAAATCATTTGGATCGACTTGAAACTTTGTATACTGGTAAAGGACCCAATGACACATACAATAACTTGCACAATTGTGTTTCTAAAATCCTAGCCAGAATCATCAGAAAATCCAAAAAAGTATCTAAAAAAGTCTGTCTGTGTAATTATGTAACGGAATCTTTGAAAACGATTTTCACCCACTTAAAATCATTGGATCGACTTGAAACTTTGTATACTTGTAAAGGACCAATGACAATACAATAATTGCACAATGTGTTTCTAAAATCCTAGCCAGAATCATCAGAAAATCAAAAAAGTGTCTGTGTAATTATGTAACGGAATCTTTGAAAACGATTTTCACCCACTTAAAATCATTGGATCGACTTGAAACGTTGTATACTTGTAAAGGACCAATGACAATACAATAATTGCACAATGTGTTTCTAAAATCCTAGCCAGAATCATCAGAAAATCAAAAAAGTGTCTGTGTAATTATGTAACGGAATCTTTGAAAACGATTTTCGCCCATTTAAAATCATTGGATCGACTTGAAACTTTGTATACTTGTAAAGGACTAGTGCCAATAAAATAATTTCATTTTTGTTCTAAAATCCTGACCAGAATCAGCAGAAAATCAAAATAATAAAGACCGGTATAATAGATTGCGGACTTATCAACTTCTTACTCAATCGTTGTAAGAGCTCAGTTGGTAGAGCATATAATTTCAGTAATCCAAAGGTCGCTGGTTCAAATCCGGAGCGGAGATTTTTTAGTAAAGTATTACTTTTAGTTCATACTACAATGGTATTGAATTTAAATATATTTACATTTTTATCTTATTCTGTAAAATATTAAAATTAATAATTAAAAAATAAATAATAGTTTAAAAAACTAAAACAACACGCTTTATTTTACAAAACCGAACTAAAAAATGAAAAAAAAATTAATTTCCAATACGCTTCGGATAAAATTAAAGTGGTCAACAAAAAAATCATCTTCATCACATCTAGAATAAAACTAGGGTTATCTACAAAAAACATAATTTTACCATCAGAAACGTGTTCTTTTTTATAGCTTTTACGTTTTCTTCTTAGAGACTTTACGTTTACCAATATATGTTTATTATCAAATAAATTAATTGATGTAGAGCACCCCACGCTTTTGATGGTGAAATTATATTTTTTTGTAGATAATTTTAGTTTTATTCTAGATCTGTTGGAGACGATATTTCTGTTGACCACTTTAATTTTATTCCAAGCGTGTTGGATATTAAAATTGTTTTTCATTTATTTGTTTGATTTTGTAATAAAGCGTGTTGTTTTAGTTTTTAAAACTATTATTTATTTTTATTACGAAACTATCATTTCACTATACATACTTTTATATTTATGAATTTAATGTTTTAGTTTTTCAATATTGTATTGTCACTTTGTCAGATACCTAATTATTGACGCAGTCTCTGCCACACTATCCTCTGAGCAAAACCGTTGTCCTGTAAAACAATTCCGTTTACATCGTTGTACCCGTCTGCTTATTTAGTTCGCCAACAAATATGTAAATATGTAAATTCGGTTAGGAGACGTGGTCATAAGAGCAACTTCAACAAAATTTCCCTAATTTTTTATTAATTATACATTTCAATTGCATAATGCAGTTGTCCGTGTTACCAGTTTCTTAAAGTTATTTAATATATTATATCCTAAAAAGTTAGGTTTTATTACACGCTTTATTAGCTTGATCTGTATCTATCTGTCTGTCTGTCTGTCTGTTAACGGAATCTTTCAACGCGATTTTCACCCACTTATAATCATTGGATCTACTTGAAACTTTGTATACTTGTAAAGGATCCGTGACAATGTAATAATTTCATTTTGCTTCTAAAATCCGGCTGGGACGATTTTTTTAGAAGAGTGTTACATTTAGCTCATACTACAATAGTATCGAATTTAAAGATATTTACATTTTTATTTTATTCTGTAATATTAAAACTAAAAAGTAAATAATAGCTTTAAAAAACTAAAACAACACGCTTTATTAGAAAACCGAACTAAAAAATGAAAAAAAAATTAATTTCCAACACGCTTGGGACAAATTAAAGTGGTCAACAAAAAAAATCATCTCCAACACATATAGAATAAAACTAGAGTTATCAACAAAAAGAATATAATTTTACAAACAAAAGCGTGGGGTGCTTTTTATGATATTTACATTTTCGTCTTAGAGACTTTACTTTTACCAATATCAATTTATTATCAAATATATTAATTGAAATAGAGTACCCCACGCTTTTGATGGTAAAATTATTTTCTTTTTGTTGTTGTCTCTAGTTTTATTCTATATGTGTTGGAGATTTTTTTTGTTGACCACTTTAATTTTATCCCAAGCGTGTTGTAAATTAAAATTATTTTTCATTTTTTAGTTCGGTTTTCTAATAAATCGTGTTTTTTAGTTTTCTAGAACTATTATTTATTTGAATAAGTTTAAGTGACAAAAGGACAGGGGTGTGTGCAGCCTAACAATTTTCGGAAATTTTTGTGAATAACAATTGGTTAAAATAATTTTATACTAGAGGAAACAGTCGAATCCTTTTTAAAATAATAAGGACATAAAAGAGAATAATAGTAATCAGTTGAGATATATAATGATTATGTAGTATTAATATGTGATAATGAGAAAACAATGCAGCCAGAAAACTATTTCGTTACATAACACTAAAAATCTGGGACTGTAAGTAAATATCAGTAAATGTAAATAAATTGTCTTACGTGGATATACATCATTACTTGCCAATAGACACTAAAAAACAAATTAAGAAATTTTAAAGATTTAGTGGAATGAAAATACCTAAGTAACAAGTAACTAAGTAACTAACTCACTGGCACTATCGTACTCCTACGTTCATGGCCTTATTCTAAACACACAGTAACTTCCTGAGTTGAAGCTGAGTGTAGTCCTTGTCAGCAGGATTGACTAGAAAGTATAGTGGTAGGATATGACCTGTCATTCACTAAGCCTCCAAAAAAAGAGTTGGGAAATTGTATCTGATTCTTAGCACTGTACTCAAAACAAAAGTTTATGAATTTATATTTTAAGACCATTTTAAGTAAAAATATGTAATATTCTAACAAATATGCAGTATTGGGTAAAATATGTAAAAATATGTAATATCAAACTTAAGTATTTTTATAGTTTAGAATTATGTGAATCGTAAAAATTTTAAGTTATTATGAGAGAACATATGAAGGAAAAAAAGTATGTAATTACATAAGAATCCGGACTCTAAATCAGAGGCATTGACTAATAAACTGAATAGTGGTAATTCCTGTTGGGTTTGTCTTACTGAAGCCGACATTTAAAGAGTTAGGAGTTCATACAGCACGCTGAATCTCCTGAGGATGTCTACCACAGTAGTAGACGAAACGTTGAACCAGACCACGGCCATTTAGCCCGAAAGTCAAACACAACACGAATGAAGTCACCTGCCCTGAAAGCTTACAATGTTACGTGAATAGTGGTAGTTATATTAAAAATGAAAACCAAACAAACAGTGAAAAAAATCTGAACTAGTAACATCAATATATTTTGCGGGAATGTTTCAGTTTATGGTGTTAGGGGGGTAAGGGTTTGATCACCGAGTGATTGGCTACTGTCAAGGTTAATTGTAATATAGATGTATAATTCTCAAAGTTTGAACTGTCAGAAGTTCAAAATCCTTTAATTCAACCATAGGGATTGAAAATTCTCTCCAGAAATTTTATTTTGATTAAATACCAGTAACTTGATAAATGGTTCTGAATTGTATAATATCGTTGTAGAATGAATGACAAAGAGACAGACATTTATTTTCATATGTATTTTTTTTTTTGTATTTGCGTCTCTGTATATGCATAGTTTCCAGACCAGGTTTGCTTGGGCTCGTCCTCGCAAAATATCGGCCGCATTTACATTAGATTATTTCAATAAAGAAAGTTAAAATTTGATCATGGTTACGATGGAATGACCTACATGTAAAATAGCTGATTGGAACATCACGTAATCCCCGTAATACTAATGAAGATTCTGCTGACGATGTTTTGTGAATGAACAATAGGAGAACTTGCCTGTGGTTGCTTGAAGCAATATGGCCTCCTGCTAACTTTGTGCAAGAGTACCAACTTGCAAGAGATATATATATTGTAACTCTGTTACGTCTGTTTGTAGCAAAGTCAAGCTATGTTCTCTGTCTCATTCCAACGAATGCGTCTCCCATGCCTCCCACGTGACACTTTAAATGCATTTCCTAAATAAATCTGAATCTATGTATTAGGACAATAATAAAAAAAATAATAATAATATTAATAATAGCAATAATAATAATGATAATAATAATAATTATATTAATAATAATAAAAATATCAAGAAGAAGCCCAGGACGTCCACTCGAAATACTTCTGGATGGTGTTTCTCTTGAGACCGAAACAGGTCAACAAATGGCCTAAATTTGTGAATGTCCTATGGCGATGATGATGATAATAATAATAAGAATAACAATAATAATATATTCTGGCAGAGTTCAGGCTGTTAAGACCTTCTATTCCACGTAACCAGCACAAATACACAAATACGTGTTTACAGTGTAAATTATGTGTATCCTATACTAACTCAACGGGTTAAAAACATTTAAGTTAAAATGTAAAATTCATGTAAATACAACATTTTATATGCGATAAACATAATAATAAGAAGAATAATAATAATAGTAGTAACATATTAAATTAAACGGGAAATACCAATTAATATATATATATATATATATACATTACACGAGACATTGATGAAGCCAGAATTAGAGGAAATATAAACTTAGATTTATTTTAAACGATTTTACGTCCGGCAGAGCCTAATTTCCTGCCGTAGGGAATTCCAGTTGCGAGAAGTGGAGAAAATATATGACATAGATTGATAGAATGTCCTATGTTGCTGTATATTAAGCAATAGATTAAGTTGTGATCGTGTGTTTAAATTATGGTTGGAGGATAGATACTGCAAACGAGAGGCTAAATCATTGTTTTTTTAGTAAGTGGAATATTTAATTTTCTCATGGTATTTCGGCCAGTATGGGACCGGTGCCCACCCAGCATCATGAGGCAATTGGGTAGCTACAATAAGTAGCGGCTCCAGGTTGAGGAACCAGCTATAACGGCTGGGGGACTCGACATGCTAACCACATGTCACCCCTACACTGGCTGTTGATCATCTACCTCTGTGATTGACACATGTGGATGTGAAGGGCCAGCAGCCGGCTGGTAAAAGTGCAACCGCTGAAAAGTGGAAAGACCCTCAATCGGATCGGAATATTTAATAAAAGAACTGGACAGTGTAATTTATTTCAGATGGAGCCATGTGTAGCAGGATTTTAATATCATAATAAATATGAAAGTTAAAGTTATTAATTCTATACTTTAAAATTCTTTTAATATTTAAATATAACTTAAATAAAGAAAAAAACATCTAAATAATTCATTGTTGAATAAAAATGTCTCATTAACAATTAAATAAATTGTATTAAATAACAGTCTTTCTAAATAATGCTTTTAAAATTGTTTTAGGTCATTGTTGTCAGAATTATAAAGCTTTCTGTTATAACTGTAATAAGAACACCTGCTTTACTTCATATTTTTAAATAAAAGTATACCAAACTCTGATTGGATGTTAAAAAAATTAACTTTTTGATTTAACAAATCACATTTAAACCTGGTATTTAATGGACCATTAACCAATATAATTTAAACTTAACATCATGTGATGTAATAATATTCTTTAAAATTATAAATGAATTACAAAAGTCATTCTTCATATAACTTTTCACGAAGATAGAAGCAAATAGAACTCTACTAAAAAATGTGATATTTAATACAAGAAGAATAGTTGACTCAAGAAAAGAAAATAATTTAATTTTATATGACGGTTGAAGAATAATACCACCTATATTTACTTGATCTGCTGGGAAATTAAATAATAAATAAACTAACAATTATTCTACAAGAAACAGTTTTCAGTGATTTTAAAGTGTTTTCCTATCCAGTGTACCAACTTCCGACCAAAGAAGAGATTCCAGCTCTACCGAAAATCAAACCCAACCTGAACCAGTAATACTTTTTGGGACACCAGTCCTTCAAAAATGGTACTACAACATCGTACATGAAGAGAGTTAGCTGCTTCAAAACATCGCCACAACATGGGAAAATAATTACTTCTTCACATGACAATTCGGGGAAAATGTGAAAATGTGATCATACTTTCGGAAATGAGCACGCTGCAGTTTATATGACAATCCATCACTTAGTAGAACGTCGTAATAGTCAAAATGCGGAAACTAAATTTTTAACTAAAATTATTTTAAGAACAATAGCAAGAAAGTTCTTGAGACGATATAGGGATTTCAGTGATACAATAATAATTTTATTTAAGACGGGAAAGTTAGGGACATAAAAAGCTTTATCTTTTACTCAAAGAGTAAACGAAGATATACAAAACATATGCATTTAAACACGCAAGTAAATGTGATTGTTGACAAGACTATAGAAGAAGTAATTCTTCGACATTACGTCAGAATCCATCTTACCATGGATCAATAAACTTTATTCACTTTATTCACTACCTCTTACAAATAATTTCATAATAGATAATTGAAAAATTAATACAAATATATATTGGAAATTTCTCTCTCTTTTTTCTCATTCTGTCTCTCTTTCTCTTCCCCTCTCTTTCTCTCATTCTCTCTTTTTCTTTCCTTCTTTCTCTCTATTTCTCTCTCTTTCTCTTTCTCTTCCTCTCTCCTTCTCTCTCTCTCACTTTCTCTCTGTCTTTCTCTTTCACTCTTTAATTCTCTTTCTCTCTTTTCTCTCTTTCCCTCTCTTTCTTTCTCTTTCTCTTCATTTCTCTTTCTTTCTCTTTCTCTTTCTCTTTCTCATTTCTCTTCTCTTTCTCTTTCTTTCTCGTCGTTCACTCTCTACTTCTTTTCTCATCTTTCTTTCAATTTCCTTCTCTTCATTCCCTTCTCTTTTCTATCCCTCTTTTTCTCTTTCTTTTCCCTCTCCCTCTCTTCTCTCTCTTTCTATTTCTTTTCTCTCTCTTCTTTCTCTCTACTTTCTTCTCTTCGTCTATCTTTCTTTCTCTTTCTCTCCTCTTTCTTTCTTTCTTTCCTTCTACATCTTATCTCTCTTCTCACTCTTTCTCTCTCTTTCTCTTTCAAAATTTCCGTTTCTTTATCATTACATTCTCTATCTCATTCTCTCTCTTTCTCTCTATCGTTCTCTCTCTCTTTCTATCTCTCTTTCCCTCTCTCATTCTGTCTCTCTTTCTCACTCTATCTTTACCTCTCTCATTCTACCTCTCTTTCCCTCTCTCTTTACCACTCTCTTTATTTCTCTCATTTTCTCCTTCCACTCTCTTTATTTTATCTCTCTCTTTGTCCCACGCTTTTTAATTATCGTTCTATCTTTTTCTCTTTCAATTCTCTCTCTTTCTCCTACTTGGTCTATTTCAATTTGTATCTAGTTATATTAAATTTATCTATATTTATAGTCTTACATTCTCTTCTCTTTCTTTTTTCTCGATCTTTATCTTCTATCTTTATTTTATTGTCTTCTATCTCTTCTTATCTTTATCTCTCTTCTTTCTCTTTCTATTTTCTTTCCCTGATCTCTGTCCCTGTCTGCTATCTCTTTTTCTCTCCCTGTCTTTTTCTCTTTTAGTATTCCTCTTCTTTTTTGTTTCTCTCTATTCCTTTTCTCTTATTCTTTCTCTTTCCCCTTTCTGTTTATCGGTCTTTTTCTCATCTACCTCTCTTCTTTCTCTTTCTCTCGCATCTCTCTTTCTTTCTCTTTCTCTTTGTCTCTCTCTTTCTTTTTCTTTGTCTCTCTTTCTCTTTCTTTTTCTCTCTCTGTTTCTTTCTCTTTCTCTCACGTTCTCTCTCTTTCTCTAATGCTCTCTCTTTTCCTCTTTTTCGCTCTTTCTCTTTCTCTCTCTCTTTCTATCTCTCTCTTTCTCTTTCTCTTTTTCTCTCTCTTGTTCTCTCTTTCTCTCTCTATCTCTCCCTCTTTCTATGGCACACACACATACATATTTGCGCGAGCGCGTATATATGACCAGGAACATGCCAAAGCATTTCGAGAGTAGTACGTTCGCCATGATAGTCCGGCAACTTGTCGTTCTTCTTTGTAATGCGTGTGTCTAACCGAAAGTACTGTTAGGCACTACCATGCGTTTTTTTCAGCAGAATATACATGGCCTTATTGTGTATGAGTGTAGATGTGTATTATTGTGTCTCTACTATAGAAGAAAACTTACATATATATCATTGTTTATATGCCATCTTTATGTATGAATGTAGGTGTGTATCCATGTATGATTTATTTATATATTCTTATGTTTATTCTATTTTTTTATTCATGGATAAACGTGCACGTACGATCAAGTAGGCCCATGTGAAATGTAAATGAAAATGCATTTCCTTCCTTTAGAAATGCCAATAAATTCCATTAATATATTATTGTTCAAGAAAACGTATTACTCTAAGGTCGACTATGTTTTAATGTGAATGTTAACTCTTTCGAGCTTCGTTTTTTTGTGACAATATCTTACTTCAATATATATTTTAGGAATATAATTTTAAAATTCTATTTATATAGTCGCTTTAACATTAATGGCAGTAACATAAACTGATATTTAAAAGAATCATAGGTTTCTTATGAGTTTTAAAAACAAATTGTTACAAAACGTCTGGGATTTAAATCAATTACAATTAATTGTTTAACGCGTTGCAATAAGCTAACCTAAGTGTTTTTTCGGACATAGTTTCATCACGTTATTTAAACATTTTTGATATCTATTATTTTCAACAGAGTTGATGGTAATTCATTCCATTTAACATGTTTTGTTATTATTGACTCTCTAATATCTAAGGTTATATCGCTTCTATTTTTAAGGATAGTAACATATAGTGTGTATAATGCAATTCGGCGGCTCCGTGGTGCAAGCGGTTAGACGCTCGCCTCTCACCGCTGGTCGTCCCGAGATCGAGTCTCGGTTACTCCTTGTGGGTTTCGTGGTAGACGAAACGGAGCTTGGGCAGGTTTTTCTCGGGGTTTCTTCCGTTTTCCGCTGCCACAAATTTCAATCCACCATTTCTTCATACTCATCTCATCCATTTTGTTTCATTTCGTTCATTCGCCCCTGTGTCGGCGCCCTTGTAGTTCAGAGACCTCTATAAATATAGGGGCTTCATCTCATGTCAATCCTCTACTCGGCCTTGAGTTCGACGCGAGTTGAGGGCATTTCATTTATTTTTACATGATACAATTCATTTTGGTACCGGTAATAGAGTATGAACACAGCATTTATTTTGACTACTGAGGAGAACCAAGAAACCCTCAGTTTAGTCGGCATCGGGACGTAGAGAATACAAGTCTCGTAGCCACCACACGAGCCAGCTCTTATTTATAGTGAGAGAGTTGATGTTTATTTGTTTTGAAATATTACTAACAAACTTACAAATGAACATCGACACGATACTGTAATAACAAAGTAAAATCACTGTGTCAACATTTACACTGTCTGATGGTCTCTGACAGATGATGACGTAATAAATTTGTTAGACAACCACTAATACCGCCATAACCATTCATTAAGCCTAATTGAACTCGTAACCCAGATTCATTATCGCTAAAATAACCACATCGCTCACTTGCAGACACCAGACTGTCCCCAGTTTTGTAAATTTACTCTTCCATTTTATGTTGTCTCTATAATTCTATTTCGTGGTATATTTGGTTTTACATAATTGACATTTTACATGAGTAACTTAAGCACTCGTGTCCAAGGCCCGCGTGGTATGGGACACGTAAAAGTGAGTGGTTAAACTAAGGTGAATAAAGAAAACCTCACATTTGAAATATTGTCTAACTTTTATATTATTTGATATTTGATTTTATACACCGTACTTGGACCATCTTATTAATTGCCTTGTATTCACTCTCTTCATAACATAATCTATACACCTGACTGAGAAATAGTCTACTCTAGCTGTGCCTTTACACTATTTCTCGCCCTTCCATTTTCTTTGGAATAACTTGACATACTTAAAAAAATAACCTTACACCACATTTTCTTGGAATATAATAAAGTATATATATATAATGAAGACCGAGTTCTCGCGACATCTAGTAATAATGGAGAATATAATACATATATAAGAAAAATAAGTGTTTGAATTGGATTCGCCTGGTGGTGTAATGGATATCACACTCAGGTACAGACTCAGAGATCCGGGTTCGAATCCCGTCCAGGCATTTATTTTCCTTATCATACCATATATATATGTATATATATGATAAGAAAAATAAATGCCTGGACGGGATTCGAACCCGGATATATATATATATATATATATATATACATAATCGTCCATTTAATAAAAAGCAAACGTCGATATTTTAATACTGGGTGATTCAAAAGTCACTATACATTTTTTGATACAGTGACTGTATTAATTTTTGTTACAGGTAATATAACAGTTTGCTAATCAAAGAAGAAAGAATAGTTGTTGTTTTAGCTTGTCTTCATGGTATGACGTATTAACAATCGCGGGCAGATTTCGCCCGTAAATTTAGAAAACCAGGCCCCACCAGGCTGGCTATAAAGAACCTGGTCAATGAATGTCAGCGTACTGGTAGTGTTACAGATGAAGAGCGTCCAGAGAGACCGGTCGTACCACCAGATACCGTGCAAAATGTACAGGATGCGATCACTCGCAGTCCCTCTGCATCAACCAGAGAGCTGGGTATTCCTGAAACCACTGTGTGGAGAACTCTCCGCTACAAATTGCACAAACGTGCATATCACATCCAAGTCGTGCATACACTTGAAGCTGAGGACTATACATCCAGAGAAGCTGCGTGTCATGACCTACTAGAAGCTGTGGAAAATAACGATTTAATGGAAAATATCTTATTTAGTGATCAGGCTTCATTCCACACGTGTGGACATGTCAATAGACACAATTGTTGGATATGGGCAGAGGACCAACCAAATGTGACGCAGGAGTTGGAACGGGACACAGCCAAAGTAAATGTGTGGTTAGGCTTAACCAGGGCAACAGTTTATGGACCCTTTCATGTGTGCAGAGAAAACAGTTACTGGAAACATATACCTCGATATGTTGGAACAGTTTTTGGAACTCCAATTGATATCTGATGGTATTATGGATACTGTTGTTTTTCAACAGGATGGGGCAGCACCTCATTTTGCCGTTACGCCTCGGGACTATCTAAATCAAGCTTCTCCCGGTAGATGGATTAGCCGTGCAGCGTCAATGATGTGGCCTCCCCGCTCTCCAGACCTGACACCTTTAGAAGTGTTTGCCTGGGGGTTTATAAAGTCTGACATGTACCAGGTGACGATAAACAACATTCAACAGCTAAAACAACAGATTAGAGCCGCGGCTGCTAAGACTACACCAGCTATGCTAGAGAAAGTGTTTTGCAGTGTAGTGGAGCGATGGTCGTTGTGTCTAGATGTGCAAGGTGGTTACATTGAAATACATTGAAATTGTGTCCTACTGTGGCATATGTTTCAGTATTATTACATAATGTGTAATAATACCTGTCTAAACGCAAAATGTATAGTGACTTTTTAATCACCCTGCACATTAAAATCATTTCATTAAGAAAGTCCTACATTCCTAGAGCATATACTCCCGTTTATTATAAACTGATATACGGTATGGAATATGATTGTAGATTTTTTCATTTAAAAACAAATATTTATAATATATATATATATATATATCCATCCATAGTAATTCTGCCCGAAGGCAGGTCCTTCACTGCAATCATAGCATTTTTATGCTATGCTTGCAGCTTTACTAGGGAATTGTGTAGGTATGATAGCTTCCCGTTGCTTTCCACACCGGTGAAGGATGATGGTGATGATGATAATGATGGCCATGTGATTTCGGGGAACGTTTGGGCCTTAAAGTTTTCCTGACATTTGTCTTGCAGGTGAGGAAAAACCCCCATAAAAACCTCACCCAGAAAAACTGCCACGACCGGGGATCGAACCCGGGCCCGCTGCGTGACAAGGCAGCACGCTACCTCGAGACCACAGCAGTGGACTATATATATATAAAGTACATTAGGTTAGAGATATGAAACATTTATTTTGAGATATTTGAGATATTACAATCTGAATATAAATGAATTGTTCTCCTTTTATGAAGAAAACCGTCGTTTTTTATTTTTTAAATTGTGAGTGTGACATTGAGACTTACTGTAGGCTATGTGTGATATTTTAAAATCATAACAATAGGTTATGAAATCTTCGTTTTAAATATATAAGTGAAAAATTCCATCGTATGAAGTGAAAAATGTATGTTTATAGAATTAAAACTGAAAATATACTATCAATTGAATGAAAAAAAATATATATAATTACTAAAAATACAGTACAGTCAAATGGCCACAAATAAAAACATTTGATAATTGTTAAGCTCACTCAAGCTATTGCGAGGAAACTGTTTTCTAAATGTCCCTTGTCCGTTTTCATAAATTTGTAAAAAGTAATTTAACGCCACTATTTTGCAGTAAACAAGAGTCAGTTTGAACACAATGATCAAATTTATCGAACGTTTATAGTGATTTAGACCTATGGGATATCATAAAATGAAATGATGATATTTACACGTAGATTAATATTTGAAGAAACAGATACACTATACATTTTTATATAAGTTGGACAAGAGGCTATGAATATCAGCTCCTCACAGATAAAATTAAATTTTGATGAGTGAATTATTTATAATTTCATTGTATTACCTTATTGGGTTAATTTTTTATATTATGTTTATTGTTACAAGGTGTTATTAACTTAAATGTGTTATACTCCTATTTAAAAATTAAAGCATGACGTTAGCAGGTCACGTTGGAATACAAAAAAGTGTATTTACAATTCTCAACCACTGACACGAAAGTACATAGAGCTGCTAGTCTTATACTACGGTAGAATGTAGCTCCAAGAATGTTCACAGTACTCACGTATATAGTTATGTAATATGTTCTTCACTGAATGATGATGGCCTTAGCTTCACCAGATACCTTTGCTGGTCAATGGTGATTTTGCAGTTTTAGAGTTTGAGGTCTTTTAACATACATGTCCTGATTATAAAAATGAAGCCCATATACAGTAGTCGTATCACTTACTATTCCTTTGAAAATTAATATTCTTACTTTTTATTTATTTGACTATCGTTTGTGTGAACATGAACCTTGCATCATTACAACAATGGAATAAATATATTTTAAGGAATTAGTTGATTGTATTAAGGCAGACGGCAGCACACCCAATGCTGCTTACACTATTTTGTATTGTCAATTCATATATATATATATATATACAGGCCATAATAGTTGTTTTATGAAAAAATAAATTAAATCATAAACACTACCATTTTGTTATCTTTATCGTATGGAATTTAGAACAGAATAATGGAAAGGAGGCGTTGTGCAAATAATCGAAATTCATTTTGGTATATGTGTCGTATTTTATTGTGAAGAAGCAGAGAAAAAACATAACCTCATTTGTAAGAAAAGCTTACAATGATTACTTCAGAATCGAAATAGGGGATCAATCGAGGACTTAGGCTCTTCTCAGCGTGTGCAATGTTTGAGTTGAAGACTTATGAATTGGACAAAGGGGAAGAATAATAATAATAAGATTTGGAACACAAATGGTAAATTATTTATTTGACTATCGTTTGTGTGAACATGAACCTTGCATCATTACAACAATGGAATAAATATATTTTAAGGAATTAGTTGATTGTATTAAGGCAGACGGCAGCACACCCAATGCTGCTTACACCATTTTGTATTGTCAATTCATATATATATATATATATATATATATATATATATATATATAATATACAGGCCATAATAGTAGTTTTATGAAAAAATAAATTAAATCATAAACACTACCATTTTATTATCTTTATCGTATGGAATTTAGAACAGAATAATGGAAAGGAGGCGTTGTGCAAATAATCGAAATTCATTTTGGTATATGTGTCGTATTTTATTGTGAAGAAACAGAGAAAAAACATAACCTCATTTGTAAGAAAAGCTTACAATGATTACTTCAGAATCGAAATAGGAGATCAATCGAGGACTTAGGCTCTTCTCAGCGTGTGCAATGTTTGAGTTGAAGACTTATGAATTGGACAAAGGGGAAGAATAATAATAATAAGATTTGGAACACAAATGGTAAGGCGTAAACTACAAAATCTCAGTACTGGCTGTTACTTTTGTACATGCTGCAATGCGAAGAGTTACAATGCAAAGACAAAAAAAAGGGGCGGAATTGTATACACAAATATTCCATCTGCTATCAGAGGCACATGACTCTGATGTTCCTAACCTAAGCCACCTACAGACTGTAGTGAACTTATTTCAGAATATACAGCCACTAACATCATCACTTATGTCCGAAGAGTTCGTTCCTGAAACATCAAATACGTCACAATCATTATATAATTATCACAATTATACGGTACGAGATTTAAATTTTCCAATGGATGACATTGATCAGTTAGGTTCCAGGCTACAGCAAAACAACTTGCTTGCAGCTGATACGTCAGTGTCTTTCTACAGGAATGTCTCTTGCAAACTAATGTATAAAATTGAATGTGTGTTTGTTTGTTTGTTCGTACTTTATGCGCAGCCATACCGTTGATCCGATTGTGATGGTGCTTTTTGCAAAACGTTTAGGAGATTCCCGGGATGAACATAGGCTAAATATAGTTGTGATACTCGACTCTTACACCCTTAAAAATCGCCTTTTGTAGTGGAAAACGTGAAAAAAGTAGCTCTATGGACGCTTAAATGACTTACCCTGCCTAAACCATTACAAATATTCAAAATTAATGTACACAGAATTGAATATCTCAAAACGTTCTACTAACACGTCTGGGACAGCATATGTTTATCTCTTACGGATAACTCACGATAACCATTTTTGTATTTTATTGATGCCAAGAAGATCGAGACAAGTACATTGATTCCTGTGCAAGCATAGCAGCACATGGCGGGTATTCTTTTACGGATTACTCACAATAACGAACTTTGTCTTTTAGCTCATTCATGTCAAGAAGATCAGATAAGTAGATTCCCGGACAACACCGGGATATCAGCACGGGGATTCTTAAAATAATTACAATATACATACATAATTATTTTTCATTTTACTTATTCAACTAATGATAAGAAGTACATTAATATTTATCTTTCAGCTCATTTATGCTAAGAAGATCGGGATGAGTAGATTCCCGGCCAACGCTGGGTAAACAGCTCGGAGTATTTAAAAATAATTACTTTATAAATGTTTCCCTTTACTTATTTAACGAAACATAACATAACAAGAAATGGTTTGATGAGGAATGTACTGACATTCTAAAGAAAAGAAAGTTAGCAAAAATGAAATGGTTACACGAGCCAAATTAGGTAAATTTAGAGCACTTGGGTAGGGTTAGACGCGAATCCACCAAGTCACTAAAGAGTAAAAAGAGGGAATATTTGAGAGAGAAGATTAATGATCTTGAAATGAATTTAAAAAAAAGGAACATTGCATAATTATATCAGGGTTAGTATAGAGGAGAAAGGGTTTCAAGCTAGAACAAACATAATTCGGAATGAAAATGGGGATATGATTGCAGATTCTAAGAGTATATTAAATAGATGGAAAAGTTACTTTAATCAGCTATTAAATGTACATACAGAACAGGACATTTAGGAGGATAAGTTACAGACAGCAGAAATCCTAGTCGCAGAGCCAAGTTCATTAGAGGTTGAAATGACAATTGAAAAATTGAAGATGTATAATGCATCAGGTTCAGATAAGATCCCAGCAGAACTGATAAAATCGGGGGGAGAAAAATTGATGGACAAGATATGCTGGTTGCTTAGTATGATTTGGGAAAAAGAAGCTCTTCCAGATGAATGGAAGGAATCAATTATCGTACCAATTTATAAGAAAGGAGATAAAACTGATTGCAACAACTACAGGGGCATCTCATTACTTTCAACTTCGTACAAACTTCTAACAAAAATATTGGTAAGCAAACTTACTCCCTATATTGATGACATTCTAGGAGATCATCAATGTGCATTTAGAAGAAACAGGTCTACAACATATCAGATTTTTAGTATAAGACAGATTTTAGAAAAGAAATGGGAATATATTGGTACTGTACATCTACTATATGTAGACTTCAAAAAGCATATGATTCAATTAAGAGGGAAAAGTTATATAGTATCCTGCTGGAGTTCGGAATTCCTAAAAAGTTAGTTAGACTTATACGAATGTGTCTAAATGGGTCAAAGAGTAGGGTGTGTGTAGGCAAACAGTTATCAGACACTTTTGAAATCTAGAATGGGTTGAAGCAAGGAGATGCACTATCTCCTCTACTATTTAATTTTGTACTAGAGCATGCCATTAAATCTTTAGAGAATGAGGAATGCTTACAACTCAATGGTATTAATAAGCTGTTAGTTTATGCTGATGATGTAGTACTACTGCCGATAGCGAGGAGATACTAAAGGCCAACACGCACACACTATTGAGTAACACTAAGAAATTAGGACTGGAAGTAAATATCAGTAAAACTAAATATATGGTCACACGTAGAAATTCAGTACATAATGGAAATGGACTGCTAATGACAAATGAGGGAAATTTTGAGGAAGTTGCTGAATTCAAATACCTAGGAACAATAATCACAAATAGGAATGAGATGCACAAAGAAATTAAACATAGGCTCAATTCTGGAAATGCATGCTATTATACATTGCAGAGACTTTTGATGTCCCAACTCCTTTCAAGAAACGTTAAGCTGAAAATATATAAAATTATTATTCTACCAGTTATATTATATGGGTGCGAATCATGGACTCTTACTTTAAGGGAAGAAAGGAGATTACGAGTATTTGAGAATAAAGTTCTTAAGAAAATTTTTGCACCAAAGAGAGATGAACAGACAGGTGAATGGAGAATACTACATAACAATGAACTACATGGTCTTTATAGGAAGCCAGATATAATAAGAACAGTTAAGTCTCGTAGACTGCGATGGACAGGACATGTTGCGCGTATGGGTAATGAAAGACGTGAATGGAAACTTCTTGTAGGAAAGCCAGAAGGAAAACACCCAGTTGGTAGACCAAGAATGAGGTGGGAGAACAACATTAACTATGATTTGAGGGAAGTAGATTATACAGGGTATGATTGGAAAGCTTTAGCTCAGGATAGGGATGTACGGAGAGCTTATGTCCGCGCGGCCATGAACCTACGGGTTCGATAGTGCCAGTGAGTAAGTAAGTAAGTAAGGTAAACACATTAATTTTCGCATTTCAGCTCATATATATCAAGAAGATCGGGAAAAGTATATTCCCGGGCAACGCCGGGTAACGAGCAGAGGGTATCTAACAAATATAATTTCATATTTTTTCCTTCTACTTATTCAACTAAACATAAAAACACATTCATTTTCATTTATTTATGCATAGCAGCGCACGCCGGGTATTAGCTACTACTTCATAAATAAGGAAAACCTATTTTAGTGCAATAACATTTCGGACTTAATAAACAAACTGGGTTCTGTTAAATTATGATCCAAATGACTGGAGACTATCAGTTCTAGTTAAACGAGTTTTAAATATGTGCTGCTAAACAATGGTAATGCTCTGTCTTCAGCTTCAATATGAACATTTGAGGTATGTTTTGATGAAAATTAAATATGATGGACATCATCGGTTGTAGTGTAGAGATTTGAGAGTAATATGCCTGATTTAGGCCAACAAACAGTGTTCACCAAATATCCATGTTATTTGTGCGGGGAAGATAGTAGAGCAAGAGACAAACATTAGAAACCAAGGCAATGACCCAAAAGATATAGTTTAACATCAGGTAGTAAGAACATAATAAGGGATAGCCTAATATATGATAAGAAAATTACTCTATCACCTCTTCATATAACACTTGGTGTCATGAAACAGTTAATTGAAAACTCTTGAACATACATTTCCTATTCTGTCTGCACAACAAAAAAATTAAGAAGAAATCTTTGTGGGTACTCAAATCAAAGCTCTAGCTAAACATAAAATGCGAAGGTACTGTGACTTCTAAAGAGGAAAGTACTTAAAATGTATTTAAATAAGTTGTGGACAATTTTCTGGGAAACAATAAACATTCTGATGTCAGAAATGTGAACATAATACAGAAATTGAGACAATTGGGGTGCAACATGTGTCTCAAATTATACTTTCTCTTTTCGTACTTGGATATATTTCCTGACAATCTGGTGGCAGTCAGTGAGGAACAAAAGGAGAGATTCCACCCGGATATTATAGAAATGGGGAAGAAATATCCAGGACGATGGAATACTCCAATGATTGCATATTACTGCTGGATGATGCGTAGAGATTCTACGGCAAAACAGAAGAACGAATCCAAGAGACAAACAATCGATAACAAACGAACATGGTTTTACGGATTTGCTGTTTAAAAGTAAACGGAAATGTGAAATATCTTAATAAAAAACAAATTAATTTGTAGCTCTTATACAAATCATAATTATATAATACACTGCTCAAAACAATTAGAGGAACTCTATGAAATATGCAAATATTTTTTCATTGGATAAAAGTACAAACATGAAATTAATAAAGAACATTATTTGTGGTTATTTATTTATTGTTCATGTCAGTAAAAACAAGTGAATAACGCTGACAATTAACTTTTCAAATAATTCCGCTATGTAAGCAATTGAATATTCTGCTTATCTTTCAAAGTTAAACACTCGTTATATAGAGTTAGTATCGTGTATGGCCTCCACAACATTCGATGACACTTTGGCACCTTCGTGGTATGCTCCCAATAAGATTCTGGATTTCCTCTTGCGGGATATTCTCCCATTCCTCCTTCAGAGCATCTCCAAGTTGCTGCAGAGTTTGTGGAGCTTGATGTCGGTTCTTGACCTTCCTGTCTAGAAGATCCCACAAGTGTTCAATAGGGTTGAGGTCTGGGCTGACCGCTGGCCACTCCATTACCTCAATTTCATTCCTCCTCAGGAAATCCCTGTGACAGCCGCAGAACGTGCCCTGGCATTACCCTGTATAAACAGAAATCCAGGGCCTACTCCAATGGCAACAGGTACTACAAGCTCTTCCAGAACGTGCTCGATATACCGGACAGCATTCAGTCGCTGGGGAACAAGTACAAGGTCCGTACGATTGTTGTACATAACTCCGGCCCACACTATTATGGAACCTCCTCCGAATCTATCAATTTCCTGTACAGCCTCTGCAGAAAATCTTTCTCCTGGCCGTCCCCACACCCTCAATGGACCATTACAACGTGTAAGACGATACCTGGATTCGTCCGAGAAGAGCACACACTCCCACTGGTTCAGGTTCCAATCACCATGGATTTCAGCATACGTACATCTTGTTGACTTATGCCCATTTGTTAAGCGTGGTTTTTTAACGGGCCTTATTGGACGAATATTCTCTTTCCTTAAATCTGTTCCTTATGGTTTGGTCTGAAACCCGGATTCCGGAAGCCATATGAAGTTCATTCTGCAGGTCTTTTGCAGTTTTTATACGCTGTCGAAGAGCAGAAAGAACAACGTATCTGTCATCCTGAGGGCTTGTTTTAAATTTACGGCCCTGGCTACGTCTTCTACAATACTGACTGACCTGTCTCTCTGCGCCTGTTGCGTAACCTGGACACCACGGAAGGAGAAACCCCAAGCTCTCTAGCCACTTGTCGCAGAGATTGATCTTGTCGTAAAAGATGTAGAGCATGATACACTTCAAACTCATTTAAATGCCTCATTTTGTCAGAGACTTCAATAAACAAGGCAATAATCAACACTCGTCACTATAGCAACATCAGGAAGCTTACCAATTAGAAGTGGCCAGTGCCTTCCAAAATAAAAAAAAATTCTCTATATTTGTTATTTGAGGTAATTTCTCTGTATTTAGGCCATGGATCTTTAAAATTTGTATCCAAAAATAAAATAAATAATTCAATTTACATATTGTCCAACTTTCAGCATCAAAGCTTTAAAAAACAATTACTAATTCAATTTATTACAAGTGTTCCTCTAATTGTTTTGAGCAGTGTAGTTTGAAGAAAATATGTGAATATTTCATTCTTGATTTGTCGAAAAACCAGGTGTGATGGAAAAAAACTAAAGGCATGATTTAAGTTAGTGTTATTGAAATTTTAATCACCTTTTAAGTGTAAAACGGCTCTTAACAAGTTTGATTTTGTAAAACTGCAAATTATGTATTACTTTATTATTATTATTATTATTATTATTATTATTATTATTATTAATTTCTGATGCAAGGAATCTGGACACACTGTTGAATGTTGAAACAGTTTTTGTGACTTTTCTTCATTTCTACAAAGTAATTTAAAGTACAATTAAAATTTAATACTCAGATTTCGGGGAAATGTCATTTAGTGGGATAAAAAAGTTATGTCTTTTTTACGAGATGCATGTTTGCGTGGAGATATTGTCTTGGTGACAGATGAAGATAGAGATTTCATAAATGTGCGCAGCTCGATGCTTTATTTTTTTCTTGTTTCTTGCGAGTTGCAGATGTTTCCCTCAACTACATCTACATTCTCTGATTTAGCATACATTACTCTCGTTGTCATGACAACCACGGATATTACACAAGAACATTAAACTGTTTATTTTTTAAAACTATTATAAGTTACTTACTTTTCACCGTTCTGTCATAAGTTGTACATTATCTGAATATGTAACATGCAATCAATATTTTATTAAATACATTGTGTATATATATATATATATATATATATATATATATATATTTATTCAGAGATGACTTGACATACATGCACTTAAACAAATCTTGAGCTTCCATGTTTACATTAAATCTGCTGTACTGTAAAAGTACCTGTTCGGTTTTCAGTAGATCCCTAATTTTAATTGTGAGTGAGGTCTGTTTCTCCTTTTAAATAATTTTTAAGTGGGAGTCAAGAAAGAGACGATAAAGGATTTAGTCTACAATTCTTAAAATTATCGTAAGGAAAATTGATAGAATTTACTACATATTTTATTATACTTTTTTAATTTCAGTTCAGTCTCTCTTAACTGAAATAGTGTCTTCCAAACTTATTTTTAATCGGCTGAATATGTTTTATTTAATAACAATACTATGATGCAACGTAATAGCAGTGTTTAATTTCGCGGGGAGAGGTCTCGCATTAGTGAAAATTGATTCGTGAGTTACGAGTTGAAAGACCATCGCAGATGATCGATGCGTCTACACTTCCGTTCTGAAGGTTTATCTAAGTCTTTACCCTCCATGTCGGAAAGTTCATTGCCAGAAGGTTCCATACTGAAAGGGTCTCGATTGGAAGCCGACATATGTACTTCCCGGCTAGTATAAACTTTTATCAGGGTCGGGTGCGAGTGAGTTATTACAGGGAATCAGTGAACTGTGATCGGAAGGAGGTATTGCAAGTGAAAACGTTAGAGCCTGAAGATAATTGTGCGATAGTAAACTTTAAAGCTAAATTAATCATTACAATTATTTGTAAGCGGATTATCAATGGAAGTTTATAGAATTAAATAAAATTACTGTGAAGTATTATGCGATCATCTGTTGTGACTTATTATAAGAAAACAACGTGAGATCGACCCAACGGCAGCCAGCTGTAATATTAGTAATCCATCCATAGTAATCCTGCCCGAATGCAGGTCCTTCACTGCAATCATAGCATTTTCATGCTATGCTTGCACCTTTACTAGGAAATTGTAGGTGTGGTAGCTTCCCATTGCTTTTCACACTGGTGAAGGATGATGATAATGATAAGGATGATGATGAAGGCCATATGATTTTGGGAACCGTTTGGGCCTTAACGTTTTCCTGACATTTGTCTTACAGGTGAGGAAAAACCCCGATAAAAACCTCACCCAGAAAAACTAGCCCGATCGGGGATCGAACCCGGGCCCGCTGCGTGACAAGCTTTTATCGATTATCTTACATAATTGAGATATTTATTATCGGTGATAAAATATTATATACCGGTACCAACGATTATTATTATTATTATTATTATTATTATTATTATTATTATTATTATCATCGTTATTATCATTCCCGCGATGTTGTTATGGTTCCCTACTCTTATAAATAATATTCCAACGTCCCATGTTCCTACGAAAATATACCAATGAACATGTATCTGTGTTTTAGCCTTTCCCATGGATTCCCGGAAGTAGTCCTCGCCCGGAGAATTGAAAACAGAACTATTTAACCTTCGGAAACGTTTACCTCAATGGAACGTATGTCCGTGTTCCTTGATAGTTTGATTTTTACGGAGAAAATCGCCACTCTTTCGACCAAGGTACTTATTTTCGTCTGGCGTATCGCCTTCTATCTCTTCGGCATGGATTAAACTTTCGGTAGCACTGCTACCGCCGCGATACATCTCGGGATTATTTAGGTACGCATATCACTCCACCACGTACACTCGTGCGGCCATGAACTTACATATTCATTAATTAGTTTATTATTATCATCATTATTATTATTATTAACCCATTCGCTTCAGGTATAATGCTCAATGCATTTCCTCAGAAACCGAATTTAAATTACCGTAAATTGTATTGTCTACTTTCATACATTCAAAAGAAGCAAAATATAACGGTACTTCAATTCACAATAATGGTGAAGGCCAAAAAACACATTCCTCTATTATTCTTTATATTAACAAAATATTACCCTGCCAAGGGATATTCAAAATCTTGCAAAATATATAACAGCAGAGCTAAGTGAGTGTACATCGTCTTCTGAGTTGAAGGCCATTTAATTGCTGACGAGTCTACCTCGTCTTTTGAGGCGAGTGGGTTAATATTAATAATATTAATATTATTATTATTAATTATTATTATTATTATTATTATTATTATTATTATTATTATTATTATTATTATTATTATTATTATTATTAACTCTCGGCCGCGGTGGACTGGTGGTTATGCTCCTTGTCTCTGGTTCCGAAGGTCGCGGGTTCAAACCCGGCCGGGGTAGATGGATTTTTTTAGGACGGTAAAATCCAAGGAGCAAGTCCTCCGGGAGGAACTTTAAGCCGTGGGTCCCGAGTCTGAAGATATTCAGGCTCGTAAAAATCCTTAAGCCTGAATGAAAAGGCCTCTAAGCAAAATTTACCGAATTTTCCCGTCCTAGTTTCCTAGATGTCAGTATGAGGCGGAACGCTGACCACGGACCACTCAAAAATGACATCTATACGAAAACAAGTGTAACTAAATTAGTAATGGTTCAAATTCTTCCCTGTAGGGGAAGAGCAACTAAATCTCTGTAAAGGGAAAACATGGGCTTGCAATACAATTTTACAGTAGTAGTAGGACATTATTAGACAAAAAGTAAGATATTTACAATATTATTTACAAATATGGGTCGCACGGGCAGTAAGCCGTACGTGCTGTTGACAGTCCGTTACAATAAAGTAATAATTGGTACTAGTGTAAAGAAAAATAAACAAAAACAGCAATAACATTACAATTACATAAAGAAAACACAATAAAAATATTACAATTAAATAATAACACAATAGCATTATACACTAAAAACATTAACATTACAATTACATAAAGAAAACACAATAATATTACAATTAAGTAATAACACAATAGCAATAACATTACAATTACATAAAGAAAACACAATAATAATATTACAATTAAATAATAACACAATAGCATTATACACTAAAAACATTAACCTTACAATTACATAATAAACACAATTACATAAAGAAAACACAATAATAATATTACAATTAAATAATAACACAATAGCATTATACACTAAAAACATTAACATTACAATTACATAAAAGAAAACACAATAATATTACAATTAAGTAATAACACAATAGCATTATACACTAAAAAAAACATTAACATTACAATTACATAAAGAAAACACATTAATATTACAATTAAATAATAATAACACAACAGCATTATACACTAATTAATTTATATATAATTGTTAATAATTAATGGTATTGCATTTTGATAACATATATTTATTCATGAATGAGTGTTGTCCTTATTTTTCGCGTTTTGTCCAGAAATTTACCGAGGTTTATCCAATTTTCTGGATTTACCAATAACTCGTAGCATGCCAATCTTTCCCGATTTGAATTTAGAAATCTTTCCGGTAATAACTGACGTCTCCAATATTCTAAATCATTACATTTTCCTAATATATGTATCTCATCTTCAAAGTTCCCGCACATTGGACATATTCGCATATCGTGATCGTCGCTAATTTTTAGAAATTTCCATGCCCCTAGCCTAAACCAAGCAAGCCCTGATCTCTCCTTAAATCCTAGGTTGAGTATATACGATTCTTTTCCCCAGACGTGTTTTAGGTCTCTTTGTAAACACAGTGAGCGTTTTCCTGTACATTCGGCGAAGGTATCTTGTTGGTTTACATCTAAGTACCTCCTCCTTATTTTTCTCCACACGTTCTTGCGATTTTCAGTCCCTTTTTCCCATATCCAGCCCATCCCAATCTTTTGGAGTTCTCTCCTAACCTCGTCTGCCCAAAATTTAACATCTATGTTTTTAATTTGGTGGTCGTAACAAATTGCTCTAAGCATTGTTTGTTCACCTTGGATTACTCGCAACCAGTATTTGAGTACACGAATTTTACAGTTAATGTCGTCCTGGAATGACCCGAATTCATATAAAATTCCACAGTTAGAAACGGCCTTACTAAGTCCTGTAATATACTTTAGAAAATGCGTATATACCTTATTTAGTATTTCCGTTCTTTGGAAACCCCAAATCTCACTACTATAGTGCATTACTGGCCTGACCATGGCTCCATACAATTTTTTCTAATGTGCTGACTGGAATATCAGGCACTCGACCCAGAATACCGAGTACACTGTTAAGTTGTCCCCTCCCTTTAAATAATGCTATATCAATGTGTTTTTTTCCACTTTCCGTTCATTTTCAACGTCGTACCAAGATATTCAAAATGTTTCACGTTTTGAAGAACTTGATCTCTGTATTTCCATTCCTCTGTTCTACCATAAACCGTCCCATTTTTAAAGGTCATTGTTTTTGTCTTACTAACATTTACAGTCAATCCCCAATTCCTACAGTATATTTCCAGTAGGTCAAGACCTCTTTGCAATCCCTTGATTGTCTTGGAACAGATAATTAAATCATCTGCATACAACAGGACTGGGATTCTAACATTTCCTATCTCCGGAGCCTCAATTTCTCCTTCTAGCATTACGTCTACAATATCATCAACGAATAGATTAAATAGCATTGGTGATAAAATGCAACCTTGTCTCACTCCCCGATTGGCTTCACTGCTCTCTGTAATTTGCCCTTGGTCTACTTTTATACAAAATTTAACATATTTATAAATTGACATTAAAGCATGTATCATTTTATGAGACAATCCTTTCCGATTTAATTTTTCCCAAAGTGCGCTTCGGTCCACAGTATCAAATGCCATCTTAAAATCAATGAATGCACAAAATAATTTACCCCCCTTCATTTTCAGATTGTCATCAAATAATGTTCTCAGAACAAATAGGTTGTCCACCGTGGAGTACCCTTCTCTAAAACCTGCCTGATATTTTGAGAGCCTATTGTTCTCTTTAGCCCATTGTCTGATTCGTTCGTAAAGTACTTTACAATATATTTTTCCGAACACTGACAAGAGACAAATTCCCCTATAACTTTCTGGTATCTGTGCCCCACCTTTCCCTTTGTATAGCGGTTGGATGACACCTGTCGCCCAGGCTTCCGGATAATCTCCTCCATTAAAAAGTTTGTTGAACGCAGTTTTCAAAACGTCTAATAATTTATTGGATGATATCATATTTTTCAAGAATTCCCCTGGTATTCCATCAATTCCAGGTGCTTTACCATTCTTTAAACATTTAATGGAAGAAACCACTTCATTTTTCGAAATATCCTGATCCAGTAATTGAATATGAATTGGGTCAGGGATCTCAACTATATTTCCTTGATTATATCTTAACCTCTCATTTCCCAGCACCCTATCAAAGTAACTTCTCCATTCCCCGGGCGTTATTCTTGTCCGATTTATGGACTTTACTTTGAGTTCCCTTAACGCTTTCCATATGTCCGCAATGTTCCCACTTTCAGTCGCGACTCTCATTTCTTCGGATTTCTTATTTTGCCATGCTAGTTTTGTTTCTGCCAATAATTCTTTATATTCCTTTCTCTCTTGCGCATAATTTTTTCTGCTTTCATCTGTGCTTTCTTTTCTAAACTTTAAAAGACTACTTTCGACAAATTTCTTCTTCTTTCTACATGCATTATTGTACCACCCTTTGTCCTTCTGGTTCATTGCGTATTTAACCTTGAATTTTTCCCCTGCTTTTTGAAAACATTCTGTCAAAGTTTTAATAATTTCCTCCCCGCTAAGATCATTTAATTGCAGATACTGTATTAGCGTTTCCAAACTCCTGATAAATTCTTCTCTCAGATCCTCGATCCACCTGAAACGGATAATTGGCCGCAATATTGTTGCCACCTCATCATTAACTGTCTCACTAATACCTTTCATATTTAAAATAAGTTTGTTTGGGAAGTGGTGTGATTCGATTCTGGAAACTATACAGAAATTACTTAGGACTGGAATCATGTCTTGTGTGCATATTGAATAATCGATTACGCTACTTCCATTTTTATTAATAAATGTCAGTTCTCCATTTTTATCTTCCCCATATTTCCCATTCAGAATTTCAAGTTCAAATGCATCGCAAAAAGCTAACAATTGGTTTCCTTCTGAATTTAAAATCTTATCTTTGCTTCTCCTACCCTCACCTCGTGTTTCATTATCATCCGATTTTATAGTGATATTTTCCTCCCCAATCCTACAGTTAAAGTCCCCTAAAATTATTATTCCCGCTTCCGGAAACCTATCTTTTATTTCTGCCAACGAGTCAGACAATTCAACGAAAAAATCTGGATTGGCATACCTGGAATTTAGTGGTTGGCGGTAAATAGACAGCAGACACATTTCTGCTCTTTCTGTATGGTAATATATACAAATTGCCTCTTTTAAAGTAATATTTACCTTTTTAATATATGGGTCTAAGTTAGCTTTATATAAAATGGCAACACCGCCTGGATATCTACCTCTCTTTCCTCTCTTTTGATTACACTTAAAATAACCTTTCATATTACATAGATTTACGCATTCATTAGCTTTTAACCATGTTTCTCCTAGAGCTAATACATCAAAAGTCTCAATAAACTCTACACATCTGTCCATTGAAAGTTTTTGTTTTAACCCTTCGATATTCCATGAACCGACTGTCAACAAACCCTATTGTGTTCCTTTGTCATTAGTCTTACCTGTATTTTTCGAACTTCCCCCTCTCAATAGTTCCTTTTCTGCGGGTAGATACAGAAGTCTTAGTGATTTTCTTGTTGGAGTTCTTGTGTCCGCCGGTCGTTCACGTCTTAGAGGTGGGGTATGCTGTTTGCGTTCGGCCGTTTTTTGCTGTATGTTTATTGGATTCCTGGGAGTTATTAAGGTAGTGGTCCCTCTCTCTTTCTCTCGTGTAGAATTTTCTCCCTCATCTGCTGTAAGGAGACCACCTGCTGTTGAAGCGTCCCCTGTATGTTTTGGGGGACTCGCTGTCAATGACCTCTTCAAATTCATTTTCAGAGTTGTCCATATTTTGTAGTTTTTCCCTGCTCCAGATTCGTCCATTTATAATCAATTTATTAAATTGCATGGCAGCCCTGCCTCCTCGCCTCGAGCATGTGTCGCTTAAGAAAGTCTCTTTCGCGGCGCACCTTCTCACTAAAGTCTTCGGCAATATTGATACCAGTCCCTTTAAGATATTTACTGTCTCTAAGGATCCAACATTTTATTTTGTAGTGTGATAATTTGCATACAATCGGTCTCTTTCCACTATTCCAACGACCTACTCTGTGCGCTCCTTTCAATATCACTGTCCACCAAATCAATCCCGATTTGCGCCACTACTCTTTTAACTATATGTTCAGTTTCCTCCCAGCTTTCTCTGTCTTCTTCATACACACCATATATCACAATATTATTACGGCGACTCTGGTTTTCGAGATAGTCTAATTTAGATTCCAGCCATTTCAATCTGTCCTCCATCCGATGCATGTTCGTCTCGATATCACGAATTTTTTCACCCACGTTGCACTTTTCAAACCCCTCTTTCACTTCAGTTGACAATGTTTCAATCAGCTTTCTAACTTCTTCCATAATGCTTTGTCCCCTGCACACTTCAACCACTCTAACAAAAACACGTCCGCTCTTCTCGACGGCTACAGTATAAAATTATTATTAACCGCATAACTTAAGGAATCGTATTTCTTGACATATTAATTAAGGCTCTCCGTTAGTACCCATCCTGAGCTGCCTGTCTTCAATATCTCTGATATCAATTCTTTGATATCTATACGAATATTATCCTCCAATTATTACCCATGACTTTTTAATCATATCTTCTCTTAGTTTATTATTATTATTATTATGATTATTATTATTATTATTATTATTATTATTATTATTATTATCATTATTATTACTCTTTCAACCTGGCAGTTTTAAAGGATGAAGGTGTATCATTGAGAGGTGCGGTTTCTTATAAATCAACGCTATTGTTGAGCTATACAGAAAATATTATATCATAACGAGAAGTGAGAAAGATATATGACAAGACTTCAAAGATTTGAAGGAAGCGGCCTTACCAGTGTGTTTAAGAACTAATGATAGGAAGACAAATATATGCCAGTAGGCAGTAAAAGAAACACAACATGTCAATGGAATCATATATTTAAATTGAAGAAATACAATTTAATAGAGTTTGTACGTAGCTTCGAATACCTAGGATCAGTGCAAAATGCCACGAATCAGTTGAGTGAAGAAATTAAAAGGAGAATGAAGAATGCTTATAGATGTATTTTGGTCTACAAAGACATTTCAAATCCAAAAATCGAACTCGACATTTTAAATGCCACTAATGTAAAACACTTTTTTAAACCGGAATTCATGTTCGGTTGTGAAACCTAGGCATTGTCACAACTGGATACAATGAATCTTACAACTTTGGAAAGAAATATAGCACCTAAAACACATGGCCTGATTCAGAATGCAAATGGTTGAAGAATTAGGTATAAGTCGGAACAAAACCTGTATAAATCATCAGATAGAGTAGCCTCTAAAAAAACAAGTAGATTTAAATGAGCTGCATTCGTTAAAAGAATGGATACAAACGAGATACCTAAGAGGGTGTCGCCCCTCAGAATGACGTCTGCCCTCGTGGTAATACATATCCTATAAATGCTGCAGCTATGGTTAGAAATAAGATGCGAACACCTATGGATCATGATTATAGGAATTTAAATGCGCCATAGGTGATGCAATCAAAGCCACATATCAAGAGTTCAGCGGAAAGACCAATACTTTGATGGTTGGATGGAGTCATTGAGGATGCAAATACAAACATTTGCAACTGGTAGAATGATGTAGTTGCAGATGTATTTCTGCGAGCAGGCGAGGCGCAACTTGGGCTGTTGTCGTGATTATTATTATTATATTATATTGCATTGCATTGCATTGCATTGCATTGCATTGCATTGCATTGCATTGCATTGCATTACATTACATTACATTACATTACATTACATTACATTACATTACATTATATTATATTATATTATATTATATTATTATTATTATTATTATTATTATTATTATTATTATTATTATTATTATTATTATTATTATTATATTATTATTATGACAAAATGTATTCTGTTCAGAATTCAAGTAGTATGACAAGAACTCTGACACGCGGGAAGGCCATTTGAGGGGAATGTAGGAACATTGGAGGTTATAATCCAGCAAGCAATTATAGGTTAATATAATATTACAATTATTTATTGAGGTTTCGGATTCACACATTTTAAAATAGGCTTTTTTATTATGTAGAAATTAATTCTTCCAGACTGTCCGTTGATTGCAGTTAAGTTAGACAAAATGAACTGAAATTTGTAGCCAGTACCTCTAGCTTAACGGGTTAGTAGAGCGCCAGTATATGAAGCTGTTCTTAGGTTCAAATCCAGTTTCAGGTACAAATGTTAAGCGTGGATTATTCCTCTGATCTGATTATGCAGTAAGCACCATTCTCCCGTCTTGTTGATGACCTCATAGAAGATAATTTACTTATATATAGGCTTGCTAACACAGTTCGTTCCTAAGACATTTTCACTAGACTGCGAAGACTAGCCTCCTGAGTCTTGAATATATGTTTTTGAATAATTTGAAAATATCACTTTAAAAATTAACTGAAATTGCATAGGTTATAATGAAGGAATATGCATATATTTATACTGTAAGTGCGTTAGTCACAATTTAAAGTTAAATACATGTATTGAGTATATTGTAGATACATTTAGTCCAGAAAAAAATATTGTCTGTGCGAGGAAAAATATCTCTAAAACTTTTAAATAGACATCTCCCTCTATATAACAGAGTCTGACTGGTACATATCACAAACTTTTAAATTGCAGAACATTTGCTAAGTTCGCATATGAAGTTTAACATACAGTCATTAACAATCTTGTTTGTACACGATAAGTCCAAATGTTACAACTTTTATTTTTTATTATAAATATACAATTATTTTAAGAGGAATGTGTATCGTCACACAGTAGGTAAATAGAGAATGTAAAAACATCTAAATATTATAAAACATGTAATGATATTTCAATTTTAAATATCATGGATTGAAAATGGTACAGATTTCAGATGACAAAGTTGTTGCGCACTTGAAGCTTGTAATATTACATGATGCACAATCTGCTTTGTTTATACTTTTTATGTACACTACGACTGTAAGAGCGACTTCCGATGTGCATGTATTGTTTACTATTTAATTCAGGGGAGTCCAAAATGGAGCGGAGAAAATAACGTTGTTAGTGAGACTTGAAGAAAATGATTGTAAATTTAGGTTTGATACGATTTTGTTTACCTGATATACTTAGACACGTTAATAAGTCACATTCAACTGTTAACTGCATAATTCATGAATTTAAGTAACATGGTACTATCAATTTTTCTCTAAGACGAACAAAGAAAAAATAAATAAATGTATGAGAAGTTCCTAGTGCGTCAATTAAAATTAAATCTAAAATTAAAACCACGTGAAGTCCGTGCAATGGTAAAAGAAGTCTGAGGAAACAAAATTCGATTAAAAACTGTAGGCCAAATCTTATATAAACTTGGTTTTCATGATCGAATGCCACGAAAAAAAGCCATTCGTTATCCTAAAGAAGAGAATTGTTAGATTTCAATTTGTTAAATGTATTATAACAAGAACCAAGGGTTCTGAAATCAGATCATCTGGTTTGATGTAACTGACATTAAACAGTTTGCTTCTGATTGTAATTGTAAGGCTTTGCGGAAAGCAATTGAAGCCGACAAAAATATAAACACTATCCCAATCATGAAGTACGGAAAAGGTTACATAATAATTTGAGACTGCATGTCAGAGTATGGAGTGTGAGCATTCAATTTATTGACGACATTATTGCCCATGGGTTCTCCTCGGGATTTTGAATCAAGATGCAACTACAATGGGAATGTCAAGCATCCTCATATTTTAGCATGATCGAGACCCAATGCATACACCTGATATGTAGAAGATGGGTCTTCTGGAATGTGGCGAAACAGCTTCACACACCAGCTCAAATCTCCCGAGGTAAACTCCATTAAGCATCTGTGGTCCATTCTCAAAAGAAGAGTCTATAAGAAGAAGGTTACATTAATAGGAGAATTTAAATATATAGTTCTAAAGGAATTGATTACTTTATAGGAGATCATCATTGTGTGGATTTAGAAGAAATAGGTCTACAACTGATCAGATTTTTAGTACAAGACAAAGTTTAGAAAATAAGTGGAAATACAGTGGTACTGTACATAAACTATATGTAGACTTAAAAAGGGCATACGAATCAATTAAGAGGGAGAAGTTTTATAATATCCAGCTAGAGTTCGGAATACCTAAAAAGTTAGACTTATACGAATATGCCTAAATGGCACAAAGAGTAGGGTGCGTGTAGGCAAACAGTTTTCGGATATTTTTTAAATCCACAAGGGGTTGAAAACAAGGAGATGCACTATCTCCTCTAACTAACAAACTTACTGGCACTATCGAACCCGTACGTTCATAGCCGTGCGGATATAAGTTCTCCATAAATCGCTATCCTGAGCTAATGTTTTCCAATCATCCCCTGTATAACATACGTCCCTCAAATCATAGTTAATTTATTCTCCCACCTCATTCTTGATCTACCAACTGGGCGTTTTGTTTCTGGTTTTCCTACAATAAGCTTCCATGTACGTCTTTCATTCCCCATTCGTGCCACATGTCCTGCTCATCGCAGACTATCTCCTCTACTATTTAATTTTGCACTAGGTCATACCATCAAATCTTTAGAAGATGAAGAAGACCTACAACACAATGATATTAATAAGTTGTTAGTTTATGCTCATAATGTAATACTATTGGCCGATAGCGAGGAGACAGTAAAGGACAACACTCACACACTATTGAGTAACAATAAGAAATTAGGAGTGGAAGTAAATATTAATAAAGCCAAATATATTGTCACACGCAGAAATACGTTATATAATGGAAATGGACAGATAATGACAAATGTGGGAAATTTTGAGGAAGTGGCTGAATTCAGATACCTAGGAACAATAATCACAAATAGGAATGAGATGCACAAAGAAATTAAACATAGGCTTAATTCTGGAAATGAGTTCTATTATACATTACAGAGACTCTTGACGTCCCAACTCCTTTCAAAAAACGTTAAACGGAAAGTATATAAACTATTATTCTACCAGTTATATTATATGGGTGCGAAACATGGACTCTTACTTTAAGGGAGGAAAAATATTACAAGTATTTTACAATAAAGTTCTTTGGAAAATTTATGGACCAAAGGTAGGTGAATGGAGATTGCTACACAACAGTGAACTACATGGTCTTTATAGGAAGCCAGATATAATAAGAACAGTTAAGTCTCGTACACCGAAATGGGCAGGACATGTGGCGTGAATGGGGAATGACAGGCGTGCATGGAAGCTTCTTGTAGGAAAACCAGAGATCAAACACCCAGTTGGTAGACCAAGAATGAGGTGGGAAAATAATTTGCTATAGTTTGCGGAAGTAGATTATACAGGGAATGATTGGAAAACATTAGCTCAGGATAGGCATGTATGGAGAGCATAAATCCGCACGGCATGAACCTACGGGTTCCATAGTGCCAGTGAGTGAGTGAGTTCTAAAGGAATGCAAATTGGCCAGAAATTTGTCAATACCTGGTTAATTCAATGTACAGCGGATGCAAAGCAATGTTAAAACGAAAGGGCAATGCAAACTCGTACTGAACGTTTGTGAATATATACACACCGAAATTGATTTTTTCTTTTAATTTGTATTTATATTTTTATACAGACAAGAATGTTATACAAAGTGTTGATTTTTTTTAAATTAATGTAAATAAGCACTTATGTTATAAAAATGAACATTTTAAAAATAAATGTAAAACAATTGTCCTACAAAACGTAAGTGTACAAGAATTACTGAATGTACGTCCATCAGGAAGATGATGTTCGCTTTTTGTAAAAGAGATCACATCTCGATATTTTTTTAAATGGTCTGTCTTCCCCTTTTGTTTGACGTAGTGTGAGTATAATATGTTTCTGAAACGTTTGAATTCCACAAATTTCGAAGTACGCTGATTGACTACCAAAACCACATGACTCATAAGACATAACTTTGTTACTTTATTGAATTACGTAATCATATTGGGAGGAGTGAAGTTTCAAAAAAATAAATAAGTAAACGAAAAGTAGAGTTGTATTACAAACTGAAATTAAGTAAACGCATCAATAATTATTGACCGTGTATTACATGGTTATTGATTATTAGCATGTTGTTTGTAATAAACTTTCGTAATAATAACTTTTTTATTTTCTATGTCGTGTCACTTACTCTTCTGTTTAGCATTATCATATCATCTCGCTATTTGTTTTGTACTATACCTTTTATTCCCCTCTATGGTATCTTTACCTTGTCGTGGTGGAGTGGCTTGCGTGCTTAAATGATCCTGAGAGCTATGCCGGCGGTAGCATTGCTGCCGATAGGGTTACTCATGCCGGACTGGTCGAAGGTGATAAGCCAGACGAAAAAAGTACCTTGGGCGAAAGAGTGACGATCTTTCACCGTAAAAATGCAACCGTCAAGAAATGCGGACATGGGTTCATCTGGGGTAAAATTTTCCGGAGGTCAAATAATCCCCCATTCGGTTCTCCGGGCGGGGACTACTTCAGAGAACCCATTCCAAAGGCTCAAACACAAGAACATGTTCCTAGGAACATGAAATGTTAGGACTTTATACAATAGCGGGGCACTAGAGATATTAACGCGGGAATTAGATAAATCGCCCTTGAATATAGTCGCTTTACAGGAAGTTAGGTGACCAAGAGTATGTAGTCAGGAATCAGGAAGCTTTGCATTATACTATGGGGGTGCAGAAAGACCTGCATTTGGAACGAGTTTTTTAGTCAGAAGGAGGATCCTATCCGCTATCCGAGATATTAAGTTTGTTAGTGATAGGATATCATACATAATTCTAAAGGGTAAACGACATGATTTTATAATTGTAAATGTACATGCCCCCACAGAAGATAAAGATGACAAGATCAAGGATGAGTTCTATGAAGAATTAGAATGCTTATTTGATAGCCTTTCACGATATCATATGAAAATTGTCTTAGTAGATTTTAATGCAAAAGTGGGGCGTTTATCAGAACATAAAAGAAACTGCAGACAAGGAGAAATGGATAAATCAGCTGTAGCAGAACATGCCATTATGAATGGACACCAGATTCTATTCGACGATACACACGTTTTAGCCACAACTTCCTACTATTTCCCTAGATTATACCGAGAGGCTATAGAAATATACAAGCATAAGGGAAATATTAACAGAAAAGAGGAAGGTATCAAACTGTCTAAGGCCTGGTTTCATACACTAGAAAATAAATGCATTAACACCAGTGACAACAAGGAGACGACCATTAGCCAATCAGCAAGAGCCACGCCCACTCACCCTGCACCCACCACTAATACAACGTCCTCTACGTCCACAGCGCTCACTCTAAGTAGATCTTCCGACCAGGAAACACGCCTAGAAGCACTCGCCACTGAAGATGCCCTCCGCAGTTGAGGGCGAAACGTCTGGTATCAACACCAACTATGGACCACGGCCACATAACCCGGAATCACTCAACATTATGATTACCGGCCGTGAAAGCCTGCATTCAGGTCTACAACAGATCAGATTTTCAGTTTAAGACAGATTTTAGAGAAGAAATGGGAATATAATGGTACTGTACATCAACTATATGTAGACTTCAAAAAAGCATATGATTCAATTAAGAGGGAGAAGTTATATAGTATCCTGCTGGAGTTCGGAATTCCTAAAAAATTAGTTAGACTTATACGAATCTGTCTAAATGTAAGGTGCGTGTAGGCAAACAGTTTTCAGACACTTTTGAAATCCAGAATGGGTTGAAGCAAGGAGATGCTCTATCTCCTCTACTATTTAATTTTGTACTAGAGCATGCCATTAAATCTTCAGAGAATGAGGAAGGCTTACAACTGAATGGTATTAATAAGCTGTTAGTTTATGCTGATGATGTAGTACTACTGGCCGATAGCGAGGAGATACTGAAGGCCAACACGCACACACTATTGAGTAACACTAAGAAATTAGGACTGGAAGTAAATATCAGTAAAACTAAATATATGGTCACACGTAGAATTTCAGTATATAATGGAAATGGACAGCTAATGTCAAATGAAGGAAATTTTGAGGAAGTTGCTGAATTCAAATACCTAGGAACAATAATCACAAGTAGTAATGAGATGCACAAGGAATTAAACATAGGCTCAATTCTGGAAATGCATGCTATTATGCATTACAGAGACTTTCGATGTCCCAACTCCTTTCAAAAAACGTTAAGCTGAAAATATATAAAACTATTATTCTACCAGTTATATTATATGGGTGCGAAACATGGACTCTTACTTTAAGGGAGGAAAGGAGATTGCGAGTATTTCAGAATAAAGTTCTTAGGAAAATTTTTGGACCAAAGATAGATAAAAAGACAGGTGAATGGAGAATACTACATAACAATGAAACCAGATATAATAAGAACAGTTAAGTCTCGTAGACTGCGATGGGCAGGTCATGTTGCGCGTATGGGGAATGAAAGACGTGCATGGAAACGTCTTCTAGGAAAGCCAGAAGGAAAACGCCCAGTTGGTAGACCAAGAATGAGGTGGGAGAACAACATTAACTATGATTTGAGGGAAGTAGATTATACAGGGAATGATTGGAAATCATTAGCTCAGGATAGGGATGAATGGAGAGCTTATGTCCGCGCGGCCATGAACCTACGGGTTCGATAGTGCCAGTGAGTAAGTAAGTAAGTAGCCCTATGAACTCTTATTCGCTTACTTTCTGATCTTATTTATTTTTAAAATTTATTTTATGTGCTGTCGGGATAGCTTCTCTTCCTCGTACACAGCCCGTGTCCGTGGTAGTATAGCTGCCTCATTTACAACGTGTCTGGTTTCGATTGCAAGTCTGGGCCAGATCGGGACAAATTCTTCAGAATTTCAACATTATTTAAACTAAATAATATTCTCCCTGACGATTTTTTCCGGGACGTTTTTCTCACCTATAAGATAAATGTGAGGAACATTCATGGCACAAATGGTTCTCGAACATCATCCAGTCATTATAATCATCATTACAATGCTATGTTTAATATGAATGCGTGTGTGAATGATGTAGTTTCGTCTTAAATGTTTGTGTTGTCTCGAAAGAGACCGTGTGCTGGTTTCTCATTAGGGGAGGTCTTTGCATTGTAAAAAAAAAGTAAAAAGGAGTGTGATCCAAAATTCATAATCCGTCTACCGACAAGTCGTACCACTGTAAGGCTCAATCGGTGCGTGTAAACATACATATGAGGTGATAGAGCTAAACTACGATGGAGAAGCAGAATAATATGTAACAATCTTGTACCATTCCTCTAAGGTTAATACACTCACAGTTCAATTATCCCTTTCGCTTAGCGTTATCTGGCTACTGTGCAAGTAATGACTCTTCTCTCTCAGAGTTGGTGGTATTTGGTCCAGGATCTTCGGTACATACATACATACATAAACTGTACATGGCAACACTGAAACATTCGACACTTGAGTTTCAGGTTTAGATTCAGGCTTATGTTCACAAGGAATGCGTACAGGAGGTCTCTAGAAGTAAGTGAGGACGTCACTTCCCTGTATATGTCCTGCAGCGTTCAGGCATAAAATAGAGCAAGCAGGATTTCTGTACCTGTTGTGACACTGAAACTTTTAAAATATGTTTTTGCTCGCCTTATCATTACAGAGATTAGATGTATCACTCGACTGTGTTTTCTCATAGTTACTTGTTCTTCAACGGGATCATAATTTATGAATTTATGATGCTTTTAACTAACTCACTGGCACTATAAAACCCGGAAGGTTCCTGGCCATGAAGAAATAAGCTCTCCATACACCTCTATCAAGATATATTATTTTTATATCATTCTCTGTATAATTAACTTCCTTGAAATCAAGATTAATGTTATTCTCCCAACTCATTTTTGGCGCACCTGTGGGTGCCTTCCATCTACTTTTCCTACAAGAATGTTCTACGCCCATTCTATTATTCGTATGTGGCACATGCCTTGTCCATCGTAGTCTACTGTTCTTATTACATCTGATTTCCCATAAATATCTTGTAACTCACTGTTATATAATTTTCTTCAATCAACTAATTCGTCTAGTTCCGTTTCAAATGCATTTTCAATCTCGGATAATCGTAATATTTTCACACCTCTTAAAGTAAGAGACCATGTTGGGCATCCATGTAGAATAACTGCAAGAATCACCGATTTACATATATTTTTAGTTTAATATTTTTAGCGAAATTGGAACGACAATAGTCCGTGATATGTAGGATGGGTTTCATGAGTTATACCTAGCTTTCTTTCTGTATTTTATTTTAGTCCCAGTTAGAACATGTATGGTATTGCACTTATAGTTAGTTAGTTAGTTACAGCATGTATGGAATTACACACATGATTATAATTTTTCAGAACGTTTATTCAACAACCAAGTTCTACATCAAATTTAAATTACCGATATATGTCTATTTATTTGAATAATATTGTTTCATGCATTATTGCAGTAATTTCATCACACGAAATGAAACAGAATCGCGCGTTTCACATTTAATTGATAAGTATGCCACAGCAAATAAACAAATTTCATAATTCAAAGAGAGATAATACTGTCACTGGTAGAGGTGACGTTGAAACAGATAGAATTATTAATTTGTTAACTTCACATTAGTTATACACGAAACTTTGCAGCTTGCTTCATTTTGATCACTACTGTTCTTCAGAATCACAGATTGTTTAAAGTCTTTGACATAAACTGAAACACTGCTAATGAATTTCTTCACATTAGCTATTGTGTATAACTTGCAAAGTTATCACATCTCGGTGACCCGGATCGCAACTCACTGGTCACTTGCAGAAAACTACTGACTGCGGACTCATTTATAGCTAGAATCAAAGGTTCTGGAAATATCGGCGCTCCTGACTCTTTGCGAATAGATCCTTCTCGAAACTAAAACATTGAGTAACAATTGCCGAACCTACCTGGAAGGCTCCCGATTGGCAATTCCGACTCATGAGTTGTGTCCTGTGACTCATACCTATCTGGAAGGCTCCCAGGGACTTTCCCGACTCACGAGTACTGACTCGTGAATCATAGCTATCTGGAAGGTTCCCAGCGGGCATTCCTGATTTATCAGACGTAACCCGTGAATCCCTTATACCATATAAGGCGAGATTTGAGAGATTTGTTTCAGCCGCACAGAATTCAAAAGCCTCTCAAGGCGTCACAATACAAAGAGAACAGTGCAAATATAAAGGATCAGGAATAATATATAACAAATAATGCAACAACAATGATAGCCTAAACATATTTCAGTGTAAACGAAAAGATATTTCGAGTTTAAAATATATATTTGCTGTAAAGATATTCGGAGATTAAAACACTTAATTGTGTTTATTTCAAGATGAAAAATGAATGCACCTATTTTTATTTAAAATTTGTAAATTGCAACTTCCATTAACATTTATATGATTAATCTGTGTTTTATTGTGTACTATTATTGTAGCCATTTCATTCATTTCCGTGAACATAAGTACGTATTTGTTATTGTGGTGAATGTATTTCTTAATATCCTATGCAACGTACATACTTCTTAACATCCTATATAAGAGCTACAAGGAGATGAGTAAAGTTGAGTAAAGTACGGTGCTCTATGTTTTATGCATGTGGTCCGTGCGAGGCAATGTTAATAGATGCTTCAGTCCTGCAAACCGTACAAATGCTGTTTCCAGAGTTTTTACAGCTTGGACGTGCTTTGTTTTCTACACCACATCTTTATGAAGCTCTGTTACAATCTTTAAACCATCATCAAACTGTAACAACTCTCTATAAAATTACAATGTATAATGTCTTTAATTTATGCCACAGAGACCAAGGAATTTCATTCCCTTTCGAAGAGGGATAAATAAATCCATCAACCACGCTATGGTTATATGTGTACATTCGATCTGGATCTCATTAAACTATAGCATGCGACAGTAAGAAATAATAATACAGGTTCAATTTAACAGCATAAAACTATCACTTAATAATATCATACAGCATAATTATACAAACGGGCACCGCTGTTCAAATGTCACGAGTGGTTTGCTAATTATTATCGAGTTACAAAGTCACGAGATTTTGGAAAACACGCATAACATTGGTTAGGACTGTTTGTTAGACTGACTACAATATATCAGGAAACTGAAATCATCACCATTATTTTTAAGTTGAAGACTTCAATCTAGTTAGAGTGTATATTTGTATTATACCAGTGGCGTGAGTTTCTCCTTCACGTAGTTTGGCGTAAATATTCACACTCAGATGTCGATTAAAATCTCAACAAATCATCTAACAATTATCAATTAAAAACCACTCAGAATTAATCTTATTTCAAAAGTTTATCTGTTTCACAATTATTACACAGTCTCCGATCAGTACCCTCACTAAAATTTGTCAACTCCTTGTTCACTTTATCGCTGCTAATTCAAAATTCACTGGCTTCCACCCTCGCTACAGATTATGCAGGCGAGGATAAAATGCGAAATAGAACCTTCTGGCTATCTATCTTTCCCGACAGGGGAAGTAGATATTCGTAGTGATCTCTGGAATGAGACCCTAAACATTTGATGATCTGCGTGGGTCTTTTGACTAGCGAGTTGGCGACTCGCAAATCTATTCCGACCAATACGAGACCATTATTCTCGCCTTGGCCGCGTAATCTAAACGAAGTTATTACGATGCATCACAGTATTTTGGTTATTTTTTTTAAGTTTAAGATTAATATTGGATCTATTATGACACACAGATGTTTGGGGGGTTTTCTCTTGAGGTTGGCAATGCGCGTTCAAATATCCTGTATATGTTGGTGCATCCCATGATTCCATACCGTCACCTCTAAGCGTCTGCTGGCGCATGTGCATGGAGAATGGTTACAATATATTGTCGCCGAATGTACTGAAAAACGTTCACAGTGTTTACAAAGAAATCTAAAACAAGTTTGGAAAAAATTGTCATATATATTCAATTTAGGAGAGATCAGGTCTTGCTTGGTTTAGGTTGGGGCATGAAAAATTTCTAAAAATTAACGACGATCACGTTATGCGAATATGCGTAATGTGCGAGAGCATTGAAGACGAAATATAGAATATGTATTAGGAAAATGTAACGATTTAGATTATTAGATGTTCAGGTGTTACGGGAAAGATTTCTGAATTTAAATCATGGAAGATTCGCATGCTACGAGTTAATGGTAACCCAGAAAATCGGATAAACGTAGGTAAATTTCTGGACAAAACGCGGGAAATAAAAACAACATTCATCCATGAATAAATAAATATATAGACATAGTGTAATATCATGAATACATAATAACTTTAGGTAATCTAATGAATGTATAATGTAATTGTATCGTATAGTTATCTATTGTATTGTTTTTGTTTTGTTTTTTATATTATTGCTAGACATTATTTTATGAATACGGACTGTCAACAGCACGTATGGATTGCTGCTCGTATTACCCATATTTGTAAATGACATTATATGAAGGCCTATCTTACTTTTAGTCTATTAAAGTCTTCTAGAAAAAATATTTATTTAAATTATATAAATATATAAATGCACTAAAATAAACTCACATGACTACAAGACTTGGGGATGAATTTACTACCACTGCAAACCGCCAGCTACGAGAGACTGATGAAAGACACGGAAGAGAAACGAAGCGAGTTCTACAGCACGGATGCGATGGTGTACGAACGTAGACAAACTACGATACTCCTTGACCAGATGCTCGATCCATGACTTCGACTTAAAAGTGTACAAGAATAGGAAAGAAGTAACACCAATCCGACACAAAATGTGAATGCTCTTAGTGCGACAAAAAGTGGGACAGATACCACGTAATATGCTGTAAAAAACACATCAATCACGCAATTTTGCAATGAACCATAGAAAAACATAACATTTTCAATATTTGCGCTATTCCTTATTATTATTATTATTATTATTATCATCATCATCATTATCATTATTATTATTATTATTATTATTATTATTATTATTATTATTATTAAAATACTGTATTAAATTAATTATATTTACCTAAAACGTAACAATCAAATCTGAATCGTGTGAGTGCGCTTCACTATTTTATCAGTTTATGTCTATCATGTAATATTGTTCGCAATTCTGTTTATTATTAATTGCTTATACTTGGTTTGGGAAACGTTTAAAACATTATAACCGACATTACAGTTTACTCTTTCTTTATTGGAACAACATTTAGAAACATTAACTTTTTTAAAAACAAAATTATTGAACATACAATTATCGAATTATTAACTTGAAGGGATTAGTTTGTTATTTGTTATATTTAAACATGATGACTTTGATGGTTGGTAACCGTTGGTCACTGCAAGATAATGATAATAATCGGACCTGTTCAAAATATAAACAAAGGAGTAGCTGTATTTGTCACGCTTTGAGGAGGTGGTAAAATAATGACTGAATCATGGCCGTGATTGGTTTATAAACAACATGTATTAAAATGTGATTTGTAATTATTTATCATTCGGTGGTATGATTGAAATACGATAAAAGATAAATATGCTTATGTGCTAAGAGGAAACCTCACACTGAGGAATTCCATTACGTATGTCGATGTCCTAATATTTTTTATCCAATACCACTTGATTTTCTCAAGACATTTCTGGGATTCTCTCCTGGCATTCTAACCTACATCTGAGGTTGGGGCTTCTGAAAGACGGAATTATGTTATCCCGATAAGTTATATGTTGCGTGATAAATGATAATGAAGCACAAGACCATAGACGATCATACAAAAAAAACACATTTAAGGATATACTCCAATGGTTTAATGAAAATCGAACCCGGGACCTCATTAACTGTGCTCACAAGGGAACAGTAAACCATTGCATGCCGAACTTACCTTATAATTTCATCCGGAGGAGCGTATGTCCAGAAAAGTATCTGCCTCTTCTAACTGCGAGGCATTAAGATCCAGCGCCAAATCTCTAATTTAAACTATAGGCAAGTAATACAACTCATGAGTTGGTAGATTGGACAGCGCCTACCAAGTTCTTACTCAAGCAGGCAGTCCATCTGCTGCGTACAGTAGGTTGTCATCCCAGGATTCTGGTTTAGATTTCTGTGCATTACAGTTAAAAATACAGTTATTTTTTTGGCACGGCCTTGGATACTACGCTTCTCTGGGAGAAAGTTCAGTGTAGGTTTCGACATGCAATGGTTGACAGTTCCCTTGTAAGTAGCTCTGATCTCAGTACCATGCTGCTCGTCTGTTGCCTTACTATTATCAACGTTATTAAATCTAAATGATTGGTCAGGTAATTTGAATAGGTATAGAAATGTTTCCATTTTTTATTTGGAGCCTTAGAGGAAATACCATTAGTAAGGTCTAGGTGTAGGTGGGAAGATAATATTCAGATGGATCTTAGATAACTAGATATCGATGTACGAAATTGATTCAGTAGCTTAGGATACGTTCAGAGGAGGGCCTTAGTTAATCTAGCTTTGACCCTACAGGTTCCATAAACCATAGACTCAATTAATTATATTTTTGTGTTACGTTAATAATATTGATAAAATATCTCGGTTCCCGAGTTCGTGTCTCTGTGATTCCATGTGAACTTCGCGTTCAAAGAATCGGAGCTAGGGCAGAGTTTTCTCGTGGATTCCACTGTTTTGCCCTGTCAAAAAACTTAATTTCACTACTTCTCTATAATTATGCAATCCGTTTAATTTCTTCTTCCCCTTTGACGGTGAGAAACAGCAGTTTTTCTGGTATTATTTATCACACTTCTTTAATAATAGGGACATCATTTCATTTCATCTTTTAACCTGGCATTACACGGGACACGAGAATAAATGTTCTTTAATAACATTATATTCATGACGCTGGAACTGTACAATAGTATGAAACAAGCGAAGATGCTTGGATAATATTAGGGTATTCCATAACACTGCTATAACATTACAATTTTTAATTAGGTAAGTTTTGGCATTATGAACTTCATTTATAGACTTCTGCCAATTAAACTACACGTTATCAAATCCTTGGAAGATGACGCACTCCACTTGTAGCATAATTTCTGCATATTGATCGATCTAGAACTTTCTGGATATCAACTCATGATTGAAGTCGAATGCCTCGTACTGGTTATTTCATCTTTGGTAATAAGTTATAATCACATGGGCTCCTGTCTAGCGAACTTAGTGGATGTTCGGGTACTTCCCAATTCCACCTTCTAAACAAATTGTGCTGAACATTTTTTTAGGGCAGTATTTTATACTAAATATGAGAAACAGTGAATGTATTCACAAAATATTGGTTTCTCGAGACTTTCAATCTTAGGGAATTATATAACAAAGACTATTCATCAATGTACTGTAAGATATCAAGAATCACCACTAGGATCGCTGATTTACAACTGCGTTGCCATTACTTATCAAACGATCTAATATTTTTGTACAGGTAGATTTTTGTGACTCAGAATTGTAGTGAGTTCTTATAAAGCAGATGCCTACTTCAATACAGTTTAGAAATATCAAGCAATTTATTAATGTACTATATTGGCAGTTATTGTATATTTTCTAGTCAAGATTTTAAATATTTCACATTTAAAACAAGATAAGGTTCATGTCATCATAAATGTATAATTTCTTAAGGCTTTTGCAAAATCAGATATCTAATTAACTACCTCCCTGGCACTATCGACCCGTAGGTTCATGGCTGAACGGACATAAACTCTCCATACACCAAAATTTTAATTAAAATATTTCATTTTTTTTGTTTTGAAGTTTTACTATAATGTTTTAATCACTATAATATTAAAAGTAATAATGATTAAATTAGTATATGAGGAATTAGTTTATATTTTATTCCCCATTCTGAGCTAATGTTTTCCGATCATCCCCTGTGTAATCTACGTACCTCAAATCGCGTTTAATGTTATTCTAACAACTAAATCTTGATTCAAATATATATGTAGTCAATATGCCCATTTCACCAATTAATGTTTTAAAATGGTCAACAAGTTTCTACAGCCAAGCTGTCATTCTCAAGACCAGATATTGACAAGTCTTGTCAATATCTGGTCTTGATAATGACAGCTTGGCTGTAGAAACTTGTTGACCATTTTAAAACATTAATTGGTGAAATGGGCATATTGACTACATATATATTTTAATATATCACCAAGAAGATCACTTGTGTATTAAACTAAATCTTGGTTTACCAACTGGGCGTTTTCCATCAGGCTTTCCTATAAGATATCTGCATGCCCTTCTTTTATTGCCCATTAATGCCACATGTCCTTCTCATCGCAGTTTAAGAGACGTAACTGTTCTTATTGTATCCGGCTACCTTTAAATATCATATAGCTCACTGTTATTTAGTCTTCTCCATTCGCCTGTCATCTCTCTTCGGTCCAAAATGTTTCTAATGGAGATAATAATAGTAATAATAACAATAATGTTAATAACAGTTAATATTTTATTTAAACTGATAGAGTTAAGGCCAAGGGACCTATTCTTCCAAACAACCAATAAAGTAAGATATATAAATTGCAAACCCTGCAATTCCCGGTGTCACCTACAGGTTCGGCTACTTTAACATGTATAACGATGTTCATAATTTAAATTTAAAACAATTGAATGTGTTTAATACAATGTTGAGGTATTCGCTAACATTTAAATATGTCTAGTGCTCGATTAATTCACTTTTGTGACGGTTGCATGCAGTTTTTGAAATGGCGGCTAGTGAGGACACTGGGTGTGCTTCGTCTTTAGGTTCTAGTGCCATATCGTATGAGAAAAGGTAAGAGTAAAATAATTTACAAGTTACTAATTTGTAGTTGAAAAATGAAAGAGGATATTTCTGGTTTAACTAACAAAATACAATGCATTTTGAGCATACATTTCTTTTTAGAAATTCCAGTGACACTGGGTGTTGTGTATTATGTTTCATAAATAACTTCCTCAAATTAAAATAGCTAAAAAATAAAAAAAAATCTAGCCTGGAATTTCAAGAGTTTCTAAAAATAATTAACAACAATGACGACGCTGTGGATGAAATTGCATTGTTTCCACCTGTTGATGGCGAACACACTGATGAAGGAAGTAGTGATAAGGCGGATATAAATTTTAATCGTTTACCTGACCGAATTTTGAGGACACTTGATGAAGTGAATATCAAATCTGACATTTAACCCTCATATGTTCATTCCGACAATTCAAATGTACAACAGGCAAGAAAATAATACTCCTGAAGAAGAAACAAGAAGGTGAGCAAAGAAAGTGGTAGAGTGATGTGTAAATAAATGTGAAAGGGGTGATGAAGAAGAATTAGTTCATAATCAAGAAAACACTCGTTGACATTCATTGAGTGCTTCGAATTGTTGTTTACTGATGGAATTACTGACTTGATAGTGAAAATGAAAAATATGTGTGCCTTACAAAATAACCATTTGTTACAGCTTACAGTGCAAGAACCGAAAGTGTATATATATATATATATATATAATTAAATTTTTGACATTGAGCAATGTAAGCTTAATATGACATGATAAGAAAAATAAATACCTGAACGGGATTCGGACCCGGATCTCTGGGTTGGTATCCCAGCGTGTTATCCATTACACCACCGGGCGATTCCAATTCAAACACTTATTTTTCTGGGGTACCAACCCAGAGATCCGGGTTCGAATCCCGTTCAGGCATTTATTTTTCTTATCATGTCATATTAAGCTTACATTGCTCAATTTCAAAAATTTAATTATAACATATATATATATATATATATATATAACTATCCTACTACTCACTGATTTCATGTCACCGCAGTACATAAGAATGTATTGTGGGGGAAAAGAAATAGGATACAAGATGCCATCCATGATTCAGAATGTAACAAATACATGGCAGGTGTCGATTGTTTTGATGAAAATGTGGACAGACTTAGAAGCGGATTCAAGAGGAAAAATGGTGGTTTCCCTTATTCACTTTCGGAGTGGGTGCAGCTTGCCTAAATGCATAAAGCTTCTAGCAGCGGTATATAATTCACTTACTGTGAATTTCGGCGGATCATTGTCCAAACCTATTGTGCGATGTATGGAAATAAACCTAAAATAATTTATGCAACTAGTGCTCCCTTCGATTCCAGAGTTCCTGCGAAATGAGACAGGAGTTTGATATAAATCAACATGTACGAGTTGATTGCCCGTAGAGGAGATGTAATCTCTGTCACAAGAGAACAGAATTATGTGCAACAAATGCAGTGTTGGACTGGATTTTCAGTGCTGGGATATATTCCATTAGATAACAAAAAGTTAAATTGTAATATTTTAACTGATTCTCTTTGGTATAAGACATACGCGAAGCTGCTGATAATCGTAAACTTACCATTCTTACATTACTGGACTTTAGTAAAGCATTCGACACGATAGACTTGGACTTATTGTTGCATAAACTTAAAAACCTCTTACTCTCTGATAGTGCCACGAAATGGTTCAATTCCTACCTTCATGAGCGCCAGCAATCTGTTATAGGAAATCATACATTATGTTCTTCTTGGTCCTTCTGTAAAGCTGGGGTTCCACAGGGTTCGGTACTTGGACCTTTGCTTTTTTCAATCTATATAAATGACATATCTAACTCCCTAAATCATTGCAAACATAATTTATTTGCAGACGACATGAAAATCTACATCCACACAGACAAATATTCACTAAATGATGCTGTTGCCAAAATTAACGAGGATCTTGACTCACTAATGACTTGGACAGTTAAATATGGACTGCAATTAAATCCTACAAAGTCACAATCAATCATTATGGGTCATCAGAGACTATTATCTACAATTAACCTAAACACAGTTTCGCATGTGTCACTAAACGGAGTTCAAATCCCTTATAGTGAGACAGTAAAAATTCTAGGAGTATTTATTGACAAAAACTTAAATTGGAATACACAAATAAACCATACATGCAAAACAGTCTTCTCAATAATACATTCATTAAATCGTGTACGAAATTGTTTGCCATTCGCCCTTAGGAAAATGTTAGTAGAAACACTTGCAATGCCCCATTTTGATTATTGTGACACTCTTTTTACAGACTTAAATATTATTTCCACTCAAAGACTTCAACGTGTTCATAATTCTTGCGCACGTTTTATTTGTGGTATTCGCAAATTGACCATGTTACACCGTCCCTAGGACAATTATCGTGGGTTTCGTCTAAGAGATGAGAGCGGAGACTGTCCATTCCCGATCCCTTCGCGATAAAATACTTCACACAGTATCGCCTAATTATTTAGCACGGTGGCGGGGCCGCCGCTTCATCAGACTATCCGACACACATAATCTTACCACGCGATCCCATCAGCACATTGTCCTTTATATCCCGATCCCGCCTCATCACACTGTAGAGTATTCATTATCTTTTACGGTGTCACTTACCAAACCATGGAATCCCCTTCCACCCTATGTCAGAGACCTGTCCAACTATCACATCCTTCAAACACAAACTAAAGAATTATTTAATAACACACTAACTTATACACCTCACCCACTGATATTCTTTTAGCAATATGAATATATTTAATTATTTAATGTAAATAATATTAAAAATAACAAATATTTTTATTTGTTTTTGTGTTAAATATTGTCTAATCGTAAAATTAGTTGTCTATATCGCATTATTTCTGCCTGTTTTTTATGTACCTCTGAACAGTGACAAATTTAATATGTCCTTGCCTTGTATACCTTTTATTATTAGTTTTTGTCTTAATTTTAACTAATATTAACTGGTTGTAGTATAGATCGTAATATGTATATTAGATATTATCTTTTGATCAAATTTTTACTTAGTGTTTAATATTAGAGTTAATTAAGATTGTTGATTCTTATGTAATATATGTTTGTCCTGGTGAGTGGAAGAGAAGGCCACATGGCCTTAACTCCACCAGGCTAAATAAATCTAAATCAAAATCTAAAATCTAAATCTAAATCTACTATTAAATTTTGTCCTTTTTCAAATATGATTGATTTTTTGAATAAAAATTTAATACTAAATTAGAGATCTAGTTATTTTAAATATTTAAACTTAAAATTCTATTGTCCAGAGTCACCTACAGGTGACACCTGTTTTATTCCCAAACTAAAACATAAATTCAGTAACTAGTAGGCAAAATTAGTTATTATCTAGTAAAGAAACAAGAATAATCAAGAAAATGAAATATAAGTAAATAAATAAATACATAAATAAATATATATATATGTATATATATGTCGGTATGGGAACAGGAGAGTTAAAACACTGTAATACAACTTCATCTAATATTATATATTACTAAAACAAATACTTACTTACTTACTTACTCACTGGCACTATCGAACCCGTAGGTTCAATGCCGCACGGACATAAGCTCTCCAAACATCCCTATCCTGAGCTAATGCTTTCCAATCATTCCCTGTATAATCTACTTCCCTCAAATCCATAGTTAATGTTGTTCTCCCACCGTCATTCTTGGTCCTACCACTTGGGCCCGTTTTTCCTTCTGGCTTTCCTACAATAAGTTTCCATGCAACGCTCTTTCATTTCCCATACGCGCAACATGGTCCTGCCCATCGCAGTCTACCGGGGACCTTTAACGTTTCTTTATTAATTCTGGCTTTCTATAGAGACCATGTAGTTCATTGTTCTGTAGTCTTCTCTCCATTCACCTGTCTGTTCATCTCTCTTTCGGTCCAAAAATTTTCCTAAGAACTTTATTCTCAAATACTCGTACTCTCTCCTTTCCTCCCTTAAAGTAAGAGTCCATGTTTCGCACCCATATAATATAACTGGTAGAATAATGTTTTATATATATTTTCCACTTAACCGTTTTTTGAAAGGAGTTTGGGACATCAAAAGTCTCTGCAATGCAATAATAGCATGCAATTTCCCGAATTGAGCCTATGTTTAATTTCTTTGTGCATCGCATTCCTATTTGTGATTATTGTTTCCTAGGTATTTTAATTCAAGCCAATTCCTCAACATTCCCCTCATTTGTCATTATCTTTCCATTTCCATTATATAATGATTTTCTACGTGTGACCAGATATTTAGTTGTTTAACTGAGATTTACTTCATAAGAGGTTAAATAATTCCAGGTGAAGCATTAGAATAATCCATTTTTTTGTCAGAAAAGATATTTGAGATATTATATTCTCTCCCCCTTTCCCCGTAGAACGAAATACTGAACCTTTAGGATTATAAAACAGTAAAGAAACACTTTAGTCATGGGTTTCTATAGTTCAAAGTGTGGCATGCTGATATGATATGACATATGGAATATATTTTGTTTTTCAAAGAAAGGAAATACATTTTCATTTACAATTTGGCCGTACATGCATATTATGTTCCACGAATAAAAAAACAACCATACAAGTACATGAATAAATACACACCTGTACTCATAAATAAAAAAGGTATAAAAAATAAATTTATGTATGTATACGTCTACAGTACATACACAATAATACACATCTACACTCATACATAAAAAAAACAAGTGCACAGAAATAACAAAAAAAATCTGATTTTGTACAATAATAAAAACAAAACTAGCTACATAACAAGGGTAGGTAAACACTATTAGGTTCGTCTTCCGGGCATATAGGCCGTGGTCCAGTCGTTCTTCTACTCGACGTTTCGTCTACTGCTGCGGTAGACATCTTCAGGAGATACTGCGTGCTCTCTGTGAACTCCTCAACAGTCGGCTGCAGACAGAAGATGTCTACCGCAGCAGTAGACGAAACGTCGAGTAGAAGAACGACTGGACCACGGCCTATATGCCCGGAAGACGAACCTAATAGGGATCAAGACGCCGGCCGTGAAAGCCTACAGTTATACAAGGGTAGGTAAGTTCTATAATTAAGTTATTTTCTCGCTTTCAAGGAAAATTTACTTACCTGGTATTTTCCCTGTATTCTTCAATTGTTTCTAATATTACAGTAATTCAAACGACCATATGTAATTGTATAATAAGATTTACAGAGAAATGAATGTTAAGTTTTGAAAAAAAAAAAGAACCATAATAATTCTTCCTTGTTGTCTGATATCAAATCATTAAACGTTTAGATGCTTTGATAATGTGTTTTAATGTATTGTACATACATATTACCTGAGACATTTTGTTGTGCGAATAAGCTTATGTTCTCTAAAGTGCCTGTCCAAGCATGCATGTCTGTGATCCACTTCCTTTGTTAATAAGTTATCCACTGCGCTGCAGTTAGATGCACCTTCCTCTCTGTTGTCTGTTCGCAAGCTAAATGGAGTATCTACGATTAAATGGAGTATATTGTTCAGAAATTCCAACTACAACCTTTGTCCGGAAATGTACAATTTTCGTATTGCAGGTACAACAAGTTCACATTAAGTGTTTAAAGCTCAGGGGCAAAATCGATAGTAATTTAATGATTTATAACTCAATTAATTAAACTTAAAATTGAAGTATAAAATTATGGAATATTTACCTAAAAGGTCCGTCTCCTCAACTTTATTAGTTATTTCGAGGCTATTCCCATTATCAGCAGGATTCAAAACTGATGGTGGGACTAGTTCCGAAAGCGCTACAGTTAAATAACTAATAAAGTTGAGAAGACGGAACTTTTAGGTAAATATTCCATAATTGTATTCTTTAATTTTGAATAATACCTCAACGGAACATATCATGAATGTCATAAAAGTTAATTTCACTTACACAACCCAACATTACTGATTTCGTGACAATGTCCAATGTCGAAAGAGAAATAAATATAATTCACTTTGTCATTATAAGGATAAGATGGATCGACTGTACCAGAACATGATTCGCAAGTGTAATGTATGCAACGAGCTTGGTGGTCGCTACATCGATCTGCTGTTGTAGTGGATAAATACTAATCACAATAATAATTAAATTGATAACATTGGTTAGTTTACGTATAAACAATATTTTTCTTACATTATTTAGAATAAATCGTAACAACGTTTATCAAATAACTAACAAGATATACCTATTCCATAACTGATACAGAATAACGTCCCTAGATGTGTTCAAAATTAATTTTATCGCAATGTTAATTTATTAGAATAAAATACTATCTAAAAAGGAATACATCCAAAACACATGCCAACAAAAATTGCTTGTTATATATAGGCCTACATACAGTTACGAAAGTATAGTCAGCTTTTTATTATTAACTAAATCAACACTCTCGAACTCATAGGTTCGTGCCCATATGGACATAAGCTCTCTATGCGTCCGTAAACAGAGCTGATGTTTTCAACCAACTCCTGTTGGCCGAATGTACGGGAAAACGATCACTATTTTTACAAAGAGACCTAAAACAAGTTTGAGGAAGAGAATCTTATATACTCAATCTAGGATTTAAAGAGAGATCAGGGCTTGCTTGGTTCGGGTTAGGGGCATGGACATTTTTAAAAATTAGCGACGATCACGATATGCGAATATGTCCAATGTGCAGGAGCTCTGAAGACGAGATACATATACTAGGAAAATGTAACGATTTAGAATATTGGAGGCATCAGTTATTATCGGAAAGATTTCTAAATTCAAATCGTGGAAGATTGGCATGCTACGAGTTACAGGTAAACCCAGAAAATTGGATAAACCTGGGTAGATTTCTGGACAAAACGCGGAAAATAAGATCAACACTTATTCAGGAATAAATAAATATGTTAGCAAATTGCAATGCCATTAATCCTTGATAATTCTACATATCTAAGTTAATGTATAATGCAATTGTATTGATATCCAATTGTAATATTATTGTTTTCTTTTTTTTTTTGTTTTTAAACATCAACTTATTGTAACGGACTGTCAACAGCACGTACGGCTTACTCCCCGTGCGATCCATATTTGTAAATAACATTGTACGTATCTTACTTTTAGTTTAATAAAGTCCTTATGTATGTATGTACTTTCCTCAAATCATTGTTAATATTATTTTCATACCTGATTCTTGATATTGTTACTTGCGACATCCTCCAAGGAGTTCCCATGCTCCTATTTCATTTACCATTTGTGCAACATGTCCCGCCATCCCAGTCTACGAGACTCGACTGTTATTATATTCGGTTTCCCCGCTAAGATTAAGCAGTTTTCTCCGATTGCCTATCTGTTCATCTCTCATTGGACCAAACATTTTGCTAAGAACTTTTTTCTCAAAAACTCGTACTATTTTTTCTTCGCTCAAAATAAGAGTCCACGATTCTCATCCAAATAATATAACTGGGTGAAGTGGAAAATAACATTAACCGCGATTTGAGGGGAGTAGATTATACAAGGAATGACTGTAAAACTTTAGCTGAGGATAGGGATGTATGGGGAGTTTATATGTCTATCAACCTAAGGTTTTGATAATTCCAGTGAGTTAGTTATAATATAACTTGGAAAATAACAGTTTTATATATTTTCAGTTTAATGTTTTAATAGACGTTGGGACGACGAATGTAATGCATTATAGAATGCACTTCCTAAATTGAGCCTATGTTTAATTCCTTTGTACATCTAATTTATATTTGTAATTACTGTCCTAGGTATTTGAATTCAACCACTTCTTCAGGATTTCCCTCATTTGTCATTAGCTGTTCATTTACATCACATAATGTATAGTGTAACAGTGGCACAAATTAAAGTACTTTCAACTGGTAGTACGAATTGACAAAGTGAAAATCAAATTTTATCATAAGTAACGAATAAAATTAAGCTGTTTACTCACAAATCATTATTTAACTATAGTTATTTTAAGATATTCATATATTTAATGTAAACTGCGATGTTTGAAAACAATGAGAAACTATTGTTACGCTTCATTTGTTCATCACTGCAACCATATCATATTATTTGTTTGCCAAAGGTTCGCAATATTGTAAGAATGTACCCTAGTGGAAAACATTATAACCAACACTATATAGGTATTAATTAATTAATTTCTGATATCCTATGATGTAAATATGTCAATTATATTTTTCTGCAACGTTATTTCATGGGAAATAATTCGTCTAAGAAAGTGCAAGCAGTGTTTTTTTTTGTATAATCAATTGCTACAAATGTTCTTATATTATATCCCGCAAGCACTATGTGTTAACATTCGTGCACTATATATGTCATCTGGTAGCCACATGCAGTCACTGCAAAATAATGCTATGGTCTATTCAGAATGTTCAAAAGAAGGAGCTTGACTTTAAAGTGATAAAATTAAATCGATAAAATCGAGGTGAAAACGACTATTGGTTGTAAATAAAAATCATTGAAATGTGATTGGTCATTGACACCCATTTGGGGCATGAGTTAAATAGTCCTTCAACCATTTATCTCTTCCAAACTAAAAAAAAAAGAAATAGAAACACAATTCCCACATTCCTGGAAAGAGAAAACTTCAAGTGTCACTATTTTATGAATTCAATATGAGCACCATGTGTTACACGACAAATATCAAAACTGTGGTTCATTTCTTGCCACACATGATTCAGCTGGTCTCTAGTTACCGAATTCACAGCTTCAACAATTCTATGTCGCAGATTTTTAAAAGTGTAACGTACAGGGGGGATAAAAACACGGTCTTGTACGTAAAACTCACAGATTAAAATCATACAGGCTAGGTCTGGTGACCTGAGAGGCCACCGGCGATGAAATTGAACACCTGCTCCTCTTCTTCCAATCCAATGTCCTAGAATGGTGTTATTCGGGTAACGTCGGACGTGGGTAGAGAAATGGAGCCGTGATCGGAATTTCAAACCTTTCTCTTTCCAGGAACGTTGGAATTATGTTTATATTTTTTGTAGTTTGGAAGAAATACATTTTTGAAGTCTGTTCCTTCTTTCTGAATAGCCCTGTATTTGCAATGTGGAATGATTAGTTTTTATCAAGTTAAACCCCCAAAAAGGGAGATTAAAATTTTAACAAAGCACCTAAGGAAAGGAAACAAAAACACCAGGGATTCACTAACAGCACTTAACGTTTTTCAGTAGATCCTGATATTGTGACAAATATTCTGCATCCTCTTTTTGAAGAGACTTGGAATTCTGAGAGTTTACCAAGTGAATGATGTGAAGGACTCTTAATTAAATTATCCAAGAAAAAAAGGTGATATTACCAACTGCAATTATTGGAGAAGTATTGCTTCACTCTCAATTCCTAGAAAAGTATAACTAGAACAATTCTAAATATAATTTAAGGAGAACGTCTATGAAGAACTGAGTAAAGAACAGGCTGGTTTCAGGAGCAATGGATCATGTATTGATCAATTTAACACTTTGCGCATTATCGTTGGACATTCTTAAGAATTTATTTCAAACTTTTACCTCCCGTTTTTTTTACTTTGATAACGTATTGACTCTAGAACTAGCATATGTGAGTATTGTAGAAATATGGCATACCTAGAAAATATTAGTAGTAGTAGTAGGAATTTATTAGACAAAAAGTAAGATATTACAATATTATTTACAAATATGAGTCGCACGGGCAGTAAGCCGTACGTGCTGTTGACAGTCCGTTACAATAAAGTAATAATTGGTACTAGTGTAAAGAAAAATAAACAACAAAAAAAGCAATAATATTACAATTACATAACGAAAGCACAATAACATTACAATTAAATACTAACACAATAGTAGTATACACTAAAAAAACATTAACATTACAATTACATAAAGAAAACACAATAATATTACAATTAAATAATAACACAATAGCATTATACATTAATTAATTTATATATAATTGTTAAGAAATATAATCTAGGATTTAAGGAGAGATCAGGGCTTGCTTGGTTTAGGCTAGGGGCATGGAAATTTCTAAAAATTAGCGACGATCACGATATGCGAATATGTCCAATGTGCGGGAACTTTGAAGATGAGATACATATATTAGGAAAATGTAATGATTTAGAATATTGGAGACGTCAGTTATTACCGGAAAGATTTCTAAATTCAAATCGGGAAAGATTGGCATGCTACGAGTTATTGGTAAATCCAGAAAATTGGATAAACCTCGGTAAATTTCTGAACAAAACGCGAAAAATAAGGACAACACTCATTCATGAATAAATATATGTTATCAAAATGCAATACCATTAATTATTAACAAGTATATATAAATTAATTAGTGTATAATGCTGTTGTGTTATTATTTAATTGTAATATTAATGTGTTTTCTTTATGTAATTATAATGTTAATGTGTTTTTTTAGTGTACAATGCTATTGTGTTATTACCTAATTGTAATAGTATTGAGTTTTCTTTATGTAATTGTAATGTTAATGTTTTTAGTGTATAATGCTATTGTGTTATTATTTAATTGTAATATTATTATTGTGTTTTCTTTATGTAATTGTAATGTTATTGCTATTGTGTTATTACTTAATTGTAATATTATTGTGTTTTCTTTATGTAATTGTAATGTTAATGTTTTTAGTGTATAATGCTATTGTGTTATTATTTAATTGTAATATTTTTATTGCGTTTTCTTTATGTAATTGTAATGTTATTGCTGTTTTTGTTTATTTTTCTTTACACTAGTACCAATTATTACTTTATTGTAACGGACTGTCAACAGCACGTACGGCTTACTGCCCGTGCGACCCATATTTGTAAATAATATTGTAAATATCTTACTTTTTTGTCTAATAAAGTCCTACTACTACTAATTGTTAAGAATTAATGGTATTGCATTTTGATAACATATATTTATTAATGAATGAGTGTTGTCCTGATTTTCCGCGTTTTGTCCAGAAATTTACCGAGGTTTATCCAATTTTCTGGATTTACCAATAACTCGTAGCATGCCAATCTTTCCCGATTTGAATTTAGAAATCTTTCCGGTAATAACTGACGTCTCAATATTCTAAATCATTACATTGTCCTAATATATGTATCTCATCTTCAAAGTTCCCGCACATTTGACATATTCGCATATCGTGATCGTCGCTAATTTTTAGAAATTTCCATGCCCCTAGCCTAAACCAAGCAAGCCCTGATGTCTCCTTAAATCCTAGATTGAGTATATACGATTCTTTTCCCCAGACGTGTTTTAGGTCTCTTTGTAAACACAGTGAGCGTTTTCCTGTACATTCGGCGAAAGTATCTTGTTGGTTTATATCTAAGTACCTCCTCCTTATTTTTCTCCTCACGTTCTTGCGATTTTCAGTCCCTTTATCCCATATCCAGCCCATCCCAATCTTTTGGAGTTCTCTCCTAACCTCGTCTGCCCAAAATTTAACATCTATGTTTTTAATTTGGTGGTCGTAACAAATTGCTCTAAGCATTGTTTGTTCACCTTGGATTACTCGCAACCAGTATTTGAGTACACGAATGTTACAGTTTATGTCGTCCTGGAATGGCCCGAATTCATATAAAATTCCACAGTTAGAAACGACCTTACTAAGTCCTGTAATATATTTTAGAAAATGCGTATATACCTTATTTAGTACTTCCGTTCTTTGGAAACCCCAAATCTCACTACCATAGTGCATATTATTTGGTAAGATCTGATTTATGTAGATGGTATTGTCTCCTGAGCCAAGAAGTATATCTATATGAAGGAGAAGTTAATAGTAACACATGAGTCATTGCCGCTTCTCAATATCTAAAATTCTAGATATGTATCTTCTCTGCTCTAGCACTTGTAATAAACTTCACAAATTCGACCTGCTGAGGAATTCGTTTAGTTTACACAGCTTCTGGATGATGGAATGTTTTCTTCTGTAGAGTTGAATTGAACGACAATGACGGAGTTACAGGAAAAGTCTTAATATGTTAAGTGCTGTGCTGAGTTTAAGTCACATCTTTTTTCAGCAACAATTTCACCTGCAAGAGTATGGATATCATTTTCTCTCTAATTCCCCTAAAGTGGGATGGGTAAAGACATTTGAGCGACTTTTAGTACTAAAGCTTTCCGAGTTCTCGCGACATCTAGTAATAATGGAGAATATAATACATATATAAGAAAAATAAGTGTTTGAATTGGATTCGCCTGGTGGTGAAATGGATACCACGGTGAGGTACAGACTCAGAGTTCCGGGTTTGAATCCCGTCCAGGCATTTATTTTTTATATCATACCATATATAATTATATATATAAATGGGCAGGACATGTTGCACGTATGGGGAATGAAAGACTTGCATGGAAGCTTCTTGTAGGAAAGCCAGAGGGAAAACGCCCAGTTGGTAGACCAAGAATGAGATGGGAGACTAACATTAACTATGATTTGAGGGAAGTAGATTATACAGGGAATGATTGGAAAGCATTAGCTCAGGAGGGATGTATGGAGAGCTTCTGTCCGCGCGGCCATGAACCTACGGGTTCGATAGTGTCAGTGAGTAAGTAAGTAAGTATATAAACTAGTTGTGTTGTTGGCGTTGGAACAGGTAGACATTCATTACTTTCACTTCACGTCGGTTTACCGAAAAAATTGCAATATTCATTATTTAAAGCACAATAATTCACATACAAGCACATATAATAATTGCGTTTTTACTCTATCTCAAACATATTATTTCTTTTGGTTTATATATTCACACTCACAGTAACTCTATCTTGAAACCACTACCTTACTTTTTGGTCTTCAGATCACCTTCAGGTAGCCTACTCAACCACTGCTGACTCTTGACCGACTCGCTTCCCTTTATAAATGTGAGGCAGAACTCTATGGAACTCAGAATTGATATTTTTGGAATGAGAATCTCGATAGGTCAATCCTTATAGAAAGCAATACATAAAAACATAACTGAAACGTTCACACTGGCCATTCTCGGTTTGTGTGTCGCGGGAGATGAATCACGATTGCCTTCTAAGGCGAGATTTGAGTCTTGATGCTGCACGCGAAATTCAAAAGGAGGTAATTCGTTCAATGTGGCTTACTCAATATTCATATTTTACATGTTATTTATACACAGATTTTTAATGTTAACACATTTTTCTATACTTAAAGTTTTAATTCCCTTCCACACTCGTCCCTCTCCAATCACCCCATGTCCTCCAGTTCTCTTGTTCTCATTCCAGTTCTTATTTCTCGTTTCCATGAGTTTCGAGGACTTCCTTTCTTACTTCTTCCAGGTGGATATCATTCAATGTTTTTTCTGTCTAACCTTTCTTCTTGAATTCATCTGAAATGCCTATATTAATTTAATCTTTTATATATTTTACAATCTATTGGTGAATATTTATTATCACTTTTTCTCGCATGACTTTGTTTATTTATTTATTTATTTTTAATTTTGAACATATTGCCCTTCTCCCCATGAAATCCATTTCCATCGACATATGTTTTCTTCTAAAATTTTGATGAATTTGCACGCTTTAACTCCGTATGTGAGAGTGCCTCTCTCTATTGAATTATATATTTGTAACTTATTTTTCCTGGTCATATATCTGTTCCATTCCACCATTTAATATTGCTGTTATATATCTACATTTATTTATTCTTTTTTTAATGTCAGTCTCTTTTCTCTCTTCTTTATCTAATTTTATCGCAAAATACTCAAATTCTTCACATCCTGTAATATATTCTAATATTAAATCTTCGGTTTCTGCTTCACAACCTAAATAAAATATTTTTTCTAAATTTATTTTCAAAACCTAATTATTTATTCGTATGATATTTTTTTAACATAAACGCCATGACTTCATATTATTGCACAATTATTATCTGGTCATATATATCTATATGTTGTGCAGTGGTATGTTGTTATGGCTGTTGGAAGTAAAGTATTTTGTACAGCGACGTGTATTTTCTTTTTTACAATTCCACTTTTGATATTTTAAGGTAATTGTTCTATGTGCAGAATATAACATGTGATTGGGTATAAATTGAAGTGATTGTACGCTGGGGAAATGCAGGTGTTTAAAATATTAAAAACGTCAGTTTAATTTCCAATTATATAATTGTGGAACACATTGCTCGAAAAAGCTGAGATTTGCTTATTAGTCCGTAATATACTGTAATTAAAATTCTCATTTGTCGAGCTGTATTTTTTTTAATTTTTGCGCGTGATTTGATTTGTAGACTAATTGCACATGTCGGCAGACATATTAAATATAACGTTCTGTGTTTAATAAATGCATCATGAATTATTTAATTTAAATAAATGCAAATTCTGTATTCAGCAAATAGATAATAAATTGTCGTATAGAATCTAAAGCCTCGCATACTATTTATAGACCTCCACAATTTTGTCTCTATGAGTTAGATTTACCGTGCTTTCCAGATTTTGGTAAAACTTACATTTACGCTTAGTTTCGAACTGTATTCATAAAGTTTTACTTTAAAGAGGAGTGCAATTTGAATTGGAATATATCGAAATTACAATTTCGATATAGCCTACTGCATTAGCGTTTTAGTACTCTTATATTTTATTACACATTTAATTTGTTATTATTACTATTATTATTATTATTATTATTATTATTATTATTATTTTCATCGAACCCTCTTGAGCCGTCCGGTGTCATTTATTGTGAGTCTTTAGTTTGTATATTTTTGTGTATAATGGGGAACTGGACTATTGCTACAACCTCCAACCTCTGTAGGAATTGGAAATTTCAAATGACATTTAGGACAGGTAAAAATCTAGAAGGCGAATTTCTTGAGGATGAATAAATAAATAAATAAATATATTGTGGATAAATTCTAAAAGAAAAAATTATTATCATCTACATTATGAACAAAATAGACTAATTGAATCAATTTTTAATATACATATTCACGGTTTAAAAGCTCCACAGTAAATCAGCTGTAGCATTAAAATCGAGTAGCATCTGGATACATAAAGAAAACATGCACACTGGTGTATCACTAACAAGTGAGCTATAGTGCTGAATCTTGAGTAATTTGAGAAATTTCCCCAAGAAAACGAGCTATAGGATAAAAATCGAGTAGACTTAATTGTTGGTTTTGAGTTCATGGAAATGTACCTCGTTATTGTTATGAAGTTATGATATATTCATAGAAGTTAAATAGATTGTCAATGTACAGTGAATGTATCACTTAGAAGTCAAGTATAGTGTTATTTCTTACGTGATTTGAAATTTAAAAAAAGTTAATAATACATTTCCTTTTGTAATTGGATGGGACTGTGAATACGTCCAATATCTGCAAACTAGAAAAAAGGTTGCCTTATAAGTAATGCCAGTTGTCAATGTAATGTTGTGCGTCTGGTGGAATTTTGAAGGCGTGTTTCACTGGGAGGTATGATGTAGACAACAACAGCAAAGAGTTCATGAAATATTGAGGGACCCGGGTAAATGTCCGACCGGGTTCCATACTATATGAAGAATTATGACAAAAAAATCAGGAATTTGGAGAAATAGGACTGTTATCACACCCAGCAGATAGCCCGGAATATTCGCCTTCAGATTACCATCTGTTTATATTCATGGTCCATTCATTGCATGAAATTAAAAAAAAATATTTAATCTCTGTCAGTGGGTCTCAACAAATTCTTCGCTCCAAAAACCAGAGACTGGTACCGCCGCACGAAAATAAACTTCGCTGAAAGATGGGTCATGACCATACAATCTAATGACCTCTACTTTGAAAAGTAGTTTAGTGTATTATAAAAAAATTGCAAATAAAATTTTAAACATCACTTATGAGACAGTATATACGAGTATGTACCCGTAATGCAGCTGAAAAATGTAGGTAAAGTTATCGCTTACTCTAGTTTTCATTGCAAGATTGTCCATTTTCTGCGTTCCTCTATTATTTTTTTAATTTGTGTGTGTTAGGTATACCAATATCATAGGCCTAAATTATACTATTTTCTGAGATTTATCAACTGATATTATATCTGGTATATTCATATATAAAATGCGTCGAACTTGACTTGTAGTCGCTAATGGAAAAAATAACTGCCGACATCAACTCGCGCTTCCCACGCAGTGCAACTGGCGCCTGGCGGAGTGAGTCAGCCGATCTGCATGCTTGTAAGGTGATACACACGTTCTAATACAAAACCGTATTCTCGTGTTAAACGTGTTATGAAGTTAGATTAAGCACTTAGTTAAGTTCTATAATGGTCTTAGTTGATAGTTATCACTATGCCTCGATCTGTGTTCACAGTACAGCATATGATATTTATGTACAATAATATTATGTGAAAACAGAGTCTTGCAGAAAAGTCGTTGGACGTTTCAGAACACAATTTCCAGGTGTGAATCCTCCAAATAGAGAAACTATTCGACGACTTGTAAAGAAATTTAGAAAAAACGGGTTCTGCGTTCGACAAGAAACGAAGGGTAACAAAACGTATGCTGACGGAGGATAAAATATACTAAATAGGCGAAATATCAGAACATACTCGTACATAAACAAAGTACTCCAAGGTGACTTGGCCAAAAACCGGCATTTTGAAGAGCACAGTATGGCGAGGTACGAAACAATAATATTAGCGAATGAACGTCGCAAAATACAGTACAATGTGTCCACAAATATAGTATCATACTTTAAACTACTACTACGTCGCTTTGGATAACCGTAGCTAAATGAAATTGGTGACAATCACAAGACAAACTCAAAAAGTTTTTGCTATACCTCTTAGACATTTAATGTGGCCCCCACGAGTGACGCTGCAGACATCGAGGCGATATTTCCATTCACACCACACACCCTCCAACATATGTGAAGAAATAGACTGGATGGCAGCAATTATACGAATCTGGATTTCTTGCAGGTTTTGAGGCAATTGGGGTACATAGACACGATCCTTTGTGTAACCCCATAAAAAGACGTCACAGACCATCACTACAGATGACCTCGGCGGCCACTTGTAGAAAACATTATTATCAACTCCGGCATGTGCAATCCATCTTCCTGGAAGCCGGTTATTCAGATGCTCCCGAACATGCAAATACCAATGAGCAGGTGCTTCATCTTGCTAGAAAAGATATTCATTGCCTTCGTCTTTTTCCAATTGTGGAAATAACAATTCAGTGAGCATATCAAGATAATTTGCACCGTTGACAGTGACCTCTACAAAGATAAATGGGCCATAGACTTTACGTTTCGATACGGCACAAAATACATTCGCTTTAGGGGAGTCTCGTTCAACTTCCACAATGGTGCTTGGATTCTCACTCCCCCAAATCCTAACATTAGGCCTGTTCATTTTTCCACTAACATGGAAAGTTGCCCCATTATTTAAAACTATTTTTTCTGACAGTTCTCAGAGAAATCTAATGGCTTTGCATGGTCATCAGATTTCAACTTATGCACTAATTGAAGTTAGTAGGGGTGGAACTTCAGTCGTGTACGTAGGATCTTAGAGTGGATTTAGGGGTGTTTAACTGTTGACTAGCTCTACGGACAGATTCTTCAGACTACGCATAAATGCCTCCCGCACTTGATCCACAATTCCTGTGTCGACAGTTGGTCTCCCTGAATGGTCTATCGTTTGAATACATATGCAGCCACGATCCACAAAATCACGGTACCACTTCAAAATTGACTTCTACGTAGGAGCCTGATGTTGAAACCTTCGCCTAAAAGCACGTTGGACCAGCACCGGAGTCTGCGTGGTGTGATATTCCAAAACACACAACTACGTTCTTGGGGACTCGCCATAACTCCTTAAAACTTATTTCATAACTTATCTAATAACAACACAATTTCAAACGCGCAGGAAAACATTTACATCTGACCTGTCTGCTAAATATCCAACAATGAACCCATATCGACCACAAAAAAAAACATGATTAAATTTAGTTTAGTTTCTATATTGTTGTCCGTTATTCTACATTGTTGACATTGTTAACATGCACCAAACGTTTTGAGTTTCTCTTTTGATTGTCACCAATTTAATTTAGATACGATTATCCAAAGCGACGTAGTAGTAGTAGTTTAAAGTATGATACTATATTTGTGGACACGTTGTATATTCAAGAAACCCATACACGTCAGACGAACTTAAACATTATTTCAGGGCAAACATAAACTTAACTATAGAAGACAACTAATGTGTGTGAATGAGTGTTTCCTCTTTTGCTATCGAAAATGTGTGGATGTAGCAGAAGAACATTTCCAATATCTTCTGTCATAAGATATGTACACCCTTCGACAAAAAAAAAAGAGTCATCTCTTGAACGCACATTTCTTCTAAGTTATACTCGGCACAGCGCTGGGTTCAAACTAGGAGACTAGTCAAAATTGTGCAGTCTCTGAGCTACTGTGTTATGTGGCATAAACTAAAGACTCTCCTACGTGTCCTGATAGGTCAGCGGTAAAGCATGCGGTCACTGTTTCTGTTAGAGAAGATCGCAGGTTCGCGTCTTCAATTACTCAATTTTTTTTCGTGATATTTGTATTAAAACGTTTTATGAATTAAATACATTTTATTTCGACATTTGAATTAATATATACTTTTTAAGTTCATAATTGTTTTTTATACCGTTGAGGTTATAACAATGTTAAATTATGTATTTTTATACGCTTTATATTAACTTGACCAGTATCTGTCTATGTAACGGGCCTATATCTATGTAACGGAATCTTTGAACACGATTTTCACCCACTTAAAAACATTAGATCGACTTGAAACTTTGTATACTTGTAAAGGACTCATGACAATACAATATTTTCATTTTTTTAAATCCTGGCCAGAATCTTCAGAAAATAAAAAAATAATAAAAACCGGTGTAATAGGTTGCGGACTTATCGACTTTATAGTCAATCGTTGTAAGAGCTCAGTTGGTAAAGCGGTGGACTGTAGTGGTATATAGTTTCAGTAATCCAAGGCCGCTGGTTCAAATCCAGGCCGGAGGACTTTGTTTAGAAGAGTATTAAGCAATTAGATTTTCATGGGATTCCGGTTTATGACAATCATTTAAACTAAAAATTAAAAAAATGAAATAATAGTTAAAAAACTGAAACAACACGCATATTAGAAAACCATACTAAAAATTAAAAATAAATAATAGTTTAAAAAACTAAAACAACACGTTTTATTAGAAAACCGAACTAAAAAATGAAAAATAATTCTAATTTTCAACACGCTTGGCATAAAATTAAAGTAGTCAACAAAAAAATCATCTCCAACACATCTAGAGTAAAACTAGAGTTATCTACAAACAAAATAATTTTACCATCAAAAGCGTGGGGTGCTTTTTACGTTTTCTTCTTAGAGACTTTAATTTTATCAATATCTGTTTATTATCAAATATGTTAATTGATATAGGGCACCCCACGCGTTTGATGGTAAAATTATTTTTTTTTGTAGATAACTCTAGTTTTATTCTAGATATGTTGGAGATGATTTTTTGTTGACAACTTTAATTTTATTCCAAGCGTGTTGGAAATTAAAAATAGTTTTCATTTTTAATTCGGTTTTCTAATAAAGCGTGTTGTTTTAGTTTTTTTTTAACTATTATTTGTTTTTACCTTGTATACTACCGTCTTCCTCAACTATTTAAAATTTTCGTTGATTTCACGTTAGGCCTTTCGATGCATGCTTCATCTTCTGGAGTTGTTGTAGTATTGAATTAACTGTATATCTAATAGACGGTTTTATTCATTAGGCATATTTTCTTTGCGAATGTTTGTATTATTGGCCTTCTTGATAATTTTGATTTCTTCTAAAATGTTAATTTTGTGTCTGTTGTTCTCCCTGTGTATAATTGACATTATATTATCGATATGTTGAAACTGTGGCCGCTTTTTGAAATGTGTTTAGCTTAATTTGATTTGATTGTTAAAGGAGAAGGCAAATCAAATTTCACTGTTCACCTGATTTTAATCCAATCGAAAATGTGTGGGCTAAGATGAAAATAGAGATGAACTCTATTTAGCCTGCAGATGCACGAAAGACGAAAAGTCGCTTATGGCACTAATTCAAGACGCCTGGGATGCTCTAGACCATAGAAGGGCAATCGTTCTGTCGTGACTGAATTTGAGTCGCAGTCTCGACCAGGTTATAGTGCCGTGCGGACATAACTATGCAGACCTGTACTTCAAAACTGTAAACAAGCTGTGAGCTGTGGCGGATTTACAATGTATTTCTCAAAACCTTCGATCTCTTCAAACAAGTGTAAATTTAAAGTAGAATGGGAGGAAGAGTTTTTCTGTGTTGCAAGTGGAGAAAATGTCACCCGTCTCCTGTGTTTCAAAATGCTATCAGGCGTATTTAAGGGAAACGTTAGACGTCATTATCAGTTGAATCACAAAGATTATCACAAGTTTGCGGGGATGGACAAGGCGGTATTATTACAAGAATTAAAAGGCACTTATTATAAACAAAGTGAAGAAGAGGCCGTACCAGACGAAGATGAAATGGCAAAAAAGGTGTTGATAGCCAGTTATTGTGTAGCATGGGAGATTTGTAAAGCTATGAAACCTTTTTCTGACAGTGAATTTGTGAAAAAGTGTGTGTTAAAGTTAGCTGATGTTATATCTTCCCATGAAAAAATACATCTTGAGAAAGTGTGTTTGTCCAAGCGCACTATTGTAAGAAGAGTAGAGGACATATCAAAATATATCGATCAAAAGTTGTCAGTGCAATTAAAAGAATTTGAACATTTTTCAATAGCTTTGGACGAAAGTTGCGATATACGTGATACCACACAATTAGCCGTGTTTGTTCGTGGTGTGAATCAGGAGTTAACAGTCTCTGAGTGTTTTCTGGGTTTAATACCACTTGCCGGACATACAACAGGAGAGGATATTTTTACCGCTGTTAATACTTTGATTACAAATAAGAAATTGGACTGGAAAAAATTAGTGTCCGTTGCAACAGATGGCGCTCCAGCTATGATTGCTGAAACCAGAGGTTTTGTCGGTAGACTAAGGGCATATTTACAAGAGATTGGTATAAATGAGAAAGTGTATTATTTTCATTGCATTATCCATCAGGAGGCTTTGTGTACGAAAGTTCTGAATATGAATAGCGTCATGAATACTGTCGTAAAAACAATCAATAAAATAAAATCCAAAGCTCTGAAACATCGTCAGTTCCGAAAATTTTTGAAAGATATGGGTGAAAATTATGAAGATTTAATTTACTACACTGAAGTCAGGTGGCTGAGCCGGGGTCGGATGCTACACAGATTCTTCGAACTTCGTGCGGTAATTGCTGAATTCATGCGAACACAGGGATTGCCTATTCCCGAGTTAGAAGACGAAGGCTGGTTAAATGACCTTGCATTTATGACCGATATTTGTGAACATCTGAACCAATTAAATACCCATTTGCAGGGAAAACAAAACATATAGTAGATGCATATGGAGACGTAAAAGCATTCACTTCAAAATTAGATCTGTGGAAATCTCAAATTTTAGAAAAAAAATATGTACCACTTTCCTTCTCTCAACGTCTTCCAAATGTGACAGAACAAAAACTACAAAATTACAGCAGTGTATTAGAAAACCTACATATAGAATTTAATTGTCAGCGATTTAGAGATTTCCAACAAATGGAAAAGTATTGTTTATTCTTTGTTAATCCAATGACTGTTGACGTGCGAAGTGTGCATTCGCATTTACAGATGGAAGTTATAGAAATGAAAAATGACATACTTGTTAAAAGTATGGGTCAAGCATTTTTTAAATACTTCCAATCTCAAAATAACCTAATCTTCGTCAATTTGGTTCCAAAATGTTAGCCATGTTGTGCTCCACTTATCTATGTGAACAATTATTCTCTTTAATGGAGTACGTAAAATCGGAACGTAGATATTTTCTAAGCAATGAACATTTGTTAGCAATATTAAATATTGCTCTCACGGATGGAGAACCAGATTTTCAAGACATCAGCAGACAATAATGTAATGAGGCTACGACCGCATGCCGGAATCCACCACTGAGCAGTCCGAATCATGTATGTTTACATCTCCACCATTCCCAAAATTGCCCTGTACCGCAGGTTGCTTTACTATGAGTCGCAGGGGGCTCACTCCTGCTCTAGACGATTGTCCACGTGCCTGGAGAAATTTGATTGCATCAATGTCCCGAGGATTGAGGGCGGTAATAGATGCTGAGGGTTCATACACCCGATATGAATTTTGTTAAAGTTTTCATTTTAGAAGATATTATTTTCTTTTTTCAATTAATTATTATAAGGTTTTCATTTATGTATTTTGTGTGTGCATTAAAGCCATAAAACTCAAATATAAAATTAAATATGAAATGATATTACAGACGAAATACTATCCTAACATTCAGTAAAAAAATAGAACGGGAATCGAACCCGTGAGGTTACGAACGCAGATGTTGTGTTATAAACCTCTCGACCACGGAAACACACAAAGGCAAGCTCTCTCTTTTATTTTACTTGAGTGTGCACTGCGTTAACTAGAAAACAACACAGTACAATTACTGAATACGTGTTATTGTGAATAAGGCTTCTGCCTCACGAAGTTCCCCGATCGGTTAATAGAATCAAGAGATGACTCATTTTTTTATCTAAGGGTGTACTTATTTTCACTCTTCATTATCATGTCCCAAGCAAAGTGAGAGAAATGCAGTGTGGTTGATATGCCTGGTCGGCGCGAGTTTGACTCACTGCCGCTAGTGGGACTACAAATTAAGTGAGACACATTGAATATATATATATATATATATATATATATCGCTTTGCCTGTTGAGCTGTTCCTATACAAGTTTTACTGTATGATCTCTTGCAAGATCAATATTTGCAGTAATGTGCGACGTCTGTAATATACATTTTGCAGTGAGTTTTTGATCCCTGCTATTAGGTGTCCCAATTATTCTGCGCGGAGAGACGTTTTAGGCTGCGTGATCATTCAGGTGCCTGAGCATATGATCTGCACTATTCTTCATAAAATTTTAATTAATGAAAAGCGACTAAACTCATAGGCTAATGGTCAGCGTTTCTGTCTACAGTTGATGAGGTTTCGGATTCGGTTCCCGGTCAGATCGTTGGATTTTTCCTTAAAGGGAATGTGGTTGCCCGTGGTCTGGAACTTAGGTTAATGAAACTGCTGGTGCTTCAATATCATTATCACCCATCATATCATCGGAGTAACGTACTCCGCCTTCCAGGTGCCCGAACATAAGACATGTATTTCAATTCCTCCAATGTCAGGGCAGAAAGTCAGAAATGTCATAAAAGGAAACATTGAGTGGTGTAAAAAACTTAATGAAAGGTTTCTATCCAGCCGAAAAATTGGATTTATGTTAAGCTAGTTATCCAATATTTCAATTTTGTGTATCTTATTTCGGTCAGAATTTTGGATACGACATTGAATACTGTTATGTCTAACATGTTGCTTCTTCCCTTCATTTCGCATGCATGTATTCATTTAGGGATCCTTTCGCTCTCCATTCTCCGTACATATATCTAATACCTTAGCCTTCTTTTTTTTAGTATTGTTTGTTATAATATATTTTTCCACTTCCATTATTCTCCTTATATCTGTAATATATATTATTTATAGTGAAAGCAAGTTTGCCAAGGGAAGTTAATCCCGAATTCAACTATTTTGGAACACTTAGATTTCGAATAAGCATATGAACATCCCGGTGCGGGCAAGGGCCTCCTGTTACATAATGGTTTATAGAAAATGTCTAAGACCTGCCATTTCCATTGCACTGAGATCTCTTCCCACAGATCTCTCTATTTTTTATAGATTTTTGCCATTCTTAGCAACAATAGTCAATAATCAATTGAGTTGGTGTTTACTTGATGAAAATCCATATATATTAATTAAATAAAAATAAAATGTAGTTTTATTTGATTTTCATATTTATTATATAATTCAGTGACAGCTGTTTCGGTACACTGTACCTTCTTCAAACATGTTAACAAATTATGAATTGTGTTCCAACTGATGTAAGCAACAATACAACAATATTTATTTAAATTTTTTAATTTAACAAGGGGATTCATTCAAATCAAGTTGAGAATTTAACAGTTTTTTACTACTTTTAAACGTATTAATTTCTACAGCCTCCAAAAGATCTAACTTCTTACCCTTATCACAAATATGTAAAATTTCAAAATTTGGATCGAAACAATGATTAAATTTAAAAATTTAAATAAATATTGTTGTATTGTTGTATTGATCAGTTGGAACACAATTCATAATTTGTTAACATGTCTGAAGAAGGTACAGTGTACCGAAACAGCTGTCACTGAATTATATAATAAATATGACTATTTAACTCATGCCCCAAATGGGAGTCAATGACCAATCACGTTTCAATGATTTCTGTTTTACAACCAATCAGAGTCGTGTTTCACGAAATATTTATCAGTGTTATAATTACCATATATTAAACAAAGCTCCTCCTTTTTAATATTCTGAACAGGTCTGACCGTTATTTTGCAGTGACTGAGCCTATAAGAAATACGGCTACCAGATTGTATATATAGTGCATACATGTCACATTTGTAGCAATTTATTATACCACCAAAAAAAGAAACCACTGTTTGACTTTCTTAAATGTATTTTTTCCCAGGTAATAATCCAGAAAAATATAATTGTAATATTTACATCATACGACATCAGAAATGAATTAATATACAGATTGATGTTCATTTTTTCTCCACTAGAGAGCATTCTTACAATATTGCGTTCCTTTGGCAATAAATAGTATGATCTGGTTGCAGTGATAAACAAAAGAAGCAGTAGAAGCGTACCTATCGTTTCTCATTTGTTTTCAAACATCGCCGTTTGCATTAAATATATAAATATTTTGAAATAACTACAGTTAAATAATGATTTGTGAGTAAACAGCTTAATTTTATTCGTTAAATAGTCCTAACAAATGCCACTCTTGATTTCCAAATTCTCTAGATAAATTCACTCCTCACTTCGTGAGTCTTGAATTTATCGATAATTTGGAAATCACTCGTGGCATTACTTATGAAAATCAAATAAAACTACATTTTATTTTTATTTAATTAACAATAGTCAACATTATATCAATGAAATAGTAGAAATCCACAACAGAATGAACAAAGGAATTAAATCATTATCCATATTTAAATTAGGTAGAAGATGAAAATTAACCATGATCTGAGGGACGTAAATTGTACAGAGTCTCATGATGTGGATGAATGTAGCGCATCCATAAACCCACGGATTCGATAGTGGGTGAATTGATCTCGCTACCTTTGTGTGTAAAAATGATTGTCTATTAGTCTGTCTGGACTCAAAAACACTTTACCGATTTGAATGGGGGTTTTTCCATCATTTAGAAAATCTTTCTGGTACAATTAACTTATATAACATAGACGTTTTACGGTATATAGACTACTATAGGGCCGGAGCTAAAACATAAAGTGCATCAGTGCACTACAAAAGTAGTTTTTTGGACGTTGAAATGGCTTATCGGGTCTAAACTTAAAAATACACCAAATTAATGTACACAGAATTGAATATCTCGAAGAATTCAACAAAATAGTCGACGACAGTAAATGTCTACTTTTTACGGATAACTCATATAACCATTTATGTCTTTCAGCTTACTGATACCAAGAAGATCGGTACAAGATGATATCCGGTTATCCCCAGGTAATCATCACAGAATATCTAAATATCATTACGATATACATTTTTTTCTTTTTACTTATTCAACTAAATATAAAAATACATTTAATTTATTTAGGCGTAGCAGCGAATGCCGGGTATTAGCTAGTTCATCATAAAAAAGGAATTCTAGAAAAAGAAAGTTGGTTGCTGATAATATTAATAATGATCAATATAATTATATTATTACTGTTATTATTATTATTATTATTATTATTATTATTATTATTATTATTATTATTACTGATGCTCCAAACTCACCTGTTTTACCTTGTGAGGATATTTTAGGTTTCTAGATTTATCAAGATCAAAATAACATTAACATAAATAAACAAGAAAATGTAAACATTTAAAAAGTTAATAGAACGTATTGTCCACAGACGAAGTGAATGAAAGCAGTAGGTATTTCATACGTCATGAGTGTTCCTTTATTCTCAGGTAGAATGCCATTGTATGGCTTGCAATTCCCCGTGGCCCCCTTCGTCCCGTGCTTTCATTCTCTTCGTCTGTGGACTATAAGTTGTTTGGATTAACTGCATTTGTTTGAGAACACTTCATGTTAATATTAGAAATGTCTGTCTGTACCCCTAAATCCTCCGCGGGGCCAGGGTGCTCCATTGCGATGATTCGTGGGTTCAATGGACTTTTTAGAATGGAAAAATACAATTGACAAATCCTCCCGGAATGACTTCAAGCCATGGTTTCGAGTCTTAAGGCACGTTAAAGAATCCCAAGCCTAAATTAGAGCCGCTGGACAAAATTTAATCGTCCTTTCTCATCCATGTAATACATTAATTGTCTACTTGGTGTCTCTTTGAGTTATTCAGCTAACCATTTGTCACTTTTTGACATCTATAGGGGAATATAATTATGAATTTAGCATGGTTAAGGAACTCGGTACCAGAGGAAAGGAACTTAACCCATAGACCATTGAGGCCGATTATTTATTAATACAGCTATCAAATTTACATTTAAATAATTCAGCTGTAAACTATTTTCAAATAATGAAGTAAATGGGTGCAAAAATACTTTTTTCGGGTTCTGTGTATATTATCTGTTTTAACTTTAAATGTTTGGATATAATCATTTGATAGATGTTTTTATGTCCTGTTAGAAAATAAATTGTTCTAAACTGTTATTGCAGAACTTTATAGTTGATAAAATGTTCGAAAATACGTATCCCCATGTAATAGTTCTTTTAATACGTACTATGTTTCCAACCACTAATTATTGTTATTATTATTATTTTGTTTTAATGAATTTATTCTCATTACGAGAAGCTTCATATATATAGCAATTTGTTTTAAAAAAGCTGAATATATGTTATGCCGAGCAATATGTCTTAAGCGGTAGCGTTTGAGACTGATATTCGAATGGTCTCGGGTTCAAACCCAGTGCCGAATAATCTGACTGATATTTTCTCTCGGTTTTTCTCAGTCGCCATGACAAATGCTGAATTACCATTTCATTATCAGAACCCACTGATAATATTCACGATTTCTTAAGACGTCTTGAAATAAATGGAATATATGAACGCAAGCAACCCAGTGTGTTGTATAATAACTTAGTATAACATAATTTATGTTATTATAAATAGGGGAACTTGTGCTTTGAGAAGGAAATGGAAGTAGAGTTGGTATTGAGGAGAATGGAAAGGACTTATTTACATATTTCATCCATTCACAACAAAGCTATATGAATATGTATATCTCACAATGCCAGAAACACAATGAAGATGCCATCAACTTGGCCTACCCACAATACCACTTTATTTTTATTTCCAGTAAAATACTACAGGAATTTAATTAACAAAGAAAATACCTAAAATGTGATTTATTTTACCTTCCGTGAATACGAGATTTATATGTTTTGGACGAATTGTACATACCAGTCTTGTTGTCATGGATTGAAATTTGACATTCCCACAACTAACATGGTTGCTATGGAAACAATAAAAAACGCACAATACTGATAAATAGAAAATAAATCAACATGTGCGGTAAGTGAAACTATTATTACTTTCAACTGTTCCTTTCTCATAGTAATTAATTATATTACATACACACATAGTGTTCTGCCCAACAGAAGATCTTTCACTAAAAACTCAGCATTCTCCTCTCTTTCCTTAACTCAGTCATCCTTTTTGTATCCGCATACAAACCACTCATTATAATATTGTCAATCATCTAATGTCTTTTTGTACCTTTAACCTTCTTTCTTTTGACCATCCGTCAGCAGGCAGTTTCTTCTTAACCAGTAGTGGCCAATCCAATTTCTTTTCATGTTCTTTATGAGTTCCAGCATTATTTTCCCCTCACCCACTCTGTCTAGCACATCTTTATTTTTTATTTAGTCTGTCCATTTTATACGCTCCATCCTTCTCCATATCCACATCTCAGAAGCTTCCAGTCGCTTTTCCTCATTTCGTCGTAATGTCCAAGTATATGTACCTTACAATACTGCACTCCACACAAAGCACTTCACTAGCCTCTTTCGTAATTCTTTTGCCAAAGGTCCGCAGAAAATGATTCTCTTCTTGATAAAATCTTATTTTGCCATTGCTATCATCAGCTTTACATCTTGACAGTAATTCATGTTACTACTGATAGTACAACCCAAGTGTTTGAAGCTCTCCATTTTCTTAATAACCTCATGTCTATCTTCCACACTTACATCGTAATAATATAAATAATTCGATTTCGTCTCTTTTTTATTAACTACTCCATTCTGTTAAGACACATTTCCCACACTTATATAGCAATAAAAGAGTTGCTGCTCTCATGGTGTCCTAACGTCATCAATAAATGCAGTGAGTTGTGTTAGTTTATTTCAATTTTTGTATGGACCACAATCACGCGCATGAGGTAGGGGTAAGATAATCGCATTACCCCTAGCACAGTAAGTATTCTATTTGAATTAATTTTCACATGTTTCGAATATAATTAAAATAACATTTCTAGCTTTATAATTTCTATGTAAACAAACTTTAACAATGTATTTAAAAACAATAGTCTTAGAATTTATCAATATTTCAATTACCAGTTATATTGAAGACAGCAAATATCCATTATTATAAATATACTAACAGAATATTTCTAATATTATTTTCAATTTATAATTTTTTAGGGTTTCCAGACACACTAAAATGTCGCACATTCTCTCTACTTAATAAACTGTGCAGCGTCTCCAGACTGACAAAACCAGCTGCAACGGTTTGTGTTCTCACCGGCATTATAACTCGATACAGCCATGTTTCGTATCGGAACTAATGCGAAACAACAGATTGTTTCTTAGAAGATTATACGGCCAAATAAACTTACTTTAAATTCAAATATGTTGAGATGACAGGTTATTCGTCACACATAACTTTATTTGCAATTTATATATCCATCCATCCATAGTAATTTTGTCCGAGGGCAGATCTTTCACTGCAATCATAGTATTTTAATGCTTTGCTTTGCAGCTTTACTAGGGAATTATAGGTGAGGTAGCTTCCCGTTGCTTTCCACACCGGTGAACGATGATGATGATGATGATAATGATAAAGATGATGATGATGATGGCCGGATGATTTTCGGGAACCGTTGGGCCCTACACTTCCTGACATATGCCTTACAGGCGAGGAAATACTCCGAAAAAACCCTCATCTAGGAGCCTGTCCCGGCCGGGAATCGAACCCAGGCCCGCTGCGTTACAAGACCACAGCGGTGGAAAATTTATGTATTTAGACTGTATTTAAACTGTATTAAGTTCAAATACATACAATAATTTACACTTGTACTATGTACGAGCAATATTGGTCTATAGCAGTGAGGTATGTGTTAATTTGATGAGGAAAGTTGGCGGAAAATAATTCAACAGTCGAGATGAGATAAATGAGGAAGACTGCAGGATGGGTGATTGCACCGGACAATAAAGACATTTTAGAATAATTGAAAATTGACTCCAATCTCCACTGCATCAATCGATATAAGTTTCAATTGAAGGAACATAATGACAGGTTTATTCCATATGGTCGTCGAAATTGGGAAAGACAATAGCAGTGCTGCCACGAGAATGGAACGGACTTCCAGGGTCTAAATGCTTGAAGGAAGATGATGAAAATTATTAATATGATTTACATTGACATATTATACGATCGTTGTTACCTCGCTTTTAAATAATTTTTATTGACGTAACAATACACGTATTTTACCAGTAACTGAGTTAACGATTATGATAACAAATAAGTTTAGCCTTGAGACTGCAACGCTCTACTGTACTACTAGTGAAAGAAATTTTAGTGCGGAACGAGGGGGTTGTGTTTACGTGCAAATGGATTACTCGAATGTCATTGGCTAGTGATGAAATGGTCATTGTTGTATTGTACATAACTAATTATATTTGATTCCTGCTATCGAGTAAGGTTTATTGTGTTTACACTTATATGATGTCACACTAGTTTCAAATGTTATATTAATTTCATTTTCCACATTAATTTTTAATTATGCTTACAGCGCGTTACCAAGTCATGATCTCGAAGTGTACAGTTCGCGTGTTGTTCCGCTCAGCCGTATTCCTTCTTCAGACTTTATTTTTCTGTGAGTACATTATGAAGGTCAAATATGAAGGTTTCTGTGTTGGCTTATAATCAATAGTCGTACCTATATTGGCTGTATGAATGTTCACACATGTGATTGATAGGCATGTATATGGATGTGAGACCAACAGCCGGTACTAGAATTTCCTTGCCCAGTCGCTCCATAAAGTTATATCTCTGTATCCCCACAACCAAGAATTATTACAGAATAATTATTTGCTCTGCATTTGCGCAGTTATACCCAATATGATAAGCAATGATCATCTCCTTGAATACAAAACTTAGAGTGCTCAACACCAACGTAAAATTGGTCATCCTCTATGGTTGCGAAAGATGGGAATTTACGGAACAAATAAAATGTTGCTGACTTTAAACAAATGTCTAAGACGTATTTTAAATATAAGATGACCGAAATAGTAGGATATGAAGAACTGTTGAGACAAACCAACCAATATCCAATACGTCACGAAATAAAACAAAGAAAGTAGAGCTGGACAGGACACACATTGTGGAAACCAGACGGAGCCATCGAGCAGACTGCATTAATTGGAATCCGCGAGGAGTAAGAAAGAGGGAACGACCTAGGAAAACTTGGAAGTGATCAGTAGAGGATGAAGCAAAGGAAAGAGAGAATAGGTGGAAACAAGTGAAATGGCTGGCTGGAAGCAGAGTAAGCTGGAAATAAATAAATAAATAAATAAATAAAAATAAATGCACTTGGAAAGTGAATACATATAATCCTGGAATTTTATGAAAACTTTTTATACGTCATATGAAAAGGGGAACAAGAAAAGAACAGTAAAATACGAAGCTGTAACGCAAATAGTAACTTTGTGATTATGACAATTAGATGTTTGAAGTGTGGGCGTTGAGAACTAGACACAGTAGTCAGTAATTGTGCGTTAAAGAAGAGAATGAACATCCCACACATTTGTGCCATGTTGGAATCAGAGTATAAATAGATGATACCCACACTTTGACCTCATGAACTCACTCTGATCTTAATTATTCCCTTCTACAATGACGTGAACTGTTTAACTCACTTAAATATGTCTCTGTCTTTGTTTAGTTTAACCTCTCCTTTTGTAGAGACTTTTACACGTCCCGTCCCTTCCAGCTACAGATTCGTCGGGAAATTATGTTATAATTTTAGATCGCACAGGGACGTGGAGGCCCTCTCCAATGATTTGATTGCACTGACGAACTCGTTCCGGAGCCACCTCTGAATCAACATTAATATTTTCTTTGTCCATTGCCACAGAGATTCATTTCGATATTTCTGAAATTCTCTACTAGGATTGGCGGGCATTGGCTAATTTTTTATCCACTGCTGAGCTTGGGGCGCTCGGAAAGCTGAGTAACGTTACCACGATGATATGACAGGTGAGAAATATAACAAAGCACTGGAACAGTCCATAAACACAACCTTAACGTACACTCCAGTATATGGGCGACCACAAGAAACAATTCTGCGTGATTCGAACCCAGAACCTAATGAACTATAAATCACAAGACCGTGAACTTGGTAACATTACGAACATTAAGTCAAGATAACATTCAGACTAAACAAACTGATATGGGTAATTATGATAACAGAATTATGTTATGAGACTGTAGTAGCTTCAATGTTTCCCGAGGTCCCGCTTACTGAAGTACCCTTTAAATGAAGTTCTCAAAGAAATGTACCATACAGGGATCAGATATTAGTAAATGTAACGAGATGGAAATTTTTCAGAATTATAAAAGAAAACGTAAACATCAAATGAACGAACGACCTCATTAATAATTAATAGACACACAATTTCTCTAACTACAGAAGGTTACCTAAGATGTAATCCGTGAGAATACTGTTCAGAGAAAGGGAGGAGGAATTCTTCCGCCGAACTAAAAACCGTTGACAGATGTAAGCGATATTCCTGAAATATACAAATTTGACAAGGATGGCGAACAGTGGCTTTTGAAGTTAAGCAGTGATATTTGAAACATGCGCACACTTACATTATTTAAACAGATGCCCTGATTGGATATGTGACTGGACTTTAATATTTCTATCCAAAAAAGACGAAAATATTAGATGACAATGGTTCCAAATCGTTAAATTTGTCCGTGTGGCCATGAACCTCTGTGTTCGAATAGTGCCAGTGAGTTAGTTAATTGAATACAATAAAAATATTTAGTGAATGATATGTTTCATAATAGGATGTTACAAAAAATAGAAATGTCCGTCGCTGTGGCGTAGTCGGTAGCGTCCCTACCTTCCACTCCGGCGACCCGGGTTCGATTTCCGGCGGGGTAAGAGATTTTTAAAAATCTCAACCTTGGGACTGGGTGTGTGTAGTGTCCAAGTTGTACCCTTTGGGTTTAATTCCTCTAAAAAATTGAAATGCGGTACATACATTTATATGGGCCTATTATTTAATGGAATTTTATACCTAACAATGTTGTGGTAGGGCGGCCTACTGTGTTATGCACTTCAAAGTCAGAAACATTCGGAAGTCAGATTCAACAATTAACAGACAATTGTGCATTGGGTCTGACAATTTTATTTCGACAATATTTCAGTGATAGTGGCATTGTTTAGTTCAATCTGACATGAGCTGGTAATTGGATTGTTCAATATCTAATGGACTAGGATATGAATAAAATAATAATTCAAATTATTGCGAAAGTCTTCAGTAAAGGCCGCTTTATACGCCAAGTCTTATTGTACGTATTGTAAATCATACGGAACGGAATACAAAACGTATGTTTTGTCCAGTGTATACACAGTAACGTTTTCCTCTCCATTTTCTACCTCAGTTCCAATCCAGACTCGAGTTGTAGTGTATTGTCAGTGATTTTTTCTTGTTAAAAGTGAGAAAGACATAATTAATTTGATTATGGAGAACGCCCAGTTGCTTTATTTTATTTTTTCCCTCGTAGGGATTCAACGACTACGAGGAAAAGTGATGAAGAGGAAAAAGACAAGTAGGTCACGGGAGTGGCTTCTGAAATGAAGTCATTATTCCTATGTCCTGTTATTAAAATAACTGAGAGGCTAACCTAATATCTGGTGCAATTATTTGCGAAAGGACACCTCTGGCTACAGTCAATTGCTGGAGTTGTTAACACAATACATACAAAAACAAGACACCTGCATGAGGAAAGCCATTTTAACGGTGTACAAAACGTACGTTTTTTTCAAACTGATGCTGATCCCTTCAGTTCTTCAATCTGACCTTGGATTTCATACCCACTCTACAAGGCGTCCTTTTTGCTGTTTACATGCCACATTTTATCGGTTAGGATTTGTCCTGTCCTATAAAACGTACAATATGGCGAACCATGTAAACCGGCCTTACAACACATCACAATACAGCAATAGCAAAACTGATTATAGTAAAATATCCTAGATGCGACATGACATATCCTTAAATGTTATGGTGTCTCTAAATAAGAATAAAACAACTCACATGACATTACAACAATAGTAATCACAGCTTATTGGATGCTACGAAAATGTTTGTTACGATTTGACATGACATCTTAAATGGTCTGTTAAAATAATAACGTAAAAAATAATGATCTGCAATTTCAAAGATTGTTGTATTGTTTATTAGAATAAACAAACGTTTATTTTCATCTTATTTCCTGTTAAGATCTTTCCTTTTGTTACAATTTGACGACGCTGCTTTATGTTATATCTTTTTAAATCCTCTTAATTGTCTGTCTCCGGATTCTCTCTTGTTAAGATTATTATTCTCAGATATCAAATGCTCCGCTGTTCTAATTTCAAGTTTGTTTGTTCATTTATTTCTCTGCTTCACTAGGTCTGAGCTGAATCTTAGAGTAAGCGAAAAGCATTGCTTATATTTGTAATTTTTCTCGATCCTCATAATCAGATATCCATTGTAGTTAATTTAAGTTGTTTGTGCGTGATGTATCTATGTATTTCGTTTTCATTAATTTTTTGTAACTCTTTTCAGGTATGTTCAGAATCTTGAAGATATTACAGAAAATTCACCCTGAAACAAACTACAGTTAAAAAGGTATAGTAAATTATCAATTCTAAATGTAGAAATTTTAGATAATAATTAGATAGACTTTGTTAGTCCTTACTTGCATTATTCCCTCTCTCTATTTTTATATACATCCATCCCTCCCTTCTTTGTTAAGTCATTATACTTACCCATGCCACGCGAGTCTTACAAGGAGGTGACCTGCTGGGAGATCATTTTTTGTCTCTGGAACTCAGGATTTTTTTTCCACACAAGGAGTTCAATAACGGAACCACCGCCGTGACAACACGAACATTTTAGACAAACATACCATTCACGTATACATTATTGCGAATCAAGGCGAATGTGACTTGCGTGTGAGTTTATGTCTCTGGAACACAGGTCTATTCTTTTCACACAAGTACAAGGAAATCATTAGCGGAGCCATCTTTGAGATAACACGAACATTTAAAACAAGACATACCTTTCAAGGCGAATGTGACATGCATGTGATATTTTGTCTCAGGAACACTGGTTTATATTTTCCACACAAGGACACAGATAACGGAGCCACCTCCAAGACAACACAAACATGTAAGAGAAGACATCCCATTCACTCATACATTATTGCGAATCAAGGCGAATGTGACATGGGTATGAGTTTTTGTCTCTGGAAAAAAGTTTATTTTTTCCACACAAAGATAAGGAGTTCATTATGGGAACCACCTCCGAGACAACACTAACATTTAAGACAAGACATATAATTCACTAATTCATTATTTTGAATGAAGGCGAATGTGATATCCGTGTGATTATGGTGGCCACTTGGTGTTCGTAAACTATTAGGTTAGGCTGAGAAAAATATCATGAAAACTCACTCAGGAAATAAATCAATAAAATACAATATGAGGTCCTCCTTTATAAACAAGGTGAATCCGGAGACATCTTACCTCATAAACTGTTGTATTCATGTTATTATATGAGGTAAGATGTCTCCGGACTTATCTTATGTATCACTCAGCATCTTTCTCTACTAGGAATCGAACCCGTGCCTATTTATATATTGTTGATGTCAGAACTCATATTGTGCAGATGTCAATCCTAATTTAAATTTTGTTTTAATTTCCCAACTTTCTTTTTCATATGACATTATCTTGTGTCCGGAGCATCTGATCCCGGATTCAATTGCAGGACAGACCACACGGTTCTTTCTTATGAGAACTATTATGTGGAACTTGGGTTTAGATTAGGTTTAAGGACTCTCCTGGTGCATTGTTATCATAAGTAATGCCACAAGTTATTTCCAAATTATCGATAAATTCACGACTCACGAAGTGAGGAGCAAATTTATCTAGATAATTTGGAAATCAAGAGTGGCATTTGTTAGGACTATTTAACGAATTAAATTAAGCTGTTTACTCACAAATGATTATTTAAATATAGTTATTTTAAAATATGTATATATTACATGCAAACAGCGATGTTTGACAACAAATGAGAAACGTTTGTTATGCTTTGTTTGTTTGTTCATGACTGCAACCAGATCATGTTATTTATTGCCAAAGGATCGCAATATTATAAGAATGCACCCTAGTGGAGAAAAAATGAAACACATCAAACTGTTTATAACGAACATATTAATTAATATCTGATGTCCTATGATGTAAATTTTATTTTCTGGGACGTAAATTGCTGGAAAATAATACATTTATGAAAGTGCAAACAGTGGTTTCTTTTGATTGTGGTATAATCAATTACCACGAATGTTTTTCTATTATTCCACCGCAAGCACTATCTGTTTAGATTAGTGCACTATATATACAATCTGGTAACCGTATTTCTTCGAGAATCAGTCACTGCAGAATAATGCTCTGGTCTATTAAGAATGTTTAAAAGGAGGAGCTTGATTTTAAAGTAATGGAATCAAACTGATAAAATCGAGGTGAAAAACGACTGCGATTGGTTGTAGATCGAAATTCATTGAAATGTGATTGGTCATTGAATCCCAGTTTGGGCATGAGTCAAATAGGTTTTTAAAATCCCTCATATTAACTCCGCCTTCCAGAACCCAACCTTAGTAATGGGTTTCAATTCCGCTAATGGCAGGAGAGAGAGCCATAAATGTCGCAAAACAATCTGATCGATATATATTTGCCCAGTTGTGATAACTATAGCCGTCTTGGTGAATCTTAAGGCGCGTGGCAGGGGAACATTGCCGAGTGGGGGAGGGAACTAGTATCCATGAAAAAAACATTTTCTTATTAATTATAATAATTAAATAAATTGTTATAAAAACAAAACCTTTCTATAACGATCACTCCAAACAAATGAGAAAACATAAATATTCACTAACACAGAATTAGTAGATAAAAAAATTCAACAAGTAATGACTATTATGTTTTCAAAACTAGGTGTAGTTGCTGGCAGTACCTGCAACTCGCCTCCCCTCTTACAGCACCATAAAACATAGACTCCCCACCCAAATGCGGCTAAAGAAGTGAGAACTGAATTATATATATATATATATATATATATATATATATATATATATATATATATATGTGTGTGTGTGTGTGTTTATGTGTGTGTGTGTGTGTGTGTGTGTGTGTGTGTGTGTGTGTGAAGAGCCAGAATTCTGCATTCCTCTAAGTTCATTGGGTTTGAAAATATTAATAATAATAATCGGGCATTATAATCATATGGAAGAAATGCATTGGTTTAAATTTTGAAGTTCCTGTATAATTAAATTATCAGAGTTCTTCTTCTTTATCTCAGTTTAACCTCTCAGCTTATAGATAATTTTTATATGGCACACGACACCCGGGTCTTAGAGCCGCACGACCTATTAAGAGAGGGATTTTAAAATGCGGATTACACATATTTTTTGCAACCACATAAAGACATGGAGGTCCTCCCCGAAAGAGTGATCAGAGCCTCCTCCAAGACAGCATAACATTGAGACAAAACACACCAATCATTCTAAATATTACGAAAATGATACTGTATAATTATGATAACCAAGTTGATGTTTGGGTCTTAGAGTTTCCTGATATTTTTCTTACATGTGAGAAAATAATGCGAATAAAATCAGCCAGAAACTTGTGCCGATCAAGAATCAAACCCACGCCTGCTGCGTACGAAGCACAGAATCTGCCTCGATACCATATGGTGCCAAATAATAATAATAATAATAATAATAATAATAATAATAATACTTACTTACTTACTCACTGGCACTATCGAACCCGAAGGTTCATGGCCGCGCGGACATAAGCTCTCCATACATCCCTATCCTGAGCTAATGCTTTCCAATCATTACCTGTATAATCTACTTCCCTCAAATCATAGTTAATGTTGTTCTCCCACCTCATTCTTGGCCTACCAATTGGGCGTTTTCCCTCTGGCTTTCCTACAAGAAGCTTCCATGCACGTCTTTCATTCCCCATACGCGCAACATGTCCTGCCCATCGCAGTCTACGAGACTTAACTGTTCTTATTATATCTGGCTTCCTATAAAGACCATGTAGTTCATTGTTATGTAGTCTTCTCCATTCACCTGTCTGTTCATCTCTCTTTGGTCCAAACATTTTCCTAAGAACTTTATTCTCAAATACTCGTAATCTCCTTTCCTCCCTTAAAGTAAGAGTCCATGTTTCGCACCCATATAATATAACTGGTAGAATAATAGTTTTATATATTTTCAGCTTAGCGTTTTTTGAAAGTAATAATAATAATAATAATAATAATAATAATAATAATAATAATAATAATAATAACACTTACTTACTTACTTACTTACTGGCACTATCGAACCCGTAGGTTCATGGCCGCACGGACATAAGCCCTCCATACATCCCTATCCTGTCCTAATGTTTTCCAATCATTCCCTGTATAATCTACTTCCCTCAAATCATAGTTAATGTTGTTCTCCCACCTCATTCTTGGTCTACCAACTGGGCGTTTTCCTTCTGGCTTTCCTACAAGAAGTTTCCATGCACGTCTTTCATTCCCCATACGCGCAACATGTCCTGCCCATCGCAGTCTACGGGACTTAACTGTTCTTATTATATCTGGCCTCCTATAAAGACCATGTAGTTCATTGTTATGTAGTCTTCTCCATTCACCTGTCTGTTCATCTCTCTTTGGACCAAAAATTTTCCTAAGAACTTTATTCTCAAATACTCGTAATCTCCTTTCCTCCCTTAAAGTAAGAGTCCATGTTTCGCACCCATATAATATAACTGGTAGAATAATAGTTTTATATATTTTCAGCTTAACGTTTTTTGAAAGGAGTTGGGACATTAAAAGTCTCTGCAATGCCTAATAGCATGCATTTCCAGAATTGAGCCTATGTTTAATTTCTTTGTGCATCTCATTCCTATTTGTGATTATTGTTCCTAGGTATTTGAATTCAGCCAATTCCTCAAAATTTCCCTCATTTGTCATTAGCTGTCCATTTCCATTATATAATGTATTTCTACGTGTGACCATATATTTAGTTTTACTGATATTTACTTCCAGTCCTAATAATAATAATAATAATAATGATAATGATAATTTATTTATATACAGAATTTTAATGTTTACACATCTTTCTGTGCCTAAAGTTTTGTAATAATAATAGTAATAATGATAATAATAATGATAATAATAATAATAATAATGATAATGGAAATAATGATAATGATAATAATAATAATAATAATAATATTAATAATAATAATCTATTTATATACTGATTCTCAATGTTTAAACATATTTCTATGCTTATGTATAATTTACCTTCTGCACTCATCCCTACCCATCTATTCTGTGTCATCCAGTCCTCTTGTACTTATTCCACTTCTTATTTCTTGCATCTAGAGTTTCAAAGTTTTTTCTTACTTCTTCCAGGTGGACACCATTTCAATGTTTTTCTGGGTAACCTGTTTTCGTGCATTCGTCTCAATTATCTAATTGCTTAATCTACTATTAAATATTTAATATTCATTTTCCCTCGTATGACCACATTTTTTTAAATATTGAACATCTTGCTGCTCTCATCAAGAAAACCATTTCTATCCACATAAGGTTTTGTTCTAAGTTTTGTTGAATTTCCACACTTCAACTCCATATGTGACAGTACTTCTCACTATTCAATTATACATTTATAACTTATTTTTCCTGGTTATATGTATTTTCCATAGGACACCATTTTTTTATTCCTGTTATTGCTCTACCTTTATTCTGTTCTTAATTTCAGTTTCTTGTCTGACCTCTTTATATACCTTAACCCCAAGTGCTAAAATTCTTCACATCCTTTCTGATCTTCTGATTTTAAATCTTTGGTTCCTGCTCCACATCCCATATAAATTTATTTCCAAACACAATTATCCCATTCGTCCAATACTTTTCTGTACGTTGTCACTATGTCTTCATATTCTTACATTATAAAATTGATATTAATAATTATTAATGTTATTATTGATGTTTATTATTATTTTTATTATTATTATTATTATTATTGATGGTGGTGTTGTATTATTTAGTGTATTAAAATAAGCGATTTGTATGTATTACATAAATTAATTTTTTTCATGTTTTACAATTACTGTAACTTATATATTCAGGTGTAATTAATCCAAATATCGAAATTTCTAGGCATGTTTACTGTACGTTTACTTATGGCATTCATTTTCTAAAATATCAATGTTAATTGTTATCAATAAATAGGACATAGCACCTCAGTGCAGTGTTTGTACAGTGAAGACAAATTACGTTGTTGTTCATTTGGAGTAGAGTGATGAAAAAGTTCAAATGATAATAATCTAACAGAAGTGAACTTGGTTTGTGATGTATCCAACGGAAACTGAAGACCTGCACATGTTCACACGGACCGATATCCTGAACTTCTAGTGCCAAACGATCGTGCATTTATTGTCACCGATCGCCGCTTGCAGGAAGCAGGTGCAATGCAAGTGATTTGTCAAAACGGTAGCCTAGGATCGTGTGTAATATTCTACTTTAACGTAATTTTTACTGCAAAGTAGAATTTGCAATTTTCGGTTTTAGGTTCACAGACACGACCTTGGCCGACCGCGCATATTTAGCACATTCGAAATTGTGGATAATATTTTAGACGTAATTGACAACACGCTATCAACATGATCACGACTTGTTGCACAACAATTGCTTGTTCACCTCATGACTGTTTCTCAGGTTTGGAAGAGAGAACAGCTGAATCGATTTCATCTGTAAAAGATGCAAACACCCACACATCGGCGGGTGAAGTTTTATCAATGGTACCTGCAGAAATGCGCTATGGAACCTAGTTTTGTACGATTTGTGTTGTTCACCGATGAAGAATAATTTATCCGAGATAGACTAGTCAACCAACGCTTGCGGACAAAAGAAAATCATAACTCATCCTTCATACGTTCACACCAACAAAAAAATGTTGTTGATATCTGGGCAGCTGTTGGGGAGAGCATAGCATATTCTTCTACTACTTGTTGATTGTAACCTGTGTCTGCTGTTACTGGAGAAAGCATTGCCCTAGCTTCTCCTAGACGTTCCTCTTAATATTCGATGTCGGTTCTTATTTCAACATGATGGTGAAACTCCTGTCGTGAAATTTGAGAATATTCGAACCTCAAATTCGGCTACAAATGAATTGGTTGTGGTGGGTCCATTGGATGGCCTGCTCGTTCTCCTGACCTCACCCCACTTGATGTTTAATTGGAGGCAGTTGAAGAGTCCGGTGTATGAGACTCCAATTGAATCAGAGGAAGACCTCGTTGCTCAGGTCCCCGCAACTACTCACTCATTGAAGTGGATTCCTGGAGTGTTTTGTACACATACACATCGTTGTAGAGCTTGTATTGAAGTAATTTTAATTGAATTCAATACGTTGCATATACTATGTTAGGTTATTGATTATAATTTTTAAAATGATTTCGTTGGGGTTATGGGCATAGAAGTGCTGGTAGAATTTTGTTACTGAACTATGCTACACCTTTTAGTGTTAAATGTGTACCACTTTACATGAAAAAGTTTCCTATGTAGATGTAAACAGCTTTGTTCAATATTTTTTGGTTTTGAGGTTAAAAAGTGTATAATTATAGCGATTATTTAAAACATATGTTACATAAGGACCTCTCTCGTACGCTAAAATCCCATGGTAGCTATTAAAATCCCCCATTGAAGCACAAATTTCCCTCCACAATGCAATTTGAATGCTAATTTTGCTACCAACGTAGTACGGTATGTGAAAATGATATTAAAATGCTCTCAAATGCAATTGAGCGCTATCACAAACGTAGTTTCGTTCATTTCAATTACTTTATAAAATATGCATCGTGTAATTAGGTTGGTAATACTACATCGTAAATGAGTGTTTTATTTTTTCAACAGCTACTTAGTAAATACTTACATAATATTTGATTTAAAACCGTGTTGAGAATGCATCCCATGTATTGGTCTCAGTTTTTCCATTCGATGGAAGTATTAGTTAATATTTTATTTAATGATGTCCTTTAACAACTCGGGTAATTGGCGTCGGAATTCAAATCAGAAAGAGAATAATCGACACATTTTGCCCCAAATACTTTTAATTCAGATTTGAGGTTATTTCTGTACCGTAAATACACGATACAGAGAAAATTATTTACTCCCCATCCTAAGGAATGCAAACTCAAGGATGTTTACGTCCCGATTAATAAACCACAGTCTCCGGGTGGGTTTAAACCCGCGAACCTCGGTACCAGAGGTGAAGGTGAGCATGGTAACTACCAGTTCATCGGAACCGACGATATAAATATTAATTTCACACCACAGAAAAATCACGTGCTGCCGGACGTTAGAATCATTTAGAAAATTTGTAAATTTATACATATTTCGCAAAAGAGAGACGAACATACAGATGATTGGAGAATGCTACTTAACAATGAACTACATGCCTTTTATGGGAAATCAGACACAACAAGAAAAGCAAACTCTCATAGATTGCGATGGACAAGAATTGGGAATGAAAGAGGAGCATGGAAATATCTTGTACGAAAACGAAAGCGAAAGAATCCAATAGGAAGGCCAAGAATGAGATGGGAGAATAGTATTAGCTATGGTTTAACAGAAGTAAATTTTACAGGGAACGATTGGAAAACTTTAGCTCAGAATATGGATGTAAGAGACTATATGTCCGCGCGCCATGATCCTGCTAGTTCGATAGTGTCAGTGAAAGAGTTAGTTAGTTTATACTTTAAATTTGGCTTAAATTACTATGACACGTATCTGTAAACATATAACGTGGTAAATTGTCTCCTGTACAATATTAACTTTTCATGATATCTGTTGATTAATGCATCTACACACCTAGAATATGGCTTAACATAATATGTTAATATAAGGTATGAAGGACACAGGAAACAAAGAACCAGATAAGTCAATGTCGCATGAAACTTGGAAAACACTTTTAAGTATACAACGTACCTCTTCTTTACCTGTATGCCAAACTTTCAAAATAGTTTAACCTATGACTAAACTGCTTCTTTTGTTGTTTCACACTTCTGAGATAAAGTCCTTTCCATGAAGAGTCAAATGCTATCTCACACGCCATTTCGACAGAAAAACGTCTTCCTGGTTCTTTCACTGGACCCTTCACATGATATAATCTTTATCTACCGCAACGATTAGCGTATCTGTCTGGCATTCGAGGACCCTGATGTCAATGTATGGCTACATCTCAGAAATACTTAAGTAATGAATATTCTATTGGGTCAACTTTGCCAAGTGACTACAAGCGATAACTATCTGATATGAGAAGTTGATAAGAAAACAAATTCGGTAAAAAAAACGGAGGTCTTATGTCGCCCAACCATGCGACTTCCTAAAATTTTAACTGATAGTCATTGATAGCGATGGCAACTATATCAGGCGGCTTTGTGTTTTAGGAGCAATCTTATAGCAGACTCATAATTTATTTTCCTTAACGGCCATTGAGGAAAATCACAAAAAAAACTCATTTAAAGGTTTAGTCATCATAGGGATTAAAAGTCAGAACGTCAAAGGCAGTTCTTTTAAAGTTTAGAGTTTTTTGTTCTCACTATTCTTAGTTACATTGTTTGTTAGTTGGTGATACTGTACTTTCCCCAATTATTATCAAATGGGTTTCCAGACGATATGTAAAATTATGTTATGTATGTGTTCAATACTATATAATTTTACAAAAACAGAAAAATGGAGTACCATGTATTGTAATATCCACATAAAAATAGAATAAAAATTAAATCATACGGAAACTTAATAATTTTAGAAATAAACATAACAAGGGCAAACAATAAAAATTATATAGATCTGAATAATGAATTAAAATCATCATTACTTATTAATTATAAGACTAAATACAAAATAAATGATTTTACCATACAAAATTCTATTTTTAATAATTTTAACACTTTTTCATTTCATTTTGTCACAGTTTTCATCGAGACGATTATAATGTGTTACATAGTCAAAGGTAATGAAAATGCCTGACTAAATACACATAAATACAAGTTTTTTAGTGATTAATTTTGTTTGCATATACTTTTTATATATTCATATACATGCTATAGTTAAACAAGGTAATCGATTATCTCCAATTCTGTATAATTCTATTATCGAAAACGCTTTACAGGAAGTTGATAGGAAATATATTTTTTTAACAAAAAACATTAATCTACTTGCTTACATGGAATGCTATTGTATTGTTTGGGGAAACGTAAGATGATGTTTGAGACTTTTTTTACAATCATTGTTAAACAGGTAAAAGAAACTGGTCTAAAAGTTAATGCTACGAAAACAATGTGCATATTTAAAGATATTCTGCTGATAAAAATTATTTGAAAATAGATAATTATAAATTTGGAGTAGTTGAACAATTCAAATATTTAGGTATCATTATTTTAACGAAAAAAGTTGCCTGAAAAAGAAATTGTGCACCGTGTCTCCAGTACCAATAATAGTTACTATGGTCTGAATAAAGTTTAAGCTGTATAAAATACAATTATATACATTACAATTTAAGCATCATGGTTGTATGCATCTGGAATCTGAACTCTCACAAAATTGTCAGAAAGATCTCTTATTACTCTTGAAAATAAAAATTTACGAAAAAGTGGTATTAAGGAAAATGAGAAAGAACAGAAAATTAAGATCTGGATGTGGTATAAATAGTGAAGAATAGAAAAGTACGAAAGCTTGGTCATATATTAAGTCAGGAAAAGACAGGACTAACAAAATTAGCTAAGAACAACTAATCTAGAGAAACCAGGTGTAGATGACCAATATATGGACATGTGGAGGGCATTAGCGACTGAGGCAACAAACTGTCTTCTATTTGATTTTATATATTTTGTATACATAACATTATTATTTATTTCCATTTTTCTTGAAAGTCCATTTTTCTTGAAAGGGGAAAGTGTATTGTGGACACATTTACAGGTATTGTTTTGATAAATTGTTTCATAGTTCTACAACATAAGTTAATTGATCATCATGAACAAATCCGTTTTAGGCCATGTGACTTGTGATGGTAAACCTAACGAAGATGATCTTGATCTTTCCATCGATGTTTTGGTCTTCCTTGATCCCTATGTCCAATTGAGTATATTGGAACGCCAATTTTGGATGTATATTTCTTTCCATTCTTCTCAGATTATTTTTTCCCCCAATCTTGTTGGTATCTTTCCATATCTTCATTTATACTTGGTACTCCAAGTTTTTCTCTGGTATTAGTATTCCTTTGATGCTCCAGTCTATTAATTCCTAACAGTGAACGTAAGAAGCCTATTTGGCTTACTCTAAGTTTACGAGAATTTCTTTTATTTAAATTCATCCAGATTTCACTTTCATATTTTAATTCAGTTTTTGATAAGTTAATTAATATCTATTTATTACAATTAGTTCGCCCAGCGGCCGAATTTCGACCACAATTCATTAAATTTGTCACAAATACGTCATTATGCATTAATTTTCGATTTATTTTAAAAATACGAACGATAGGAAATATGTGGTATAGTTTTGCTAAGCCATATTTAAAAAACAATAACGCGTCATTTGACATTTGTATATTATTTATACTATTTAAATTTGCATTTGGCCTATTATTATGAGTACGATAATATATTTCCTTACTTCTTTGTCTCTCACTCCAACCCGTCAAAATTCTATGTTGAGGCATAATGGAAGTAGGAGCGAATATGTAAATATAAAAAAAATATGTAATGAAATTACTGAAACAAAGATTAGTCAGGGTTAAATTTATATGTACTCACTTTTTAAAACCACTAATAATAAATACGCGAGAGTAAGTTAATGTACATTGCTACTGCACAATTATCTTTTTACAACAATGCACTTTCAATATGAATGTAAACAAATGAATGAGTTCACAAATGAATGAGTAATACACACAAATTCCTTAGAGACAATATATTTTATTTTGATTAACTTAATTTATTTGTAACACATTATACACACATTTTATTTTTCTACACTCCTCATCTATATGCACTTTAATTATACCAAATATCACACTCCTCCGTGCGCGTAAAAAAGTAAAAGGGGTACAAAATTTTCTTCTTCACTTATCAATATATAAATAATGAAATCGACACAATATGAAATAAAATCATATGCATTCCAGAATTTGATTTTTTAAAGAATACATTTCAGAATTCATTAGAAAAACTTCATGTTCATTCCCTGTGATATAAATAACTATACTAAAACTTTTTTATTATTTCATTTGTTTGGCGTGATGTATATTCTTTAATTCGTTTCTCATCATCTTCATCATCCGGTATCATGGCAGCTGCCGACGTCTTCCGGAAACCAAACGCCATTCCTCTCTATCCATCCATTGATCTTCCTCCATTCCTCTGATATTCATAGCCGCTTGTACCCCTTCTATCCAAATTTTCTTCGGTCTTCCTCTCTTCCTCCTTTCCATTTGGATCCATTCCAATAACAATTTTTGGAAATCTTTGCTCTGGCATTCGTTTGACATGACCATACCACTGCAATCTTTTCTTTTCTATGATGTCTATGATGTCCGGCTCCTCTTGTACACCCATAATTTCCCTTATTTCTTTATTTCGTATTCTATCCATTCTAGATTTTCCAGCTGATCTTTTCAAAACATACATTTCTCTACTTAAAATTCTTTTCATTTCCCTGGCAGGAATTTGCCAGACTTCAGCACCATATGTTAAAATGCTCTGAATTATGGTTTGATATATTTGTAATTTTATATTTTTTGTAATATTTTTGCTCCACCAAACAGAGTTTAAAGCATTTATTGCTTGTTTTGTTTGTGCGATTCTATTTTTAATTTCCACTGTGTTATCGCCTGAATGGTCTAATTTTGTTCCTAAATAAGTGCATTCAATACTATGTTTTAGTTCTTCTCCATTGTTCAAATTTATATTTTCAACTTCTTCTCTTTACACAGATATTTAGTTTTCTCAATGTTTATATAAAATCCCCATTTTTCATATTCTTCTTTTAGTTTTTAGCCATATATTCTATGTCATCGTGGTCCTTAATCCGTTTCTATTTCTTGAATTTTATATTGTTTACTATTAGATTTTCATTAAACCCTTTTTTTCTGTCTGAGTTTAATACGTAGTTGAATTCTTTCTCATGTTTTGTTTGCTCAGTACTCTGCATGTTTATGAGTAGTGTAGTATCAACCACAAGCTTCTATGTAATTGTCGGAGGATTTTCTCTGAACATTTGATTCTAATTGTTTGATTTGCTTCACTTATGATTATTTCATAGCGATGTTTTCTTTACTGTATTTTTTAAACCCGAGTAAAGATAAAGAGGTCTCAAAGTAGGCCTTAGAAGAACTTTCGTGTAGAAGGAAATTAAGACTCCCATATTTAGAGACATTCGCCATGACTTCTCATCCTTGTCAGTATTATCTTAATGAATTGGCCTTCCAATTTCTTCCTATAATAAATATTTAATTATTAGGCGATAGTGAGGAAAAACTAAGGGCCAATACGAACACTCTGTTGGGTACTAACAAATTGGGGCAGGAAGTAAACATCAATAAAACTAAATATATGATCACAATAAAAGAAATATATTATATAACGGAAATGGACAGCTAATGAAATATGAGGGAAATTTTGAAGAAGATGCTGAATTCAAATACCCAGGAAAAATATTTACAAATAAGAATTAGATGCAAAAAAAAAAAATAGACTGAATTCTGAAAATGAATGATTTTTGTCGATTCAACTTCTCTAAAAAAATTAAACAGAAAATATTTAACACCGTATTTGTCCCAGTAATATTATATAGATGGGAAACATGAAATCTTATTTTAAGGGAGGAGAGAAGATTACGAGTATTTGAGAATTAAGTTCTCAGAAAACTCCTGTCCCGCGCCGTAGCCGAGCGGTTAAGGTAGGAAGCCTTGGCGCAGAACTACGGGACTTGCGCTGGTTCGAGTCTCCATGGGGGAAGAAATTTTCTCATGGTATTTCGGCCAGTATGGGACCGGTGCCCACCCAGCATCGTGAGGCAATTGGGTAGCTACAATAAGTAGCGGCTCCAGGTTGAGGAACCAGCTGTAACGGGTGGGGGACTCGACATGCTAACCACATGTCACCCCTACACTGGCTGTTGATCATCTACCTCTGTGATTGACACATGTGGATGTGAAGGGCCAGCAGCCGGCTGGTAAAAGGGCAACCGCTGAAAAGTGGAAAGACCCTCAATCGGAGAAAACTTTTTGGACCAACGAGAAATGAACAGGCAGGCTTATTTCATAAGAGTGAGCTACATATAAAACCAGACATAATAAGAATACTTAAGTCTCATGGACAGGGATGGACAGGACACGTCGCATAAAAGGGAACATAAATAGGGGCATGGAAGTTTCTTGTAGGAAAATCAAAGGGAAAACGCCCAGTTGGTAGGCAAATAATGAGGTGGGAGAATAACATTAACCACGATTTGAGGAAATAGACTATACAGGGGATGATTGGAAAACATTAGCTAAGGATAGGGATGTGTGGAAAGCTTATGTCTGCGCGGCTAAGAATCTATGGTTTTGACTAATGCCAGCGAGTTAGAATTAGTTACTAAATGTGTAATTAATTATTATCTCAGAGTAGGCCTTGATGGAACAGTCGTTAAAATGCAGTTAGAAGCCTACCAATGATTCCATTATACCGTCATCGCTTGGTAGGAATTGATCGTTCATTAAGACTCCTTGAAGGGTTATGCGGCTAGACTACGTGACATTTTTTCAAGGTCGCTCTTCCGTAGCTGTACTCTATGTTAACCCAGTAAGTGAGACATTTTCGTCCTGAGTAAAGTGAATGTTTGGTAGCGTCTTTGGATGCTGAGCCCTGCATTTCCGAGGTTCGCGAGTTCAAACCCGGTCGGGGTCGAAGGATTTATAAGGAATTGGTTTCGACTTCCTCTTCAGAAAGGAAGTAAACTATTGGAATCGGTGCCGGAATTACTGCACACAAAGATTATCGAGCCTAAAATAAGAGTCCTCTGACAAGCATTTTCCTACTGTTTCACAGCTAGATTTGAATTGCGACAGCATTAATCCTAGTTGTTAAAGAATATATTAAATAAAATAGTAAAAATGGGATTACTTCTTCTCCCATAATCATTGGTTTAAAAACAAATAAATAAATAAATAAATATATATATATATATTGTAGCAGGTGTGGCCGAATTCATGTTCACTTAGTTCGGCGTAAATAATCCACACAAATTTAGATTAAAATCGAACAAATCACTTAATTTACTTCTACAAATTATCAGTAACGGTTGGATCACATTTTCCACAAACAATTTATCCTCATTCAAAGTTCATATGTTGCAAAATTATTTCACAGTCACATAAGAGTTCACTCACTACACTCTGCCCTATCTCGTTGTTCATTATATCGCCGCTGATTTACAACTAACAGACCTCCGTCCTCGACACACATTAAATAGTTTGCGAGGAACTTTCTAGGTTTAGGTTCGAGATACCTCGAAACATAAAAGTCTTTGGCCACCGTTCTCTCCCGAAAGAGGAAGGAGATGTTCATGGAATTATCTGAACTGAGGGCCCAGATACTTCGTTGTTTACGCGGGCCTTTTGACTCGAGAATGGGCGACTGACAAATCTATTCCAACCATTCTAATGTATCTTGTAGGATAATTGCCAATTTAAAGGTTAATTAAATGATATGGTACACATTATAACGAACCTAGCATGGTGATGTCAATTTTTTATTTCGGCTTTCAGGTAAACCCCTAATTGTACTGATCTGTTTTGCTGATTACGACGTGATACCTTACTTGATTTATTTTAATTGTGAATCCTGAGTTTCGTTGTGAAACATTGAACGCTCCCACCACTAGCTGACTTTTAAATTTTATTTTCAAGTGGACTTCTATACTTAAAGACCGAATTTGCTGGTTAATGAACTTGACATTATAGGCCTTAATTAATTGTTATATGCCAAGTTTGATTTCAATGAAATAAAGAACACCATACACAACACACACGCACACAAACACACACACACACACACACACACACACATATATATATATATATACTAGCTGGCCCGGCGAACTTCGTATCGCCTTTAAATATTTTACGTTAATTTTTCCGATGTTTTAATAGTTATTCTGCTAATCGGGGCGGAAACAAATCCAACAAATCAAAGATCATAAAAATCGGTCAAGCCGTTCTTGAGCTATAAGTAGTATGACTAATCCGACTTTGTTATACAGTATATATAGAAGTCCCGGCCACGCGTTGCTGTGGTTAAGGTATACGTTAAATTATGTTGTGGTAAACTAAGTGAAATTATTATTTATGAATAAAGACGGAAACGTTATAGCCGGTATAAAAATCCACGGGATTGAGATTTGAAACTGAGGTCAAAATTTAAAAACGATTGATGAAAATTTTCATAGAGTTGATAAGAAGCACAGATCAGCATATAATGTTGAATTTCAGATTTTATTAATTTTACATTCAAGTTTGTAACAAATGAGTAAATTACAAATTTGTTAGTTTATAACATGTAACATTTAGTTTTATAAATGACGTAGGGTAGATAATTCTTAATTTTTAACAACAATATTTATTATTTTGAATTATAAACATTTTAAATTTTAATTTAATTTAGCACTAATCGGTGCACAATATTCTTGGTTAACCCGTCTCCAGCTAACACAAATAGATTCGATGGTTTTCCCACACGTGAGCATGCAACATATAATTGCCCATGAGAGGAACATGGATTTTCTAAATCTAAACCACAAATGGACATTGTTTGGCCTTGAGACTTATTTATAGACATGCCGAAAGCTGAACGAATAGGAAACTGTAGCCTTCTGAAGGGTTTCGTAGATTCTGACGGTATCATTAGAATACGTGGCAACAGGACCGCTTCCCCTTTAAACTTTCCAGTCAAAATGGTTGCTTCAAGAATATTCTCGGTGAGGAGGCTTGCTGATTTCATTATACTTTCGTTTATTTCTACGAACTTGTTGGCAGTTTGGATTCTCATCATCATCAAGAAGTCTCTGTATAGTAACATTATCTTGTGATATATTATAGTCATCTTGTTTTTCATTTAATTAAGCATATTATTATAACTAACAAACTTACTTACAGTTCTGTTATTCCATTCCTTGAGACCTTCATATGTTTTTAAATTAACATTCTTCTAAAATGTAAGACTTATGTCACATAGGCCTATACCAATTAGCGGAAATTCACTTGATATCTTATAATTCATGGTCTCTAGAACTGATTCGCCATATTGTTCAATGTCCCTACTCGGTCCAGTTAAATTTAAATTAAGTTGCTGTCTTTCAGCCAGATTACTTAAAACTAATACGAAATTAATATTATTATCAATATATTGAAAATAAAATAAACACTGAACACACTTAAATTATGAAATAATCAATATTTGTAATTCAATTGAAATTCGCGGTTGCAACAAAAAGCACAGCCACCTGGGTCTCCCTTTGTTAAATAATAAACCAATTACCTTATCAAATTACGTTACACCGCCATCTGTTACAATCGTATGGAACTCACAGATAATATTTTTTTAAATTTTGTTATATAATAAACAAATAATTTGCAATAAAAAAAATAATGCTATTATAAATTTACTTATAAACTACCCTATGCCTCAAGTTGGATGAAACTGCACACAGTGTGCAAAATGTTGTTAAAATCGGTTCAGTAGTAAGACAAATGTCAGGAAGCTTAGGACCCAACGGTCCCCGAAAATCATCTGGCCATCATTATCATCATCATCCTTCACCGGTGTGGAAAGCAACGGGAAACTGCCAAACCTAATTCCCTAGTAAAGCTGCAAAGCATAGCATGAAAATGCTATGATTGCACTGAAAGACTTGCCCTCGGGCAGATTTACTGTGTTAATTACAGAATTAATTATATATATATATATATATATATAAACTAGCTGGCCCGGCGAACTTCGTATCACCTTTAAATATTTTTACGTTAATTTTTTCAATGTTTTAGTAGTTATTCTGCTCTTCGGGGCGCAGTACATGTCGGGTGTTTTATTGCGAAATATTAATGCCTGACAATATTGACATTCTTTATCCATTGCACCGATAGCAATTTTTGAATGCGCAGAGTAATTAATGTCTGGTTCATATTCGAACGCAAGACGAACAAATTATACTCGTGTTAATGAGCGGCTGGTCCGCTGTCTCTGTCGTTCTCGTAATCATGCTGTATCTATGTGTTGTTCACGCGCCGCTCTCGTTCTCGCAATAGTCTGTCGCAGACGTTCGTCACGCTGTTCTTGAGATTCTTGCGCACGACTCTCTGCTGTCCTGACTCTTTGAGATGCGTTTCTTGCTGTGATTTGTTCTGCCGACTGATGAGCTCTTTCAATACGTTTGCGTTGTGCCTCTCTGCTCCGTGCATTCTTGAGGTTAGATTTTTTGGTGGCATTTTACTGAAAATAATAATTTAAACTGTCAAAAGAAGATTGAGTTAATGATATGAGAAGCAAGCAAATAATACTTACTTGTATTTAATTTAATTACAGAGTTTTAAACAAAAAAGCACCAAAAATTGAAAAATAAATAATAATTTTACTGCATTTCATAGTTCATTATCATATAAATTTAATGTAATACCTTAGCCAAAGCAACGCGTGGCCTGATCTGCTAAATTTTGAACACACGCGTGTGACGTGAAATAAATTGTAGCATAAATGCATAAATGAAACGTTTGGACTTTTAACATAGCGCCATCTATTGGATACTTATTCAATTACCTTACCAAATTACCTTACACCGCCATCTCTTAGAACCGTATTGAACTCACAGATAATTATAATCCTTTGTTAAATAATAAAACATAACCTTAACAAATTACCTTACACCGCCATCTGTTAGAATCGTATGGAACTCACAGATAATTATAAATAATAAACTAATAATTTTCAATAAAAAATTATGTTCCTGTCCGCGTTTAACACATCTAGGAGGACGCTTGCAGTAGATTTTTGTGTGACCATAGAGCTATATATTCAACACTAAATCTGCATGCCATTTTAATTTCTGAAACATGGCTGAAAAATACCCTTCCTTCTTCTCTTGTAAACATGCAAAATTACACATTGATTAGGAATGACAGATTCGGGAAAAATGGAGGCGGCATGGCGATGTATATACGTTCCGATCTACAACCGAAAATTGTATCACATTCGCCTAGTGAATACTCGTCTCGACCCGAATACCTATTTATAGAAATTAGAGCGAAAATGCAGAAATGTTTATTAGGAGTAGTTTATAAGCCCCCAAATGTCGGTCACCTGCATGACATTGAAACAGTTCTCCAAAATCTGATACCATCTTATGGACATGTAATTGTACTAGGAGACTTCAACACAAACGTATTAGCCACAAATTCTTACAACACTATACAACTACAGACAATGTTCCAGTCATGCAATATGACAATACTGCATTCAGAACCAACCCATCATACTAGGTATTCTGACACACTACTAGACTTAATTATAACAAATAATCCTCAAAAGTTATAACTAGTGGACAGATAGAAGCTCCAGGCATCTCTGCACATGACTTAATATACATTGAGTATTCACTCCTTTGCTCTAAACTTAGACCTAGACTTGTAACATACAGAGACTTGAAACATATAAATTATGCGCAATTAATTGATGACGCTGCAAAACTACCTTGGAACAACATATGGACACTTAGAACTGTAGACGAGAAAGTTGAAAATTGTAAATGACATGATTTTACAATTGTATGACAAACACGCACCTATCAAGACTAGACGTATAAACAGACCACCTGCACCCTGGATGTCTGATAATATCCGCTTGCTTATGACTGAGAGAGACGTAGCATTCAGGAAATACAGGAGGAACAAAGAACTGACAGACTTACAGACATACAAACATCTGAGGAATAAAGTCAACCAGACTATAAGGAATGCAAAACTAAGATATGCCCATACTATTATTACACAATCTATGTCCAACTCAGCTGACATGTGGAAAAATTTAAAATCAATAGGCCTCTGTCAAAATAAACTACAGGTAGAAACAGCTGACCTACCACTAGATGAGTTGAATGACCATTTTACCCGCCTCCCTTCTGACAACACCTCACAACACAAACAACAGACAATAGATGAACTAATGTCATATTCCCAACCTACCCGAGACAAATTCTTTTTTTCCTATATCTCACCTGATGACGCCAAAAGAGCAGTATTACGTATTAAATCTAAAGCACAAGGAATAGACAATATAACAATAACTCTCCTGCAAAAAAATAATAGACATTATTCTCCCAACAATAACCCACATTTTTAATGCCTCTATAATGACCGGGACTTATCCCAGACTCTGGAAAATGGCTCTAGTTCGTCCTACACCGAAATCAAACACTCCCACAACACTCGATGATTATAGACCAATTAGTATTCTTCCCTGTTTATCTAAAGCACTGGAACACATAATACACTCACAGTTAACAGACTACCTCACCACACACGACTTACTTGATGAACATCAGTCTGGTTTTAGAACAGGACATCACACAAGTACTGCACTACTTGACATTGTAGAGGACATAAGAGACTCAATGGACAAAAGCAAACTCACCGCAATAGTCCTACTCGACTACAGCAAAGCCTTTGACACAGTAGATATAGACTTAATGCTAGCGAGACTAAAGACACTACATCTGTCGGAAAACTGCCTTGATTGGTTTGCATCTTACCTCACTAATCGTCAGCAATCAGTTTCTGTTAATAATCGCATTTCTTCCTGGCGCTTGGTGAGGAAAGGGGTACCTCAAGGCGGCGTCCTCGCTCCTCTTCTCTTCTCGATTTATATTAATGACGTGACCAAGAAACTACAAAACTGCAAGCATCATCTTTACGCCGACGACCTACAGATTTACACACACTTTAGGCCTGACGAAATTAATGAATATATTGACAAAGTAAACACTGACCTCAGGCATATATCTTTATGGTCCAGACAATATGGGCTGAAACTAAATGTAAACAAAACGCAAGCAATAATTATCGGACATCCAAGGCTATTACACCTCATAAACAATGGCAATATGCCGGCTGTCATATTAGATAATGAACAAATTCCTTATACCGACGTCGTTAAAAACTTGGGATTTTACTTAGATTCTAATTTAAAATGGCATGAGCAAGTAAAACAAACATCTAAAAGGATCTTCTCCATAATGCATTCCCTAAAGCGACTTAAACATTTTCTTCCTACAACTCTTAAAAGAATTTTAATCCAAACTTTAGTGATGCCGCATTTTGACTACTGTGACGTTCTACTAACTGACATAAGTGACGGATTGTCGGACAAACTGCAGCGTGTCCATAATATGTGTATCAGATTCATATTTAATGTTCGAAAATACGATCACATTTCTCCATTATTCCACGAATTGTCATGGCTACATCTAAAAGAGAGAAGAAAATCGCACTGTCTAATTCTCCTATTTAAGATCCTACATACCTCGATTCCCAATTATTTATCATCCCGTTTCCAGTATCTATCCTCAAACCATAACCTAAACACAAGATCACAACATAGTCTCTTACTTAATATACCGCAACATAGGACATCACATCACTCCATGTCATATACCATCTCCACTTCTCGCAACTGGAATTCCCTACCACAAGAAATAAGGGGCTGCCGGACATTGGCATCTTTTAAAAGAAATCTAAATTTATATTTGCTCTAAACTCGACTTCATTATTATCCAGTGTAAGATATATATATATATATATATATATTAATTGGTGTTTCCCGTATAATGTATCATATTTATATTATTATTATTATTATTATTATTATTATTATTATCGTATCATTATTGTTATTACCCTATAAAATGTTGTTTGTACATGACATTTACATTGCTACATTTATTGTATCTTTAACTGTTTATAATTAGTATAGTGTATATCTGTATTTGTCGAATATTTATTTGTATTTGTGCTGGTTGAGTGGAAGGGAGGGCCTTATGGCCTTAACTCTGCCAGAATAAATAAAGTATTATTATTATTATTATTATTATTATTATTATTATTATTATTATTATTATTATTATTATTAGACACCGAACCATATCCTTCTTTTTATAAGGTGGTTCAAAGCTAATTTTTGCATGCAATAATGATTCATTTTGGTAAATTTCCTTTTTATTGGATTGAGACTCCAAATCAATATAAAAAGTGGTAATGGCCCCTTTGTAACTCTGTGTCGAATGTTACATATGTTACGAACTCGATGTCCTAGTTCTACCAATTCCTCAATAATACTATCTGTATTTATAGAATAATGCATATTACGACGAACTACTCGGAAAGCCATTTCCTGTTTTAACTGATACGTGTGATATTTTGCATTATTCTCATTTAGCAATCTCACCAACGATCTGTAACATTCAGTAGATGTTGGCAGGATTTTAACCTCTTCTTTATATATTTTGTATGAGAAATCTGAATCAGAAACTATTTGTTTTACACAATTTATTAGTTCTGGTACGTTAACTACACCCGGTATAAATATGGGTTGTGGTTTATATGGAAGTGGTTTTGTTGATTGAGATGAATTTATGTTGTCTGCATTCTCAGTATCATCCATAAGGGTATCATAAGGATTATATACATTTATTGGTGGAGTATTTTGAGGAGGATTGCTGATTTGATTATACGTTAGTTTTTTTCTACTAACTTGTTGGCAGTTTGGATTCTCATCATCATCAAGAAGTCTCTATATAATAATATCATCTTGTGATATATTATAGTCATCTTGTTTTTCATTTAATTAGGCATATTATTATAACTAACAGACTTACTTACAGTTCTGTTATTCCGTTACTTGAGACCTTCATATGCTTTTAAATTAACATTCTTCTTAAATTTAAGATTTATGTCACATAGGCCTATACCAATTTGCGGAAATTCACTTGATATCTTATACTTCATGGTCTCTAGAACTGATTCGCCATATTGTTCAATGTCCCTTCTCGGTCCAGTTAAATTTAAATTAAGTTGCTGTCTTTCAGCCAGATTACTTAAAACTAATACGAAATTAATATTATTATCAATATATTGAAAATAAAATAAACACTGAACACACTTAAATTATGAAATAATCAATATTTGTAATTCAAACGAAATTCGCGGTTGCAACAAAAAGCACAGCCACCTGGATCTCTCTTTGTTAAATAATAAACCAATTACCTTACCAAATTACCTTACACCGCCATCTGTTAGAATCGTATAGAACTTAGAGACAATTATAACTCTTTGTTAAATAATAAACAAATAATTTGCAAAAAAAATAATGCGACTTATAAATTTAGTTATAAACTATCCTATGTCTCAAGTTGGATCAAACTGCTCACAGTGTGAAAAATGTTAGTAAAATCGGTTCAGTAGTTTAGGATTCAATCGCAGACAAACAACGTGACACGACATTTTTATATATTAAGATATTTGATCTTGGCCACTTTCGTTGTCTGATAGGATCGGTGAATGCATGTAAAATATGTTCAAACATCTTTTCATGAGAATAACCTCAATTGCTTCGTTCGTTTGAGATTAGCTAGAAATATTTTTTTTTGTACTTTCCCTTGTTTCTGTTATTATATACTTTTACATATATTGCAGTGTAGTTCTATCAAACATTGGGGACTTAAAAATATTCATCAGATTGAGTGAAATTTAAAACATAAAATAAGTGCCTGGGTTCTCAGTCGTCCTCAACTTTATAAGGCCGTAAAATGTGAAGTACTTTCGGAACATATGCTCCATCCTCAGCATGTAAATCGGTACATATTGAGGATGGAGCATATTTTCTGAACGTACTTCACATATTACAGCCTTGAGGACCTCTGAGATCACTGGTATCTATTTTATAATTTAAATTTTACATAGTAACCTCAACGGTGTCTCGTAATGAATTTTAAAAGTATTGACAGATTGATTATTCAGACCAAGTAACCTTGGAAAATTAATTTTAACTTAAACTAATATTCGAATTTATATTTGATTCATCAGTTAAGGTTAATTTAGTAAAAACCTAAATACGTTTTTAAAGCTGAATTTCAGGTAACCCCATCGGACATCAGATTACACGCAAGGGTTATTTACGAACCCGAAGAGGGAGGGAAGCGGAGCTAGATTATTGCATTTCTAGGTGCACCACAACAAAGTTGTCCGATGGATCTACCTGTCTAATTGCAGGCCAGTCCATCCCTCGGGAATTCGCAAACTTTCTTACAGTATCCAGAACTAATGGTTTCATGATTAGGTCTTGTGGGATAGAAATTGACCTCTTTAAGTTGGTCTCAACTCAAAGCGATCGTTTGCCTGTTCACTCTCAAGTTCAAATCAATAAACGTCCTGATAGGATAAAAGTTTGCATTGCAAAATGGGAAATTGATTAAGTTTTGAGGTAAATTGCAGAAGTTTACAAACTTACGTAGCAAAAAAGAAGACATTCTGTATCAACTTTGACTACCTAATAGACCTAATAATAATAATAATAATAATAATAATAATAATAATAATAATAATAATAATAATAATAATAATAATAAAAATAATAATAATAATAATAATAATAATAATAATAATAAATAATAATAATAATAATAATAATAAAAATATAATAATAAAAATAATAATAAAAATATACTAATAATAAAAATAATAATAATAATAATAATAATAATCCGGTATCGTGGCAGCTACCGCCGTCTTCCGGAAACCAAACGCTATTCCTCTCTGTCCATCCATTGATCTTCCTCCAAACCTCTGATATTTATATAAATAATAATAATAATAATAATAATAATAATAATAATAAGAAGAAGAATAGAACTATTTACAATAACAAATACAGATGTGGCAAATACATCGATTACATTGTTTTGTTATTAAATGGAATACTAAAATAACAGGAGGAAATCTTATTAAATATCCAGCTGCCAAATTTGATGGAAGTAACTTGGAAGAATGACTTTAAATTTCATGCAAAGATATTATTTTTTGTATCAATACTCTTTTTAAAACTAATTTTTTTTATATGCTATCTATTTTCACGGTCTCCGTGATCGGAAACTAAATCTAATTAAATTCCGCTGTAATAGCATTAGGTAATAATAATAATAATAATAATAATAATAATAATAATAATAATAATAATAATAATAATAATAATAATAATACTTTCTTTATTCTGGCAGAGTTAAGGCCATAAGGCCCTCCCTTCCACTCAACCAGCACAAATACAAATAAATATTCGACAAATACAGATATACACTATACTAATTATAAACAGTTAAAGATACAATAAATGTAGCAATGTAAATGTCATGTACAAACAACATTTTATAGGGTAATAACAATAATGATACGATAATAATAATAATAATAATAATAATAATAATAATAATAATAATATAAATATGATACATTATACGGGAAACACCAATTAATATATATATATATAATATATATATATATATATATCTTACACTGGATAATAATGAAGTCGAGTTTAGAGCAAATATAAATTTAGATTTCTTTTAAAAGATGCCAATGTCCGGCAGCCCCTTATTTCTTGTGGTAGGGAATTCCAGTTGCGAGAAGTGGAGATGGTATATGACATGGAGTGATGTGATGTCCTATGTTGCGGTATATTAAGTAAGAGACTATGTTGTGATCTTGTGTTTAAGTTATGGTTTGAGGATAGATACTGGAAACGGGATGATAAATAATTGGGAATCGAGGTATGTAGGATCTTAAATAGGAGAATTAGACAGTGCGATTTTCTTCTCTCTTTTAGATGTAGCCATGACAATTCGTGGAATAATGGAGAAATGTGATCGTATTTTCGAACATTAAATATGAATCTGATACACATATTATGGACACGCTGCAGTTTGTCCGACAATCCGTCACTTATGTCAGTTAGTAGAACGTCACAGTAGTCAAAATGCGGCATCACTAAAGTTTGGATTAAAATTCTTTTAAGAGTTGTAGGAAGAAAATGTTTAAGTCGCTTTAGGGAATGCATTATGGAGAAGATCCTTTTAGATGTTTGTTTTACTTGCTCATGCCATTTTAAATTAGAATCTAAGTAAAATCCCAAGTTTTTAACGACGTCGGTATAAGGAATTTGTTCATTATCTAATATGACAGCCGGCATATTGCCATTGTTTATGAGGTGTAATAGCCTTGGATGTCCGATAATTATTGCTTGCGTTTTGTTTACATTTAGTTTCAGCCCATATTGTCTGGACCATAAAGATATATGCCTGAGGTCAGTGTTTACTTTGTCAATATATTCATTAATTTCGTCAGGCCTAAAGTGTGTGTAAATCTGTAGGTCGTCGGCGTAAAGATGATGCTTGCAGTTTTGTAGTTTCTTGGTCACGTCATTAATATAAATCGAGAAGAGAAGAGGAGCGAGGACGCCGCCTTGAGGTACCCCTTTCCTCACCAAGCGCCAGGAAGAAATGCGATTATTAACAGAAACTGATTGCTGACGATTAGTGAGGTAAGATGCAAACCAATCAAGGCAGTTTTCCGACAGATGTAGTGTCTTTAGTCTCGCTAGCATTAAGTCTATATCTACTGTGTCAAAGGCTTTGCTGTAGTCGAGTAGGACTATTGCGGTGAGTTTGCTTTTGTCCATTGAGTCTCTTATGTCCTCTACAATGTCAAGTAGTGCAGTACTTGTGTGATGTCCTGTTCTAAAACCAGACTGATGTTCATCAAGTAAGTCGTGTGTGGTGAGGTAGTCTGTTAACTGTGAGTGTATTATGTGTTCCAGTGCTTTAGATAAACAGGGAAGAATACTAATTGGTCTATAATCATCGAGTGTTGTGGGAGTGTTTGATTTCGGTGTAGGACGAACTAGAGCCATTTTCCAGAGTCTGGGATAAGTCCCGGTCATTATAGAGGCATTAAAAATGTGGGTTATTGTTGGGAGAATAATGTCTATTATTTTTTGCAGGAGAGTTATTGTTATATTGTCTATTCCTTGTGCTTTAGATTTAATACGTAATACTGCTCTTTTGGCGTCATCAGGTGAGATATAGGAAAAAAAGAATTTGTCTCGGGTAGGTTGGGAATATGACATTAGTTCATCTATTGTCTGTTGTTTGTGTTGTGAGGTGTTGTCAGAAGGGAGGCGGGTAAAATGGTCATTCAACTCATCTAGTGGTAGGTCAGCTGTTTCTACCTGTAGTTTATTTTGACAGAGGCCTATTGATTTTAAATTTTTCCACATGTCAGCTGAGTTGGACATAGATTGTGTAATAATAGTATGGGCATATCTTAGTTTTGCATTCCTTATAGTCTGGTTGACTTTATTCCTCAGATGTTTGTATGTCTGTAAGTCTGTCAGTTCTTTGTTCCTCCTGTATTTCCTGAATGCTACGTCTCTCTCAGTCATAAGCAAGCGGATATTATCAGACATCCAGGGTGCAGGTGGTCTGTTTATACGTCTAGTCTTGATAGGTGCGTGTTTGTCATACAATTGTAAAATCATGTCATTAAAATTTTCAACTTTCTCGTCTACAGTTCTAAGTGTCCATATGTTGTTCCAAGGTAGTTTTGCAGCGTCATCAATTAATTGCGCATAATTTATATGTTTCAAGTCTCTGTATGTTACAAGTCTAGGTCTACGTTTAGAGCAAAGGAGTGAATATTCAATGTATATTAAGTCATGTGCAGAGATGCCTGGAGCTTCTATCTGTCCACTAGTTATAACTTTTTGAGGATTATTTGTTATAATTAAGTCTAGTAGTGTGTCAGAATACCTAGTATGATGGGTTGGTTCTGAAGGCAGTATTGTCATATTGCATGACTGGAACATTGTCTGTAGTTGTATAGTGTTGTAAGAATTTGTGGCTAATAGGTTAGTGTTGAAGTCTCCTAGTACAATTACATGTTCATAAGATGGTATCAGATTTTGGAGAACTGTTTCAATGTCATGCAGGTGACCGACATTTGGGTGCTTATAAACTACTCCTAATAAACATTTCTGCATTTTCGCTCTAATTTCTATAAATAGGTATTCGGGTCGAGACGAGTATTCACTAGGCGAATGGGATACAATTTTCGGTTGTAGATCGGAACGTATATACATCGCCATGCCGCCTCCATTTTTCCCGAATCTGTCATTCCTAATCAAGGTGTAATTTTGCATGTTTACAAGAGAAGAAGGAAGGATATTTTTCAGCCATGTTTCAGAAATTAAAATGGCATGCAGACTTAGTGTTGAAAATATAGTTTGGAATTCTGAGAAGTGGGACAGGAGTGACTGTGCATTTTAAGTGTATTGCTGTTCAAAGAGAAACGTGATTTTAAAAGGTCTGAGGTGGAAGGGGTATGTTGAGATGGGGACAATGGAGCTGTCAAAGACCGAAAAGGGACTGCAGGTGCATTCCTTAAATCTATGGTTGAAATGTTACTAACTAAAACAAGAAAACCGCAAATATGAAATATCAATTGGTGTTTAGTATATGAAGTACGAAATTAAATTAATAAAAAAATAGAATATACACGAAAAAATGAAGAAAAAATGAACACAGTAAATAATTAAATACTAATAGCAATACGTTACGAAAAGTAACGAGTTTCTGAGTTGATAATTATCACTCTGATCTGAGATCTGATATATGATTTATTCGCTTTTTTCTGTCTCCTACCTTAACAATGACAGAACCATCTTGGGTCCAGACATTGGTTACGCCATGAATATTTATAGCTTCGCGAAGTAACTGATGCCTAGTACTAGTAAGGTCCTCACGAATCGTAATTCCACTGCCTTTCAAATTCTTTTTATTTCGAAACACCTCACTTCGCTTACGGTAGGACTCAAATTTAACAATGACAGCCCTAGGTCGTCCACTATCTGTTTTTCTACCTACACGATGACTACGGTCAATGTCACTGACCTGGAGACTAACACCAACTTTCTCTGCTACCTGCAAGGCGATGGCACCTGTGTCTTCATTTTCTTCCTCCGCAATGCCAAAAATACGCACACACTGACGCCTTTGGTATTGTTCTAAGCTATCAATCTTAGATTCCAAAGTCACTATCTTGTTATCACGGTCCTGAATAGATTTCTGGAGTTCACTGATTAAGGCGTGACTTTGCTCTAATGCCACTTTTAATTCTATAACCGCCGCAGCAACAGTCGCCTTTATTATGTTGGCAACACTTGACAGCATGGTAGCATCTTGTAGCGACTCTTGTAAGACACGCTTCACCACCTCTTCTATTTCCATTGAGTTATTCTTCTTGGGGTCCATCTTATGAATTTAACTTAGCCAAATTGTTTTATATAACACAAACTATCAGTTACGATGTTTTAAGTGACTTAGAATGTGTTCAACCCTTCAAAATAATATGTTGGTCACGAGCGATACACAACACGTCTAGTCACTTTCCGCCATTAATATGGATTGTCATCAAGTAAACACCAACTCAATTGATTATTATTATTATTATTATTATTATTATTATTATTATTATTATTAAATCTCGGGGAGTTTAAAATCAAAACCTTGAGGATGCCGGATGCAGTCTCTGGTAAAATGTCGGGGAGTTTCAAGCCTCAGGACCACGGTCAGCAAGCACGGAATATTTGTACTGATTATGATACGAACTCTTGCCGTGAAAGCCTAAATAAATATATTATTTTAATAAGATTAATTAGTTTGTATGAATATCAAATTCTCTCATTGCTTCTAGCATTTGGAACTATTCATATTCTCAAATACTGATTTAAAATCAATGTATAACTGATCAATTTTAATATTATATTACTTTGTATTTTAAAGTTTTCCCGGGGTTCATTAATTATTTCACAGGCAACAACCAGGTTAATTATACGTATTCGAGTTTTCAGTTCTTTAATTAGAAGTTACATTCTTGAGAATATGGATGAGGCTCCTTTACGTACCATTCTGAGTAATTGAGACATTCTATATGAAGTCCAATTGTTAATTTGTAATTGTTTATCATGTATTCTATATTTCTGAACCCATGAACTCGGACTCATTGGTAGTTCTTGAGGGGAAGGTGTTCGGTGGGTCTCGAAATCCACAAATTTGATAATTAGTCCACATAAAAGTATAGAGCTACCGCATAGTAGAATTGCAATAAAGCCATTTCTATTTAGGTATACAATTTTATATCCCTACACTTCTAATACAAATTTTATTAAGTGTCTTGATTCAATAAAGAATATAGCACAGATTGTTGTTTCGTCTTTTTGTGCTTCATAGGCATATTCGTCTCAAACCCATCGTACACCAGCTTTGCAGAAATGGTATGCCAACCATCGTATTATTTCTGTGAGTAAATGTTATTCAATTACAGTAAATTTGTTTTGATTAGTGGTTAACGTCGCGTCAAGTTTCATATTCTACAGGGTGTATTCCTGACTTAACAAGTTAAAAACCACTATTCCATAAGTCTCCATCTCCATCATTTGGTGGTTACCTTCTTGTTTTCTAGGTTTGTGGGCTTAAACTCGACGATGATTGTTGACTTTTAGAAGGAAAGTGAAGACTTAGACCCCGAGTCTTAGATTTGTAAAGTGCAGGACGTATGTCATATATGAAATAAGAGTTTTCTGGGAGAATCTCCACATTCCTTTAACGTCTTATTAGTTTCCTTCTACTTCTCATTGGTCAGTCATTGGAAAATAGATTAATAATTCGCTTTTCACATAATATGACTAAGGAACAGAAGACAACATTCTTGTAGACGATGTAAAATCTTCGTTATCGCCTTACAATACTCAGTCCAAAATGAGATCACCTTTGAAGTATACAATCACCGAAGTACGCCACTCATTGCTGATAGGAAGGGAAGACATAGTAACTTACATAACGTTTATCATTCTCGAATAAAGTAAATAAACGACATAGCGTTAATCTTTATTATAATCAGGGCAAGGGATTTCGGACACTACAAGACACAATTGAGATATTCATGGTCTAATGTTGACATCAACCGCAGTTGTATTTACCTCCACGCGCATGGAACATTGAACCTTCTGTGCACCTACAAGTAACTACAGTTGTGTTGTTCTGCATTTCTTACACGTTTCTTGAACAGATATGCCGAAAAATAAACCACGTACATTAGATACACAATTAAGATAATATTTTTCTTCGTCACGGTTAACGCTCTTTAACTAAACTGTTCCGGTTCCAAACTGCTTCTATTTCCACCTTTTCTTTGGTCTTCCTAACTATCTTCCTGCTCGTGGTGAATAGTTGAATGCTGCTCTTTGTATTTTGTTCTCAGTCATCCTTACTAAATGTTCTTTCCAGTTTGTTCTGTATTTCACTATTGTGTTTAATTCTTCTACTTTTAATTGCTATTTATTTCGGTGTTTTTTTGCCTGTTCTTTGATATCCTGCTATAGGTCTGAGGAATTTCATTTCAATAGCTTGTATTCTGGCAGATTGATGTGTAGTCATTTCATATTTCGGATAATAGGAACTGTCATTTTCTTGTATAATTTCATTATAGAGTCTTCACTTGGCTTTATTTTTCAAAGTTCTTTTTAGTGTTCCTGTTATATTAAGATAATGTACTTACAATTTTATCGCGCGCCTTAGCTGAAAGGTTTAAGGTTTTGATGCAGAGCTACCGGATTTGCTTTGGATCGAGTCCCTATCGGAGAAGAATTTTTTCGCAGAGATTAGGCCAGTATGGGACCGATGCCGAACCAGCATCATGAAAAATTTAACTACAATCATTAGCTGTCCAGGTTGAGATAACCAGCTATAACAGCTGGGGACACGTTATGCTGACCACATGTCTTCCCTATATTGGCTAGAAGATTCACTCCCTCTCTAAATGACAAGTGTTTGCGAAGTCAACAGCTGGCTCTAGGCGAAGGGCCTTCATCGCGCTTTGGAGAAGAATTTCAGAATTTGATGACGTGTTTCTTTTGAAAAATAAATATCTTCAGCTAACAGTTTATAATGTTGTGAAATACGTTTAAAACAAAATGCCTATAACTTGTTATGAACGGGATGTAGATACTCTTTTGTGTCTGTGTTGTAGTGACACAGCTAATCGTAATCGATTATGTTTTACTGTACATTATCTGTCTACAATGGCGTAACAACCCAATATTGAGCCTCGGCCTCTCCTTTGTTAGGACTTACTATACCAAGTCATTTTAGCTACTTTGTTTCCCAAAATATGTCATGAATAGTATGCGATCCACATACTGACCCAACGCGACATCTAGTAGGCAACTAAGATATTACTAGGATAAAGAAAAACTGTACAAATTGCTTATAGACCTCTTTATCTAAGTTTATATTTTACGTGCCTGAATATCTTCAGACTCGGGACCCACGGCTTAAAATATCTCCTGGAGGACTTGCTCTTTGGATTTTTCCATCCAAACAATCCAGCGACCCCGGGCGGATTTGAACCCTCGACATTCGGGAACAGAGGCAATGAACATAACCACCAGTGGCGTGTATTCAATAGACGCAAAAGGTAAGCATTGCTTACCCAGGACTAAAAAATAAAAATAATGAGAAACATTATAGAAATAATCAGTATTGATTTACATAAAATTTTAATGCAATTTTAAAATAATATTTAGTGACCTGGTCATTATTTGCTTAGTCGATTTGTTCCATCCAGCTCCCCAGCTATAAACCACTCTTGCTCTACGCGTTAAGCTAGAAGTTGCTCGGATGTGTTCGTGTGTCGTCGTAAATAATATTTATTACCTTTTTAATTAAGCTTGTGGTCCTACAATTCTAAATAGTAATTGCCGTGTCTGTATTGAAGTATTAGTATATTAAGATAATAGTATTATGGTAAAGTATATTAACATCATTTTAATAATGGAATATACATATGCGTTGTGGCTGGAAGGTAAGCACTTCAGCTTCTTGCGTACAGCAGTGTTGAAACAGTGGAAGCTCACAATCAGTCTGGGCAAGCCAGTGGACAAAGCGCATGTGACTGTGTGTTATCCTAAAAGTAACTTTGCCGGAGCGCGTTCGAATATGAGGAACGAGTAATACAAAGTGGTAGACTTACTCCTGAATTAAATATCAAAACTAAGGCGTAAGATATTTCAAATCGCAAATTTACAATATCAACAAGTGATTAAAAGGGTGTCGTCGTGCACAAAAACTGTATTGTTGGACATGTTTTCTGTTTAAAACGAAAGATCTCTATGAAACAGTGTGGGTTATTGCGACATGGAAAACATACATAAAGGTATTAAAAAGCATAGTCTATCTTGAAATCATTTGATCTTCATTATAAATGAAAAATCTTCTGTAAGTCGACAATTGAACATATGTTGGATAATCAGAAAGAAATCGGGATTTGCAACTCAATCTTGTAAGAAAAATTAGTCATAGTAAAACGCTTCATCGATTTTTTTTTTTGTCTGAGTAGAGATATGACGCGACTCTATCAATAAATACAATTACGTTGAACTTGTGATATTACTCGGTGAATATGACGAGAAACTAAAGCACCATTTAGAACATTCTACGACATTTACAGGAATGTAAAATTTAATCCAGAATGATCTAATCCGTCCATACCAAACTTATTAATGGACAGATCAAAGAGGGAGATCAATGAATCAACTTTTAATTGCATTGTTCTGGATGAGGCAACACACATAAGTAATTGCTCTCAGCTGTCTCCTGTGTTCCAGTACATCATCGACGGTGGCCGATTATATGAACGATTTTTGGGATCCATAAACATTTGTGATAATAGAACAGTCGATGCATTATATAAGATAGTGGTTCAACTGATTCATGATTTCGGATGTGAGAAGGAACTTCTTCTTCTTCTTCTTCTTCTTCTTCTTCTTCTTCTTCTACTACAAGGTTTAGGCTATGCAGCCTGTTCCAGCGAAGTTAAAACTGGAGTCCATCTTCTACGTGGTCGGCCAACATCTCTTGTTCCTCTGGGATTATACAGGAAGGTTCTTTTTGGTATTCTTTCGTTGTTCATTCTCATTAAGTGTTCTGTCCATTTCTTATTATTTTCGCTGATTTTATCTTCAATTTTATATATATTTAATTCTTCTCGTATAGTTTCATTCCTTATTCTATCCCCTCTTGTGCATCCTTTCACATTACGTAAAGACAGCATTTCCGCAGTCTGTATCCTGCTTTTATCCCTTGATCTCATTATCCAATTTTCACTTCCATACAACAACAAAGGAACAGCCATTGTTTTATATAATTTAAGTTTCGTATCTTTCCTTGTTTTCTGACCTAAGGTTCTTTTTATGGTTCCACAAATAGCCTGAAATATATTTACTTTATTTTCTATACCTTTATTTTCTCTATAAGTTATATCACATCCTAAATATTGGAAATGTGATACTTGTTCTATTATTTTGTTATCCAGTACAATTTTTGATCTAATTCCATATTTACCAATAAATGCCATTACCTTTGACTTATTTATTGATATTTTACAATTATATCTATTGGCTATTAATTTAAATGTATATGCTAACATTTGAAGCTCATTTTCAGATTTTGCTAAAAGTACAACATCGTCAGCGAATAATAAAGCATTTATTTTATCTTTATTATCAATTAATATTCCTTCATTAGTTAAAACCTTCTTCCATTCTTTTAGGATATCGTCCATATAAGTATTAAATAATATAGGTGAGAGTGAACACCCAAGTCGTACGAGAAGGAAGGAACTTATTGCACAAAAGTATGATGGAGCATCTGTCATGGAAAGTAAGTTGAATGGACTGCAATCGAAAGTGAAAACCACTTTTCCAAAAGCAATTTTCGTTAATTTAGTATTATTCTAATCCGTGACCATCATTAAAGAATACAGTTTATTCCTTACTTTGAATGGACTAGCTGCATTATTTTCAAAATCAACCAAAATAAAATGGTTTTTGGTGAAGAAATAAAGAAACGGTTGGCAAGAGTATCTTCGACGCGGTAAAATTACAGTTCTAGCTTGGTTGGAATAGTACATGAGTATTGGGATGTGCTAATTTCTGTCTTTGGAAACATTACGAATCCAGATGAGAATATTGGGATCAGGAAACCTACCGTATATTGCTGTACATGGAGTTTTAATCACACTGCAAGATTAGATTTAAATTTTATATTGAATACTTTCGTTATTATTTTCCTTGTAACTGACAGTTTATTTGATATACTGCAGGCAAAATGTTTGTTTGACCCTATACTGTGTTAAATAAATTTTAGATCAGTAATTTAGACTGATTATTATTTTTAGAACATTTGAATGTGAAAAATTTGGACAAGTAAATTCTCTGTTTGAATATTTGAATGTGAACAATTTCGACTAGTAAATGCTCTGTTTTCGATAATTCCATTTGATTCACTAAAATACTGCTATGTAATATATAAGATAATTAAACTTTTAGACGGAATTAATTGAAAAGGGAGTAAGTGTCAAAATCCAAAAGAAACTCATTTCCTCTCCATGACTTTCGAAACGGAAAATACGATATTTCAGTAAAAAAAATGTTGGTATTTATTCCCAAATTGCTTACCCTAAAAAATATCCAATACACGCCACTGATAACCACTAGTCCACCGTGACCGACACTGTGCTTTATAACACTCCAAATCCCTTTCCCTGATTGTAGTAAACGACAATATAAAAATTAATTAATTAATTAATTAAAGTTTGTTAGTGCTACAGTAAAAAAAAATTGCGTGGAGTGATACATATATGTTTACAATAAAAACGGGGAAATGGAACTGAATACTAGGTAGTATGGTACGAATAATTAGGAAACTTCTATTTCTTATTTATTTATGCAAAAAAATATATATGGGCCTACCTTATGAGACGTTTACGCTTTTTCCATGATATGGGTAGATATCCTTTATATGCAGTTTTATTACCAGCAGAATATATGCTGACTCAACTATAAATTTTGCTATTATTTTCACCACATACATAATGGCTAATGTGGGATATTATTCGTCAAAATAATTGAAAACGTTCAAATTATTTTGTTTGTCTCCGCTATGGTTCCTTTTCCAATATTTTAAGAAATTATAGAGGAATCGGCCATTTTAAAACAATTGAAATTCCAACGTATTGCGCATGGGTAAGAATACAACAATGCTTATTTAATCTATTATAACATTGTAATTATATATTTTAAGATTCTCTCATGTAACGTTTTTAGACATGTTCTGGATAATATAATTTTTTATTAATTTTATTTTCTTTATTTCGAATGTTAGCGAACTAGATTTTCTTACATGTTTAAAGGTGAAACCATTATCCGACTATGAAAATGCAGTCATAAATCTGGTTTCTTTACATTACAACTGGAACATATCTCTGAAGAGGTATAGTTAAGAGACTATAAAGAACAAACTAAATCACTATCGCGTACCCGTAATTGAGAATCTAACTAACTCCCTGGCGTGACAGGCTTAGAAGGCCACGGTGTAGATTATGCAAACAGATCATAACGAGTATCCTAGTCGTCATAACTATTTTTCTCAACCTGGAGCCACTATTTATTTTAGTATGCAAAATTCTTCATGATGCTGGGTGGAACCGGTCCGATATTGGTCGATATTCCATTAGAAAATATCTTCTGCCAGGGAGATCAAAGCAGCGTAAGTCCCGTAGTTGTGCACCAAGGAACCACACCTCGGCTACGGTGCAGAGAAAATTGAGAATGTAGTAAGACAAGTTGAGTACTTAAATGAATATGCATAAAATGTATTCAGGCTGCAATTTCCATCTTTCAAAATACAATGACACAGGATTTGATAAACCATTCGAAATTAGTTGTAAATTAGGATATTTTGTTTCAGCGAGAATTAAAACTGCAATACCGAAATGATAATTTTATCTTAAAAACTATTAAACACAAAAATTTGATATTTTTATGAATGCTTATGAATGTGTATTGTTTATGCAAGCATATTTTGTTGTAATTAGATGAATAATTTTTTCCATTCCATTAACGCAGATAAACCTCTCGTGTTATAGGTACACATGCCACCCGGACCTTACAAGGGCACGACCTGCCGGGAGATGGAATTTAAACAATGTATCCCATAATATTTTGTTGACCACACAAGGACATGGATGACCTCTCCGAATGAGTGATGAGCTCGATGTTAAGAACAGCCACTGAGACAACACAACGTGCAGATGAAACACACTATTCACACATACATGTATAATAAACATGGTCAATATGATAATAATTATTATGATCGCTAAATTATGTTTGGGGACCGCCTTAAATATTTCTTCAAATTTGTTTTGCAGGTGAGGAAAAAAGTACCAGGAAACTTGTCACGACCGGGGACCGAACTCGGGCCCACTGCGTACGAGATCAAAGCGGCGAACGTAACAATTAATAATTTATGTTCATTCAGTAAATTTATATTTTGTGCACCTTTTCTAAAAAAACTAACAAAGCTAGCAGAATGGAAATTTCGAAGTAAAAGTTACATTACGTATTATTTTTACTGACTATTTAACTCATGCCCCAAATGAGAGTCAATGATCAATCACATTTCAATATTTTTTAATTACAACTAATCACAGTCGTTTATCACCTCGAATTTTATCAGTTCAATTTAATCACTTTTAAATCAAGCTTCTGCTTTTTAACATTTTGCATAGGTCATAGCATTATTTTGCAGTGACTGCATGTGTCCGTTCGTTTTTTGACAACATTTTTGCCGTTCAGTGTGCTGTTTACTGGGAACGTGTTTCATCCCTGGACAGCTGAATTACTACTGGCTTACACTTACTACAGTAAGTGGCTTTCTTAGTGTAACCTTGGCCTGAACGGCATTTTTTAGGAATTTGGTGCTGGATATGGTTACGGATTTGTGGTCATGCGCTGTGATGGTGATTCAACGTCATGTCGCTTACGTTTCCACCACTTTTGCCCTTATGGAGTTTGTTCTAGGGTGAATATGTTTCTGTCAACTTATGCCTTTGCGGTAATTGTCCTTTCGTGCGTACTATTGGGTTATCGTTTTCCAAAATATTATGATCAATTTTTGCAACTTGATCTTTCACTATAGCATCAAGATAGGGTCATTCAGCTGCATCGTGTAGCTCTGCTATCCCTGTGTACATAGGAGCCAAAAATATAATTTTGAGGCATCGATTCTGCATTATTTGAATTTTCCTTTCAAGTTTTTTAAAGCAAGGATACTCGAAGCCTCGCAGCCGTATAATAGGATGCTCCGGATTACAGTTACATATAATATAATTTTAATTCTTTGTGATAGTGTTGTGGACCTGAAGAATGGGTATCATATATAGCTATTGTTGCGTTTGATTTTGCTGTAATCATTTATATGATGTTTGAAAGTTAATTTAGAGTCTAGATGCAGTCTGAGGTATTTAACTGTAGTCTCATCGCGGAGAAATTGTGCACCAATCGTTAATTGGAAGAATTTGGTAAAAAGAATTAGTTTCAACTTTGCAATATTGAGTTTGATGTTCCAGAGACAGTTACAGTCATAAACGACTGACAACAATATCTGAAACGTTAAGATGCGGTGGTGGATGGATCTGAGTTTTGTTTGGATTTAAAAGCAAGTATCATCCGCAGATGATGATGCTGCTCTTACAGAGGGAGGGTTAGGTAAGTCAGAGACATACAGGTTGTAAAGCAGTGGAGAGAGGACTGCTCCTTGAGGTACACCCGCTAATAGAAGTCTACAGTTAGATTTGTATCCACTTACCGAAACATAAAATTTCTTGTTTGTGAGGAAAGTGGAGATAAATTTGATAAGATTTGGATTCAGATTGAATTTTAATAGCTTGTATATTAGTACACTGATCCAGGCGTATCAAAAGCCATCTCAATGTCTAGAAATGTTGCTATTGAGCTCCTTTAGGCATTAAACGCCGTGAAAATTTGATCAATAAGTCTCGCTAGTTGCAACGGAGTGCTGTGAGCCTTTCTAAAGCCAAATTGGTATTTTGGTAGCAAATTTCTGTTCAGAACTTCCGTTCGTAGTTGTGCCAAAATCAACCTTTCTAGGAGTTTTCCCAGAACCGGTAGAAGACATATTGGTCGAAGATTTTCTGGGTTTGTTGGGTGTTTGTCAGCTTTTGGTAGCATTATGAATGTTGCCACTTACCATGCTGATGGGAAATAATTAAGTTTGAAGCACAACTTAAATATTGTGAGGAGAAATATAAGGGCTTTTTGGGGTAGGTGTTTAACAGCCAGATTTGAGATTTTATCTGTGTCCGGGGCACAGGTACTTTTTAAGGATTGGATGTGTGATTTGAGGTCTTTCAGATGGATGTCTGGAAGAATACGTATAGTGGGGACAGCAAGATAAGTGGTTACTACGTCGTTGACCTCAGCTTCATGAACTGGGGTGGATAGCTCATGTGGTCGTAAACGTGCTTCAAGATTGGATGCTAGGACTTGGGCCTTATCAACTGGATGATAAGCCCAACGTCCGTTTTCGTTTAGCGCTGTAGGCGCAGGAGGTGTTCGGTTAATTTTGATCCCTTTGATTATCTCCCATGGGGTAGATTTGTTTACATTATAATTATTTAATGAATGTTCCCAATCTGTGTTTCGTTTTTCTCAAAGCAAGTTCCGTACAACATTTGCATACCGATGGTATTGTTGTTTATGCTCTGGTGCTCCAAAGCGTCTGTATAGTTTTCGAAAGTGTCGCTTACGCTCAAGATAATGGAATAAGTTTGGGTCTGTATCTGGTTCGTATCATGTAGTTTGTGTTGTGGTGGTCGCTGTTTGTAATGCTGTGTTTATGGTCGCCTGAAAGAATTGGATAGAGAGCTCCAATTCTTCAGTGGATTCCACCTGTAACCTTGGGTTAGTTCACTGAGAGAGGAGCCTCTTGTACTGTGTCCAGTGTGTTTGTGAAGTTTAGTTTCTAAATAGAGGGGTGACTGTTAGTTTTGTGGTTAGTGTGAACATTATGGGTACATCATCTGAATCTAATTCTCCTGGTAGTGCAGTTATATTGGTGGATATGGCTGTGTTTTTGGAAATAGCTATATCGAGAGTGTCTGAGCTTAAGCCCCGGCAGTATCTTGAAAGTATGTGTGGTCCTTAGTGGCTGAAAGTTCAATGTTGTTCTGTTGACAATATGCCTGTAATACCAGGCCTGAGGAATTTGGTACTCGACAATTGCAGAAAAGGTGTTTAGAGTTAAAGTCTCGCGCCAGAAGGAATCGGGGGAGAACGAAGTAAGAATGTCTAAATCGTGTCGAGCAAGTGGTCTTAACGGTGATTTGTGAATTGATGCTATGAAGAGATTTTCGTTATTGGATATTGGTATGAAGATGCCAGTGGCTTCAGTGAATTGAGGTCCCTGGATACGGATGGAGCGGTGTACAATAGATTTTGTGATGCAGAGGGCTGTGCCGCCAAATGGGCCATCGAGTCTGTCTGTGCGATATGTCTGATATTCAGTGAAACGCAAGCGATGTTAACGCTTTAAGTGCGTTTCACTGAGTAACAATATGTCTATGTTGTTGTGTAACACAATCTCCAGTTCTTGAACCAGTTTGCCAACGCCATTGTCATTAAAGGCCATGACATTGAGAATTATGTTTGTGTAAACTTATTACACATTTTGGAAGTACATATTCACCAGTTGGGACAAGAATATAATTTTCTCCATAGGGCTATCTAATTTTTCCATTCGTGGTTGGACATCTTGAAACCAGATTTTCAATGGAGATAGGAATACCTGAATTTTGATTTTTTGGACGTTTGCTTGCAGTAATGCATTCTTGGGCAGGGTGTGATATGCCAGCGCTTGATGTTGTTTTGCTGAATGAAGTGTTAGGGTTTATTAATTTTGAAGTGAATGCACGCGGATCAGGTTTAGCCTTCGGTAATTTTGGTTCTCTGGATTTGAGGAAAGTTTCTTTGGCTTCTACATATTTGGGCATTTTCGGTAAGAATCTGGGTGTCCTACCTCCCCGCAATTTGCCCATTTGAGAAGTGTGCGGTCAGTTTGAGCTTCCACTCTCACTGTACACAACTTCTGGCTGTGTGGTTTAGCGCAAATGACACAACGCGGTGTAAGATTACATGCTCCAAAAGTATGGTTGAAGCGCTGACATCTGAAACATTGCTTCAAGCCAACGCGTGTCGGTAGACTTCAATGGAAACTACACAGAAGAGCAATTTTTTAAGGTTGTAAATTTGTTTAGCTGCTTCAGTATTGTCAAGCTCAATAATATGTAGGGGAGTTTTGAAATTTTGTCATCCTCTTTTTTTGTTAGTTGCTTGACATTACGGACTGGGTACCCAAGATATATAAATTCACTTTTGATTTCCTCAGGATCTACGTCTTGGCGAATCGTTTTAACATGACTTTGAGTGGGAGATCTTTTTTTCAGATTGAATGAATAGTACTCTTTTTTGACAGAATCAAAATATGCTTTTAGGATGTTAAATCTTCTAGGGTGTTGGGGTAGTACCTCAGTCCTTCAGGCAACTTGACTACTTTTAGGTCCTCTTTTATAATATTCCGCAGCTCTTTGTTCATACGGAAAAGATCTCCGTGACGTAACACCGTGATTGGTGGGGGACCGGTATCCTTTCGTGGAACATTAGGTTTCGGATCTTTGGATGTAGTAGGGGTAGGTTCGTATGCTACCTTCATTTCTTGTTTCATCACTACTTCAGCTTCGCTGTTACTTTTAATATCAGACAGGACAGAGAACCTATTAGCTATTTCCACAGGTGGAGATGACGAAGTTTTTTTTTTCTTTTGAACTTTCATTTGGTTTTCTTTTATTTCCTTTATTTTTTGGATTTACCTTTTGGTTGTTTTCTTTGATCTTTTCTTTTTTTCTTATTGGTTTTTAGTAGACAAGGATGGATAATGACCTTTGCCTGTAATGAAATGTTTGAATTTCTATTGCTGTGTCCTTTACTAATTGATGCAGATTTTTCAAGTACTGGGAAGAATTTGTGTAGTAATTTTTGATTGAATCAAGACGCTGTAGTGAATCAAGTGTTAGGTCTAAGCCTAATTAGGATTTTCCAAAATTTTGAAAAAAAATGGTGTAGTAGTTCTGTATAATTAGGAAATATCCCCTTATTTCAGACACAATTACGTTATCTTCATTTGTCATGTTTCTACCGATTGTTGTGATGTATATGGTCAAATCTAATTATGGATTCTTCCCAATACTCTGAAGTAGGTACGGAATGAATTTTCGCATCCATATCACTCGCATTTAGGTCGGCCATGGTATTTGGCTTACCAAGACTTAGTTCTGGGTCGACACTACACTGCACTATAGAAATAACTTTTTTACCTACCTTAAATATTTCGACTACTTATAAATTAACACAATTTGCACTTGAAACACTCGTTTAAAAATAAAAGCCACTTAAACTAGCATCACGAAAAACATAAAAACACATTAAACTTACATTTTAAATAGAAGAAAATTTAGATAATTCAGCACACTTAAACGAAAAGAAAAAAAAAACTGTGAAGATGGTAGTTTCACTGATGTGAAGAGACTTTTTCTAGACGTCCGCTTCTTTGTTCACTTGTATTTGCTGTGGATGTTGACAGTACACAAGCTCAATAACCGATGAATCATGTAACCGAATGGTGAAGTTGCATCTGGCTACCAGATTGTATATATACTCGTAGTGCACGTATGTAGGCAATTAGCGCTTACGGGATATAATAATAAAAACATTTGTAGCAATTGATTATGTACCAAAAAAAAAAGAAACCACTGTTTGCACTTTCTTAAACGAATTATTTTCCAGGAAGTAATGTTGCAGAAAAAATATAATTGACAAATTAACATCATAGGACATCAGAATATAATTAATACCTATAATGTTGTTTGTCCATCGCTGTCGTCTCGAGGTAGCGTGCTGCCTTGTCACACAGCGGGCCCGGGCTCGATCCCCGCTCGGGACAGTTTTTCTGGATGAGGTTTTTATCGGGGTTATTCCTCACTGTGAAACAAATGTCAGGATAACTTTAAGGCCTAAACGGTCGCCTAAATCATATGACCATCATCATCACCATCATCCTTATGATAATCATCATCATTATCCTGATCCTTCACTGGTGTGGAAAGCAACGGGAAGCTACCACACCTAACCATAGCATGAAAATGCTATGATTGCAGTTAAAGACCTGCCCTCGGGCAGAATTACTATTGATGGAATGTTTGTTATAAATTTCTCAACTAGGGTGCATTCTTACAATATTACGATCTTTTGACAACAAATAATACGATCTCGTTGCAGTGATGGACAAAAGAAGCAAATGAAGGGTTCCAATCGTCTCTCAGTTTTTTCAAACATCGCCGTTTACATTAAATATATAAACATTTTAAAATAACTATAGCCGTAGTCCACCGCTGTGGTCTCGAGGTAGAGTGCTGCCTTGTCACGCAACGGGCCCGGGTTCGATTCCCAGTCGGGACAGGCTCCTGGGTGAGGTTTTTTTCGAGTTTTTCCTCACCTGTAAGAGTAGAGCCCAACGGTCCCTGAAAATCATCCGGTCATCATCATCCTTATCACCATCATCGTTCACAGGTGTGGAAACCAACGGGAAGCTACCACACTTATAATTCCCTGGTAAAGCTGCAAACCATAGCATGAAACTGCTATGATTGCAGCGAAAGACCTGCCCTCCGGCAGAATTACTACGGATGGATAGTTAAATAATGATTTGCGAGTAAACATCATAATTTTATTCGTTAAATAGTCCTAACAAATGCCACTCTTGATTTCCAAATTCTCTAGATAAATTCTCTCGTGACATTACTTATGATAATTTATTTACGGAACTGTACTATTATATCTTCATCAAAATGCAAATAATCTCTTCAGATGTGTTCAAGAGATCGAAAACTTGTTTTTGATAAATTTGAGAAAATATAAATTAAAAATAGTGTTCTTAATTTAAAGTGGACAATTTAATTAAATATTTTTTAATAAATGAAAAAAATGTTTCCAATCAGATTCTAATTAATATAATATAGTAGTCTTTCACAGCCAATGCCTTCATTATTGTTACAATCGTTCTGTGGGCTCGATGGAGGTGAACTGCACTCAACATTTGAATACTGTTACAGCGATCTGTGTTATGATATGATATGAAATCAGCTCAGGAATTCATATCAGCTAAGCATAGTACCCTGAAGATGCATGACGTAGTAGTCGAAACGTCGAGTCCTACTCAATCGTCTGACTGCTATCATCAAGTCCGAAAAATCTAACAAGAATGAGATCAACATTTATCATGCCTAAGCGACACATTCTTGCAAACTATGATAATTTGTCTAATGGTTTTTAAGTACAAAATAAAGCAATTTATTAAAGGGAAATCACTCTTTCCGGCTTTCCAAACTTCAATCTTGCTTAACAGTTATTATTTGCTTAAATATGTCTTGTATCATCTTGCATGTGGGCAATAGAGTAGAATTCTTGTCCGTCTCTTTGAACAGTGTGACGTCATTGCGAGGTGTTTGAGTATATTATCACTTTGTGAAGTGGTGCGTACACACACACACACGCACAAACACACACACATGTATGTAGCCTACAAACGTTCATCGTGTAAATTTGTTTATTCTGCTCGTTTGCATGAATATTTGAAGGTAATTTGTAAGTTAGTTCACCATAGAAAACGGATTTACCGATGCCTTGGTTATGTTTACTGATTTATTATTGTTGGATTAAATCTAATACAGACTCGTTCACCGCTGATAATTATGGTGAATTCTGATATTTTTGTACACCTCAGATTACTAAAACCAGTTATCAGTAGCTATATGAATTATAAATTCACAAACTATCCTATTTTTCATTAAATCAAAATTTTAAAATTAAAACAATTAGCAGCTTGTAAAAACATATATTGCTCTGATGGACAAGAATTTACAAATTATTTTATTATATTCAAATAAGTCCACCGCTGTGCCTCCAGGTAGCGTTCTGCCTTGTCACGCAGCGGGCCCGGGTTCGATTCCCGGTCGGGACAGGCTTCAGCGTGAGGTTCTTTTTTCGGGGTTTTTCCTTAATTGTAAGACAAATGTCAGGAAGCTCAGGGCCCAATGGTCCCCGAAAATAATCCGGCCATCATCGTCATCCATATCATCATCATCATCATCCTTCACCGGTGTGGAAAGCAACGGGATGCTACCACACCTATAATACCGTAGTAAAGCTGCAACGCATAGTATAGAAATGCTATGATTGCAATGAAAGACTTTCCCTCGGGCAAAATTACAATGGATTACTATGGATGGATATTCAAATATTTTATTATTATACAAATAGCCAAATATCGTTATTTTTATACGATATTCTAACTTCAAATTAAGAGTAAAATTAAATGTTATACAATTTAATCTGATTAATGAATTCGAGACTTGGATCTTGAGAAAAATGAGAAAAAAGTAAATTTAGAGAGTCATGATTGTTCCAATAAACATTGTTGGAGAATGGCGTACCGGTATTATACATAATAAGAAGCTATATGATCTCTATGAAGATGTGGACATTATCGCATATATCCAAACACATACATTGAAATGGGCTTATAATAAGACCTAATGATCATTTACTTTTATATTAAATATTTGCTGTAACTATGGAAGGTAAAAGAACCAATGCCTAATTTAAACTTAGTTCACAAAATGGAATACTAAAGACATAAAAGCTCTGGATTAAATAAATTAGCGAAAATGAGGGTCTTGGTAGAGAAGCTTGGTGAGAACTTCACAGGAAGGCTGTGCCCAAAGAGGGATTGTGTGCCAACTATGATGATGCTGATGATACTAACTCCTAATGTCGTCTTTAGTTCATAAATTTCGTATTTAATTGAATGGAAGAGCAGACGGTGCCGGCCTCAAACACAGAGTTGTCTATCATAGAAAAATGACAATCATCCAACTAACATAGGGACGATAAATGAACGGTATGATCTGCACCTCCATCTGATTTTCTCAACCTGGAGTCGCTACTTATCGTACTTACCTAAATTCCTAATACCGCTGCATGATTATCGACCCTATACACTAGGCGAAATATAGTTAGGAAATGTATTCCTTCATAGAGATTCGAACCTGTACTTCATTAGCCATCTATCAAGGCATGATTATTAGATCGCTCAATCATGGTACCAGATTTTAATATCCTGTAAAATCGGTGTCTTTTACACCAAATGTTCCTTTTTACTGCCGGTAAAAAGAACACTGTAATGACTGAAAATATAAATTAAATTTTGGTATAACCGATACAAAACATACCCCTAGAATGTGTTTGCAAGGGAGCTATCAAATATTGCAATCTTCAAATTTCTCCCAGAGAACATTGAGATGTACCAACGCCGTTTAAAAAAAACTACCGCTTTTAGCTACAAGGCACAGATTTCGAAACCACAATCCAGCAATGTTAACATACTTTGCGAAGCAGACAACGTCTCTGCTTCAATACAGGTGCAGTGAGGTGGTGTACCGAAATCACTTTTTCGGTACGTAACAACTACGTCATCGTGTCTTCCCTCTACAGTGATGTTATAGAACAGTGCCAAATCGCTGTCTTCGTTGTCCTCTCTCCTACGTACTTTTCTCTCCTTTTCTTGTGCGCTGCGCGTGACTGCACAATTCCCCTCATTATCGAAAGCCTCAAATAAGCTGTGCAAGCTAGTACTGGGGTCATCATCAACTTTGGGATCGTCGTGGCCAAGTCGACTGCAGCTCGACGGAGCTGTTTGGTTTCATCAGTCCCATAAGCCAGGGTAGAGCAACCGGACTGTGGACATTAGTCTTCGGCTGGATTGGATTGTGTGCGTATATGTATGATTGAATATTATTACTATTATTGTTTTTTTTCGAATTATTGATGACCAAGTTCGTTAATTTATATTATTTCATTGATATCTGTCCTTTCAAATTATATAACGGCCAAGAAGATGATTTTTTGTTAAATTATTTGTATTATCTGACACATGATTTTCATTAAATGTTACTTTTTAGCTAACGTATGTTTACTGATTGTGTAGCTAGTCATGACATTGGCTATTTGATATTGATATATATTCCAAAGATTTCTCAAGCCAAATTAATCCTCATTTCCTTCTAGCTTCCAGGATTATTATACTGTTTAGAAATTAGTACTATATATTAAGTAATTTACAAAGGAAAGGTGGATTAATCTTTGTCTTCTGTGGGCCCGGGCAAAGGAATGTTCATATAGTCACTAAACATTTTCAAACACAATGTGATAAGAAGGTAGGATCGCGGCGCAAAAATGGTAGCAGAGCGTGGTTTATTATATTTTTAGCCAGTGAGAGTAACGTCGCAAAAAATAGTAGCAGTTACCGTGATTTTGAGTTTTAAAATTGTATATTGAGTTTTGAAATTGTATTTCAATTTAGAATGTTTGAGCTTTCATTTATGCTTTGGATTGGAGTCCTAATTACAGATAGTTTGTTTTGGTTTTAAAATCCCTGTGAGGAAACGTGACTTTGAGTTCAAGTCCCAATATAGAACGTTGGTTCTGGGTTCAAGTCCCAGTAGTGAAGTATAAGTTCTGAATTCAAGTGTCGGAACGATGAATGATAAAATATGTAGAGTATTCTATAGTCGTGAAAGATTTGTTGAATTGTAGAACGTTAGATATTAATATAACCGAAAGAGATTGCCGCGTGTATAATTGTTTACGTTCTCATATTTATGTATGTAAATTCATCGAAGTATACTTATTTACGTACTCAACTTTTGTTGTATGTATGCATTAATTCATCTCTCCTACTTTATTAAGTACTGTGATATTTATGTATAATAATTACATCTCTCTTACAGTTGTTTATGAATTTTATTATTGGCATTAGTTATCTGTTGTTTATTATAAACATGCCTAGTTAAATCGATGCTGTTTCTAAAGACAGCTTGATTCATGAATTAAGCTTGATCGGCATAGATACCGAAGGAGATATAAACACTTTACGGCAGAGACTTAACACATTGGTGACCAACAGCTGTGCGTTACACACACCGCTGCTGGACCGGACATTTCCGTCAGTAGGGTGGGCTTTTAAATTTTAAACCCCGCCAGCAAAGTGTGGCTTTTACATCAATATATTTACAGTCAATAACAATAATACATATGTAAATCTTTATTAGTGTTCTCACCAGACCTTCTAGTAGAAATTGAGGGTTTGATAGCGTTGGAAACATTTCCCTTTATGTAAAAGCACAGTGCAAAAGGGCATATGTAGCGAGTTTTTTTCTTGTGTTCACTGAAAACGCGGCAAGGTTTGGAGGATATATTTTTCTTTCCAATCACAGTTGGTGTTAATTTATGTTTCTTCATGTTTCCGCCTCCTTGGTGGGTCTTGAGGTGGTCTCCTAGAAGTGGTTTCCTTTTGTCTCTGTCTTCCTTCGTCTTCCCTGTCATCTGTTCCTAATTTCACGACTACCAAACAAGAGGCTGTTTCAAGCAAAAAAATTGTGTTTGACATTTTGCTGTTAGGATTTTGAAATTTATAGTCCCTGAAAGCATTAAAGAGTGCACAATCCAGAAGCCACAATACAAGTTTTTAGCTCCATTTCACAGTTTTTCTAAGGATGGAGTAACATGATAGGTACTGGTCAGCCCTGTCTACACCTTTCACATACTTGTTATATTGAAGTATTCAATAGGGCATTTTTACAACTTTACTCCTCCCACTCTCGTGTTGCCTGATGCAATGTGCTAACCATTCTTACGCCTCTTTTATCTTTCGATGTTTGGAGCAAACACTTTATCCTGGTTTGAGTTTATTTCCTGCTTCCACAAATGATTTTGGAAGCCCTCTGTTAATCTTTATTGCTTCAGAAACTCTCGTCTTTCTTTCGAGCAAATTTTCAGCTATAGCCACACTATTATAATAATTATCTTGGTGGACATGATGCCACGTATATAAATTCGGCTTTAGAACGCAAAATAGAGTTTATTTTAATTTTTCCGCTCTGCAACATATATTTACAGGTTACATACGTATCCCGTAATCACCTAACTACCCGCACTAAAATTCCATATTTCACCAGCCGTCTGTCATAAAATTGTAAACAACTATTTCTGTAAAGTTGACAATTTCATAAAAGAGAAGACAGGGGTACAAAAATGACTAAAATTTATTTCACAATGAGAAGAAACAAAATTGCATGCCTCATTCAAAAGCGAAGAGGCAAGGAAGTCATAGAAAACGTAAAAACGGAAATCTCCGTGACCGGTCGTCTAGCGCTGGACATTTAAACATGGAGATCTCCGTGGCCCGTTACCAATGTGTTAAGAGTCATTTGAATAATCTCTCCTTCTGAAAAGTTATTGATTAAGCAAAAGTTCATAGTGGATAGTTCAGGTAGTGAAGATATTTTTAAAGAGCAGAATAATAATCATGGTAATTGAGGAATAGAATATATTGATAATTTTCCTACCGGAGTTGTTCCAACCATTTCTTCTGACATGGAAGAAAATAACCAAAGAATTTTCCGTGATTTAATTAGGAAAGTTGATCTTTGTAATGGAAGTGACAGAGAGTTATTGATTTTCTTCCTTATAAAACTGAATTCAATTTTTGAATTAAGTTTGGTTAAGGAAGAATATTCCATTAATTCCATTTTAAGTTGTGTCGAAGGAATTTTGATGAAAGTATGGAGTGGCGTAGTAAAATTGCACTTGACATGCATCGAAAGTTTGGAACACGTGAAAGGTTCACTATTGCCTTCCAGATTGTTAGAAGACTATTGTATTAAATTTATTTCTCGTCGATTTCAACTTCGCGAGGAATCTTTACTGGAGTTTATTTCTGAAATTCAGGGAGCTTCTGTTATATTAAATCATCAAATTTCGGAAGAGAATTTGATTAATATTATTCTTCAAAATATGTCTCCAGCTGTTAGACAAAATTTGATTATCGCTACTAAACCTAGAAATGTGGCAGAAATGTATGTCTTGGCAAGAGAGTTAGCCAACTTTGAGATTGCTGAAAAGTAAAGAAGTCTTATTAAAGAACATATTGCAAAAAATTCAAATAAAGCAAATGTTCCTTTGTATCGTTCTTCATCTAATAATTCCTGGCGGCAGAGAAATAAGATCCAATGTTGGAGATGTCATCATTTTGGGCATTTTTCTAAGGAGTGACAAGTTGAAAATTTAAATAATCCGTGTGTTAATGTACTATCTTTGTCTTTTCAAATAGGTAAGAAAAAACTTTAACCTAATAAAGGGGTTTTTCTTTCTGATAATAACAAACCTGCGTCGTATTTCGCCGACTGGTCTCATCTATCGATAGAACGTTTCCAGCAAAATTTCGATGGATTATTAGGTAGTGGCGCGTCTATTTTCCTTGTACAGGAAAACTTTGTATCCACATTACCTAAAAAACGTTTGAGAAGTGCCGCTTTGACATGTACATCGGTTAACAATCAGGCTTTCCCTATAAATGAAATGATCAATTTACATTCGAAAATAAATAAATGTTCGCGGGACCACGTGTTTTATGTGGCGTAAGATTTGCCCGTTCCCATTACTCTGGGTTTGGATTTCATGTCGAGATCTGGCATGAAAATTGATTTTCAGAATAATGTGTGTAATTTCAAATTTGCTCGGGAAGTTTGTCTTCCGCTTAATGTGTTTATGGGCATGTATGTATTAACAAACCTTCGAGACAACGTTGTGTTATGTCTCTTAACGGAGGTACTGAAGATGAAGAGTTATCAAAATTAGTGAAGGAATTTCCTTGATTATTTAGTAACCAATTGGGAAGAGCCAAGGATAGTTTCTGTGAACTGTAACTATTGGATAATATTCCTGTGCGGTCTCCGCCTTTTCAGTTTTCTCCACCCAGGTTACAATTGTTGCAGAGTGAAATTCATAAGTTAATGAAACAGGGTGTCATTAGACCTAATCGCTCAAGTTATGCGAGCCCTGCTTTTCTTGTTCCGAAACCTAGTGGAGGTCATAGGTTAATCATCGACTGTAGAAAGCTTAATAAGAAAGTGGTATTTGATTGTTTTCCGTTGCCTTCCCTTGAGACTGCTTTTCAAATATTTCATGGAGCTACGGTATTTTCCGTGACTGACTTGCATTCTGCTTTTTTCAAATACCCTTGACTCCAGCTAGTAGAAAATACACTGCTTTCATAACTCCTAATGTTCTTTACGAGTTCAATATGTTGCCCATGGGTTTGAGCGTAGGTAGCCAAATATTGAGTCGCGAGTTAGACACGTTATTTGGAGATTTTAAATATAAATATGTCTCTCAATATTGTGATGATCTTATAGTATATTCTCCTGATATCAAGCAACATCTTGTTCACTTAAGAGAAGTTTTCAAACGGTTAAGTGAAAGGGGGTTTATTGTCAATCCTGACAAGATCACTATAGGTTGTTCTAAAATTAAATTTTTGTTATTGGCCGAAGGCATTCAAGTTAATCAAGAGAGAGTTGAAGCTATTAGGAATCTTCCTACACCTAAGAATTTAAAAGGCGTTAGGAGTTTCATGGGAATGATAGGCTTTTATGCCAAATTTATTCCCAATTTGTCTCAGATTCTGTTCCATTGAATGATTTGAAAAATAAGAAGATACCTCAATTCTTGTGGAGTCAGGAGTGGGAAGCGTCGTTTCAACGTCTTAAATTAGCTCTTTGCGAAGCTCCGACTTTGCAGGTTCCTGACTTTGATAAGAGATTTATTATTCAATACGACGCCAGTGATAAGGCATTAGGTGCGGTTCTTAACCAAGAAGATGACGACAAATTAGCACCTGTGGGATATGCTAGTCGCACTTTAAATGAAGCCGAGATCAAGTATAGCATACATGAGAAAGAAATTCTGGTAATTGTCTTCGGTTGTGAAAAGTTCCGTACTTTTCTCAAACACACCGTTTTGTAGTTCATTCTGATAATCAAGCAGTTTCTTGGTTACACAAAAATTGTGGGACACTTAGTAAAATTGGTAGGTGGGTTGTACGTCTTTCTGCTTTTAATTTTGAAGTGCTTCATATTAGAGGGTCTGAAAATGCTGTAGCGGATGGTCTATCGCGATTATTGCAAGAAGAAAACTTTTCAGAAACTCCTCAAATCAATCTTCTATCGAATTTTCCTCTATCATTTAAAGATCTTAAACTGTATCAGCAGGAAGATAACGAATGTATAAGATGATATGCTCAAGTAAAAGCTGACTTCGTTTTGAATAGAGGTCTATTAGTATACAATCCTCGAAAAGGTCCGAAAAATTGTGTTTTGGTCCCTGTGATATTGCGACCTGTCTTATGATTCCCCTCTCAGCATGCATTTGGGCATTGCCAAACCCATTGAGAAAGTTAACTTACTTACTTACTTACTTACTTACTCACTGGCACTATCGAACCCGTAGGTTCATGGCCGCGCGGACATAAGCTCTCCATACATCTAACAGACAATATTATTGGCTCTGTATGAACGACGACATTCGTAAATATATCTTGTCCTGCGACAATTGCCAATGAGCAAAACCCGCCTCTAATTAGAAAGTAGGTTTTCATTCTGCGGAGCCTTCCACAGCACCTATGCAAAGACTCTTTATTTATTTTTTGATCCCCTGGTTCGCTCTAAGCTAGGAAATTTTGATATTCTAACAGTGGTAGATGGCGTCTCTAAGTATGTTGTGCTTCACCCTTTGAGATCTATGAAGTCTAACGCTGTGGTGGAATTCTTCACTAGAAATTTCTTTCCGAAATTTGGTATCAATTTTAACTGCAAGGCACAGAAATCGAAACCACAATTCAGAAATGGTTACATACTTTGCGAAGCAGTGGACGTCCCTGCTTCAATACAGGTACAGGGAGGTGGGACGCTGCGCGGACGGAAGATTGTGAATGTTATCCAATTCACCAAATCAGCAGATGCGTTACTTCGCTGTAGTTTAAATGAGAGGTTTGACGCTGGATTTTAGTCCCTTGCAGCTAAAAAAGGCATATATATATATATATATATATATATATATATATTGTACACGGTCTAGCTACAACACAACTCTTCCCTTGGAGAAATTTCAACGTTGGTTTCGGCATGCAATGGTTGACACTTTCCTTGTTACAATGAACTGGCCCTATGTAATGATTACATTTTTAAAATTGTTTCATAGAATTAGGAATAAAAGAGATATATCCATAGTCTAATCTGAGCTTGCAAAATATTGATTGTTACATAAGCTCATAGTTATGAATATGTACTCAAATTGGAAAATGATTTGTAACATTGGAATAAATTAAGGATGTCTTCTAATTGACATAATGTATTGAAATTTGTGACTCTACTCCACTAACTCAATTTAACCTTTAATCTTTTAGATAACACTGGATAACAAATTGCAAACCTTTTTTTGCACTCGAATGAAAATAGGTGATTATATATATATATATATATATATATATACATACATATACGGGTTCGAATCCCGTCCAGGCATTTATTTTTCTTATCATACCATACATATATATATATATATATATATATATATATATATTTGACCTATGTCCGAATTCAGATCTGCAATCTAAAATTACCTATTACGTACCATTTTAGCAGGAAATGTGATTGAAAATTCCCATACCAATCCAAAAAAGAAATGACCGAACATATCTAATTTCAGTTTGCTGGTAATTTCTTATGTTATTTTTATAAACGCAGGGATTATTAAGAACGAATTGTATAGATTAAATAACATTCGGGCAGACTTAGTCACAAATTTTCTGATTTATCATGCAAAAAGTTAGAAATATAAAAAAAAGGTTTAATTTTACTCATATCCTAAAAAAAGATTTTCTGGAACATTTCCGCTTGTGCACAACATCAGGAACATCCCTAATTAGCTGCCAACAATCGTCATCTAACAAGCAGGGTGGCCTTTGCCCTCTGTATCTTCTTTTCATAACAGATATATCTTGATAAAAACGTTCTTCTTGTTCATTATTGACGGCCCCCAAGTTGGGAGGAAAGACATTCAGGTGGGAATGTTGGAAATGTATTTTCAATGACTTATATTATACCACAAGTTTCTATATTTCTTTAGCATATTCACAAAACTTTCTTGGTAATTTTCGGCCCTTAGATTTGCCAGAAAATTAGCAAATGCTCTTGAATCCCATTCATGCTGCTTTAGTACTGTCCTCTAGTACGTAATGAAACCTATTACCTTGCACCTCTTCATGAATATAGGCCAATAAAAATGCCTTCCTTCAATTTACCTTCACTAATTCTTGGAAATTTTTCTTTCAAATACTGAATACCTTTACCATTTTTGTTTAGAGTCTTAACACATGTTTTCATTAAGCCTAGTTTAATGTGATGGTGTGGCAGCAATGTTTTCTTTCTTAACTAATGGTTGGTGTTCAATACTCTCGTCTCCTGGTAGCAAAGCATCCCTTAGTGTCCACTCTCTTACTTCATAATATTTTTGTTTAGCTCGACTATCTCGCTCGCATTAAAAGCAACAAAACTTGGTGAAACCACTCTGCATTCCAAGGCGTTACCCTATGACTTTAAGATCTCCACATATTATCCATTCATATTTTATGTGGTTAACAGATTTTTAAAAGTAAAATCTATTCTCGTACGTTTCTTTCATATGAATAGTATGAGCAATAGCTATAGGCACAGAAGGGTAAACATCATTATGTAAGAACACGGCCTTTAGACTTAACTTGGAAGAATCAATGAAAAGGCGCCATTAGTGGATTGCAAATTGCACAGCTCAATTGTTCCATTAGTCTATCAACATCAATGCAATAGACAAATTCATTCAAAGAATGTTCACGTTTTATATAAGTTATTTTGACATTGGTCTCAAGCAAGTATCAGTTCTGTAACCGAGAGTTTAGTAGTTCCGACTTACATTTGTTAAATTTAGATCCCTTAGCAGATGAAATATATTTTTGAATTACTGTTTTGCACTCTGCTTCAACTATAAAAGTGGGGAGGTTAAGAGACCTCAATGAAATAGATTGTGTAAACACCATGCAATCGGCACGATATTTATAGGGTTCATAAATTAAAATAGACAACCCAATAGGCTGGAAATGTTTCTTTCCCAATAATAAAGTAATACTGTGTTGTCATATGCTGCTTCTTCATGAGGATGAGGTAACGGCAATACAATAAATTATGTATACAATATCCCACTACTATGCTCTCGGTCGGGCCGCTAGTATGATCATAAATTGGCGTTTACTTCAAAACGGTAGGTGATAACACAAAAGGAATTTATTTTAGAAATCAGGGCACAAAAATACGTTAGAAACATATAATTTTGTCAGGTGCAAATTTCAGTGTTGTCCAATGTAATGTTTACATGCCGCACCTTACCCGGTACTTACAGAGCCACGACCTGTCGGGAGAGAATTTTACACTAGAGATCACACACAGGTACTTTTTTGACCTCACACAGACGTTGAGGGCCTCGCTAAATGAGTGATCAGCCCAATGGCAGGACCTCTCCGAGACAACACAACATTAAGTCTAAATAAATGAAAATTCAGATAATCTATATTTTTTCTAGCATTGAACAATTTATTTTGAGTTAAACTAACAATGGGTTATGTAGAGACATAGCCAAATAATTTGTCCGCGAGATGCGCGAACGGGCGTGGTTCAGTTACATTTAAGGTCAGCTGACAAGTGGGAGACAATGAAGGGGAGTAATCTGGATGAGGACACAAGCAGTTCAACTGTAAATGTGATTGACGCTGTCGGGTTGAAGAGGAGAAGAAAGAGAGAGAAGGTATATCTGGACATTTCTGCGTTTCTGTACGCTGAAAACTCATTTTGCATTACCTCTAGTGAGGACATGACATTATCTTATTCTTCTGTCTCCCGGAATTAGGCCGTTGAATTGATTCTACATTAAAATACTGAGTCCTTCCATTTATGGGACACCTGATATTTCTTTTATTTTTTCATTAATTGGACGATTTTATGTATCAACCGGCTAAGCGTCGTTAAAAAAATGATATTTTATTATCATCTTATGCACTGGCTCATGAAGTAAGTGTACGCACATTTTAGCGCTAAATCTTTAATTATAGCCTCATTATTAAAGAAAAATGTGAACGCCATCAGTCCTATCAGAGAGTCTACGTTTTACAACAAACAGCTATAAAACCGGATCTAATCAAATTTTTGCATCATGCAGCTAAGCGCCAAGTGTTCCCGCTCTTAGATTTTTTATACAAAACTGGCAAACAAGGAAATAACTTGCAATATCCAGTGTTATTAGTTTGGCGCTACAATAAATAGTGAAGATCGAGTTAAACTTTAAACGTATTTTTCTCGAAAGTTACATAATGGCGCATAGCCGTTTGATGCATAACGACGTCCAATTATATGTATGTATAATTTGTATTTATGCTTGTTTTTCTGTAACTTGGTTAATTTTAGTCGTAATTATTTATTCATACCATTGGTGAATCTTACTTCACTTTGAGTGAGTAGATGACCTCTGACTTAAGAATCCAGAATGACATTAAATAATTTAATTAATACGTATTCTGTGCAATGAGCGGGTAAATTTCAAAATGTTAAAGCATTTTGTAAGAATACTTCAACTTCATAATCGTTTCCGGTATTCTATATAGTGATATTAAGTTATTTTATTTAAACATACTGTTATACAGTGTTTATACAGTGTGTGTGTGTGTGTTTTCGTTTAAATTTCTCTTTAAGGCAAGACATTAATTATGTACCTTATAAAAAATGACAACGCTCCAGATGTCAAATATTGTTCGGCAGACTTTGGTAGCGCTCGCATAACAGCTTTATCTACGCTAAAATATTTTATACTTTCTCTTTTTATGCGGAGATCAAAAAATTCCTAACATACGCATGAAGAATTTTTTTTTTTTCGATGTACACATCCATGAGAGAGAGAGAGAGAGAGAGAGAGAGAGAGAGAGACAAATTTCCATACTCGCTTTTGATAATAATAATAATAGTAATAATAATAATAATAATAATAATAACAATAATAATAATAATGTTTTATATATTCTGGCAGAGTTAAGGCCATAAGGCTTTCTCTTCCACTCAACCAGCACAAATACAAATAAATATTTGACAAATATAGATATACACTATACTAATTATAAACAGTTAAAGATACATTAAATGTAGCAATGTAAATTTCATGTGCAAATAACATTTTATACGATAATAACAACAATAATACTTACGATAATAATAATAATAATAATAATAATATAATGATATCATCATCATCATCATAGTACATTCACGAATTTAGGCCATTTGTTGACCTGTTTCGGCCTCAAGAGAAACACCATCCAAAAGTCTTTTGAGTGGACGTCCTGGTCTTCTTCTTCCTGCAGGTTGATGACTTAACATTTGTTTGGGTATTCTGTGATCTTCCATTCGATGAACATGTTGTATCCATCTTGACTTATAATCAGAAACTTTGTTTTCTATAATAATGATAATAATATAATAATGGTAATAATAATATAATGATGATGATAATAATAATAATAATTATTATTATTATTATAATAGTATGAATATGATAAATTATACGAGAAACACCAATTAATATATATACCTTACACTGGATAAAGATGAAGTCGAGTTTAGAGCAAATATAAATTTAGATTTCTTTTAAAAGTTGTCAATGTCCGGCAGCCCCTTATTTCTTGTTGTAGGGAATTCCAGTTGCGAGAAGTGAAGATAGTATATGACATGGAGTGATGTGATGTCCTATGTTGCGGTATATTAAGCAAGAGACTATGTTGTGCTCTTGTGTTTATGTTATGGTTTGAGGATAGATACTGGAAACGAGATGATAAATGATTGGGAATCGAGGTATGTAGGATCTTAAATAAGAGAATTAAACAATGCTATTTTCTTATCTCTTTTTGATGTAACCAAGACAATTCGTGGAAAAATAGAGAAATGTGATCGTATTTTCGAACATTAAATATGAATCTGATATACATATTATGGACACGCTGCAGTTTTTCCGACAATCCGTCACTTATGTCAGTTATTAGAACATCACAATAGTCAAAATGCGACATCACTAAGGTTTGAATTATAATTCTTTTAAGAGCTGTAGGAAGAACATGTTTGAGACGCTTTAGGGAATGCATTATGGAGATCTATTTACATGTTTGATTTACTCGGCCATGCCAATTTTAATTTGAATCTAAGTAAAGTCCCAAGTTATTATTTATGTCCTATGCATCCATCAAACAGTCGTTAAAATGTTGCATTTTGCGTTACATTTAAGGAAACGTTCATCAATATCATAAGAAAACAATCTTTTGATCTTGAAGTCCGACATTTTGTCTAGTTATACAATCCTTAAACAAGGCTGGAGGCATGTATAACGATTCCAATGTAAAGTTGTACACCTCTTATACACTGAAGAGCTAATACAATGTTAGTATTAAGGATTTTCAACTGAGATGTATATAAACCTTGTATAAAAGTTATATATGGATTATTAGTAAGAGGGTAGATGTCTCATTGAGGCGATACATTAACCACATATCACTCACTGACATCTATAGGGTAATAGGCGTAACTAAATTAATCTGGTTAACAAATTCCTCATTAAGGGAACATCCATGCTTCATCGGAATTAAGGGTTCAATCAATAATCGTGTACATATATATATATATATATATATATATATATATATATTTCGCAAGACGCGAAAAACCCAAGAAAACTCTTATATATATATATGTTTGTGTGTGTGTGTTTTAAACAAATTTCACATTGTGCTTGTTACAAATCAAATTAATATAATTCACGTTCATTTTATTTATTTAACAGGTTTTACAAATTTCACATCATCTTCCTGTGCCCAATTAATCTATTGTCAATCCCCTCAACGTCTCTCTATCATTTCAATGTCCATTATCCAATCCTTTTTCCCTTATGCTGTTCAAATCACCATCAGTCCACGTTATTTTGGTCGTCCTCTTGTTCTCGTTCCAAGTGGCACCCATTCCAGTATCCTGGTCGTCTGTCACTCTTTTACATGACCATACCATTTTAATTTTTTGTTTCTTATGAAATCTACAATTGAAGTTTGAACATGCATCGTTTGTTTAATTCATTGCACTATTTCTTATTTTATCTCTTATAGCAATCCCAGCTGAACACCTGCACAAATTAATTTCAGCAGAATTTAATTTACTTATTGTTCTAGATTTTAATTTCCATGTTTCTGCACTGTATGCCATTGTACTCTATATTATTGAATTAAAATTATTTGTTTTTATTTTCAAAATTATATTCTGATCCCATAAAACACATTTAATTTTAATATTGCAGATATCTACTATTTATCATCTCATTAATTTTAGCATCATGACTTCCGTCTATACTAAGTTTTGTCACCAAATATTACTTACTCGTCACATGCTTTTTTCCTCCATGCTCATCAGATCTGTTGATTTCTCTTATATAAGGTATTGAAATGAGACTAATTCTCCAGATATTGTAACATACGAATCAAAAGAATAAATCTCTTATCAGGATGATTGCATTTTCTTCTATTAGGGATGATTTTAACATCTGTCCACTATAGATGTTAATTGTATCTTTTTAAATTCATATTATTTATTGTACATACTTCAATATTAGAATCACATCCCGTTCTGGATGTTCTGGACTAACTATTAGGCCTTGAGAATGTATTTTGTACATACAACGTGTTTTTAAACAAGACGAGAATGACAGGGATGATTATGATGGCGTTCGGGTACTGTTTGTACCTACGAGGTAGGTGAAATTTGTCTCCCTGATCATAAAACCCGAAAAACCTCATTCAGAATCTTAATCCCGACCGGGGATGGAATGAGGCACAACCGCGTCCACATCAGTAGACAATGTCCTTTGTGTTTAATTAGGTGAGCTATAGGTTTGAGAGTAAAATTTTCACTTAATTCATTTATGCAGCTCACCATAAATTTACATACAAAGATAAGCAGTATGGACTATATCAAGAGCAATGGCTAAATATTTCTTCAGCAGAAATACGTTCGGAAATGGCTTCAAGTGCCTAAAGCTATAGAAAGGAGCAAATAGTCGCATTTCTCTTCTCGGGAAGTAATTAACCCATGTTAGAGGGGTGCAGCTGGGTAACCCTTCTCTTCAAATTGCGTTACCCATTTAAAACGTTCGATACCAGTCATTAGTTTTATATCCTTCATTTGTTACCTAAATTCGTTTCCATGGTTACATGTACGCTGTGACAATCTAACTTTGAATAATTCCAAAAGCAAAGTAGAATACGCACATATCAAAGTAATATCGTCGCACAAGACGATCTTTTTGTGGTATAGTTTTTATCAAATATATATTTTAGTATTTCGTCGGTATTGACAGACTACTGTTTGTCATGCTTTCCTCTGGTTCCGTGGTCCGAAGGTTCAAATCTGGTCTAAGTCGATATAATTAAATTCTGAGAAAAGTTTCCTTCGAAAGGAATGTAAGACCGTGAGTCCCATGTTGTAGATTTACGACACGTATGAGAACCTCAAGCCTGAAGAAATTTCTGAGCAAAATTTGTTGGCCCTACCATGCGCAGATTTGAATTTTGATACTAACAACCTGAGTTGTTAAACAGCGTCGTTAAATAAAAAACTATCTACCTACCTTATACACGCTAATAATTACAACCTGAAATTCAGGGAATTCGGTTACTCGTTATTATTTTTAATGTTAAAATACAGTTTACAAATTCTCTGGAATCTCACATTTTTGTACCACGTGTGAAACATTTACTAATTAATTATGACAAATTTTATGTGCAATTTAAAATTGTTTTGTTTTTAAATTCTAGTTGCATTATATATCTTTTTTCTAGAAATATACATTTTTGTAAGTTAATATTTCCAGATAAGCCGTCAGAAGGTCATGATTAACATAACTATTAGATATAACTTTGCACCTGAACCGAGGTATTAACCCAAGATATCCACTTTTTTCGCACTGGCGCTCAACCAGATTTATTTCTCGGAGCAAACACAAATTCTTCTCTCTTTAACCTTCGATTTCCCGTAAGTAGTAAAAATTGTATTCGCAAGACTTAATAGCAATGATCCTACTACATGAAGCCATTATGTTCGTGTTTCGCTGAAACCTCATCTAAATACAAAATCTTACACAGAAAATCCTTCATAATGGCTTCTCGTAGTAGGAGCGCCCTCCCTTAAGTCTTATGAATATATTTCACTATTTACGGTGGACTCGGAAATTATAGAGAGATGAATTTGTGCTTGCTCCTTGAGGTGTGTCTAAGTAATTCAACGGTAGGATGCCAGAGCTTAAATATGGAGATCTTGACTTCATATCCGTCTTAGGTACATATTTTCCTCTCTAGTTATGTTAACCCCTAAATTCACAATGTATCCTACATGATACATAAATTGTTTTAACCTTTCTTATCTAATATATATGTATGTTCGTTTGTTGATTTGTTGGTTTGTTTATTTGTTTGTTTGTCTTTTCGTACTTTATGTGCGGCCACACCGTTGATCCAATTGTGATGGGGCTTTTTGCAAAATGTTCAGGAGATTCCCGGGATGAACATAGGCTATAAGCAAGTTGTAATACTTAACTCCTACACCCTTAAAAATCGCCCTTTGTAATGGAAAACGCTTAAATGGCTTACGGTGCCTAAACCATAACAAATACAAAAAAATTAATGTACACAGAATTGAATATCTCGACACCATCTACAAAAAAGTCCGCAACAGCATATAACTCTTACGGGTAACTCACAATAATATGATGAAGGTTAAAAATTAAATTGTACCTGTTGGCAGGTGCCGTCGTCCTCAAATTTGTTAAAATATTGTATATAAAATTAACTGGAGCGCTTTCGGAAGTTATCTTCCATCTTCTGCAGGTTGAGCTTTTACTACTCGTTGTTGTGTACGGTGATGTATACTCCAACTGTTTGTAGCAGCAACTGACTTGTTTTTGACGATCGCGTATAATGGGTTTGACTGGGGTGCGTTCTCATTAAGAAGTGAGGTGTTGTTTGTTTCCTTTATAATTTCGAGGTCTTCGAATATATTTATTCTAGCTGGAATGTTTTCTCTGTGGATTATCGTGAGAGTATTTTCAATTTGTGTTCATTCGATGACCTGCGTTAATGAGATGTTTAGCAGTGCTTGGTTGATTTATCACCCGCGTGTATGAAATCTTCCAGGTATTCTTTATATCTTGTATTGAAATTTCTGCTTGTCCTGCCAATATAAAATTTATTAAAATCTTTACATGTTAGTTTGTAGACTCCCTTGTTGTTGCATTTGTTGTGGTCTTCTATACCATTGTATATTATGTTGTTTAATTTGTTTCCTGTTTCATAAGTTATGTTTATGTTTTTATTTATCTTTTTCAAAGTTCTGGCTAGTTTTGTGGTTTCATTTCCTGTGTATGTTAATGTTACTCATGTTTTGTAATTATTAGATTCTCTTTCAAGTTTTGTTATATTGTTCGTGACATTTTTTTTTTTCAAATTATAACAAAGATTTACAATATCTTAAAAACATGGCGAAACGCAACGGATTCAACTTACAAATCATTGATAAGCTTGTAAAGAAACAAATAGAATATTTCATCATCATCATCATAGTACATTCACGAATTTAGGCCATTTGTTGACCTGTTTCGGCCTCAAGAGAAACACCATCCAGAAGTCTTTTGAGTGGACGTCCTGGTCTTCTTCTTCCTGCAGGTTGATATCTTAACATTAGTTTGGGTATTCTGTGATCTTCCATTCGATGAACATGTTGTATCCATCTTGACTTATAATCAGAAATTTTGTTTTCTAAAGATTCCATGTGTAATTCTTCTAAGATGTCTTCATTTTTTTTGTGATCTAGTAGTGTGTATCCTGCAGTCCTCCGAAGATATCTCATTTCAGCAGATCTAAGTCTCTGTATATCCTTCTGTTTCAACGTCCATACTCGCTACCATACAAAAGAGTTGGAAGAGCCAGTGTTTTGTACACTTTCAGTCTTGAATGCTTTTGGACTAACTGTGGCTTGAAGATAGAATTTATTAACCCTAAAATTCTTAAAAATTTAGATATTTTTGCATTTACATCCTTTTCTTCTTCATATGAGATATTGCATCCTAGATATGTAAAATTATTCACCTGCTCCAAAATTTTATTGTCCAGTACAATTTTACTTCTGACAGGATCTACACCTTGAAATGCCATAATTTTTGTTTTTTCTGTAGATATCTTTAATCCATATTCTTCTGTAATTTTGTTAAGTTCATACAGACCTTTCTGTAGATTATCTTCGGAATTTGCTATTATTATTTGGTCATCTGCAAACAATAGGGTGTTTAATTTTCTATTTTCTGATATTCTTATTCCAAATTTATATGTTTTGTTCCAGCAACATATTACTTGCAAAGAGTGTTGGGGATAGGGGGCAGCCTTGTCTCACACCACGATTTATAATTCCTTCTTCAGAAAATCTGTTATTTAATTTAATCTTTATGGTGTTGTCTTTGTAAATATTTTGTATGTTCTGCCGAAGTAAATTTGGTATATTTCTGTCTTCCAATATATAAATAGAATATTTAATTAAGAAAATTCATTACAAGAAGCAATTAACAAAGTTTTCCTTTACCAAAGGAAAACATAAAGAAATATGTCATAATGTCATATATAGGCCCACTTTCCAATAAAATATCTAAACACATTAAAAAGTTGAACATTAATGTGGCATTTAAAACTAATAAGACTTTACAAAATATAGTAAAAAAACAATAAAACTAAAATAAAAAAATAAAAATTATCAGGTGTATATAAATTGAAGTGTGGCAATGTGACAATGTCTATATAGGACAAACTGGTAGACCTTTTTATCTCTCGTATAAAGGATCACATGAGAGCATATAACAGAAATTTTGAATATTCAAAATATGCAAATCACCTACTCCAATTTAATCATTGTTTCGACCCAAATTTTGAAATTTTACATGTTTGTGGTAAGAGTAAGAAGTTGGACCTTTTGGAGGCTGTAGAAATAAATAAATTGAAAAGTAGTAATGAATTGTTAAATTCGCCACTTGATTTGAATGAATCGCCTTTGTTAAATTAAAAAATTAAATACATTATTGTTATATTGTTGCTTAGATCAGTTGATATGTACTATAATAACACAATTCATAATTTAACATGTCTGAAGAAGGCACAGTATACCGAAACAGCTGTAACTAAATTATATCTTAATAAATATGCAAATCAAATAAAACTGTAAGTTTTATTTTTATTTAAGTAATAAACAAATACTTGATAACAGTAACTCTAAACAATAAAACATCATGGCAACCGAAAGTTTGACTCTTGCTTTCCAGTATCTATCCTTGAGCGTAGCAGAATAAAGTACCTGCCATTGTGGCTGTGGTTTCTGTTATTAAATATTATGCTTGTTTGTTGATTTTTTTCAAAATAATGTTATATGAAAATTCAACAAACGTCTCCCTACGTAAATTCTATGTTATTCTGTGAATAGTATTTGAATTCTCTCAAAATTAATTTAGTCTAAATTGATTTAATAGATAGAGAGAAAACATACAATTTAAGAGCAATATTTTAACAGTAGCTGTATATTGAATTTTGCATAATCTTAATTTGTCGTTAAAACCGCGAAATATATGAAAACCAAATGCTATAGGTTCCACAATATCTAATACGAAACTCAGGTATTAGTAATTCCAGATAGTGGCACATTTTAATACAAATGCGAGGCACGCAAAAACACGAATATACAAATTGTAATTATTGTGAATAGATACTGGGAGACCACAGATAAAATAAAGTCCGCGGAGAACTTTGCACATCCGTCTATGCATCGGATGTAGAAAGGTCGCTTCTTGAGACTTCTACTCGAGGAAGGTATAGGCTGAGAATCCGGAATGTTCCTACCCTCGCATATAACAGAAGGTGCATGGGTTGGACCACCCAATTGTGTCTGAATAGTGGACTAATGAAGTAACCTGAAGAGTGAAGACAAAATGTTCAAATTGAAACCTTCAGCGATCGAAAAAAACTGAGTGAAAAAATACATTATGAAGGAAGATATTTTATTAGAAGCAAATCATTTGTGAAAATCAGTGAAATGTTGTGAAATAATTAAAGTTAATTTGGAATTTTTTATAAACACCTGTGAAGTTAATTTATAGAAATACTATCTGAATCGTCAGCCCGAATCAGTGACAATAAATAAATAAATAAATATATCTATAATTTATTTATTTATATACAGATTTTTAATGTTTACATATCTTTCTGTGCATAAAAAGTTGTATTTCTTTCTACACTCGTCTCTATCCATTCACTTTATGCCCTCTAATCCTATATATATATATATATATATATATATATATATATATATAAAAAAGCATGATTAAGAACGTTTTCTTGAGTTTTCCGCATCATGGATTCAAGGTCGGCATCTGGTCGCTAATTCTGAGATTTCGGCATGATACCACATTTCTGTGGGATGCAGGAATGTGGGTTCATGCCGAAACCTCGGAATCAGTGGCCAGAGGCCGACCTTGAATCCATGACGCGGAAAACTCATGAAAACTTTCTTAATGATTCTTATATCCGCGAAAATCTACAATTTAATATATATATATATATGACACAAATGTTGCATTATGTGGTACGGTTTTATTCAAAGGATATCATTTTAGAGATGGTTTCATTATACGATTGGAAAAAAAAACGAAGATATGTTTCCATGCAGGATTCAACTTAACAGGTTAAAATATTATTGAATCTAGCAAATAGACCAATAATGGTGGGAAAATGGCAGTTTTTTACGACCGAATATACATTAATTTAATTTTAAACATGATCGATCGCTAGCTTCCACGTAACCATTGTTTGTAATACAGAGTAGTAGCTTTGTGCTGTATTAGGATATGAAGAAACAATTATGTCTATATTACGGTATATCAGAGCTAAGTTTTAGCTGTACTATAAATAAATTTGCATAAGGTATTACTCCGCAGATTTCGTCTATTGGTGGAACCCTGGTGCTACTTTTTCCCGCCAGTCTAATAAGAAATAAAAAAAGCCATCATTTTAAACAATCGAAATCCAAACTTATTCTGTATAGCGCATGCGGAACAATAAAATATATTCTTGTTTATTATATTTAAAAATTGTAATTATACTGTATATTTTAAGATTCTTACATATAGCCTAACTTATGTAGAAATCAGCTAGATTATATATATTTTTATTTTATATATCTCTATCGTTAGAGAGTGAACTACATTTTCTTATAAGCTTAAAAGTAAAACAGCTATTCTACCAATAAAAAAGCAGTCATACGCCTGGTTTGTTTACATTGCAACAGGAACTTAGCTCGGAATAAGAGTTTTTGATCAATTAAATTGAAAGACGGATGAAAATGTACTTATTTAGTAAATGCTTCACATTTAAATGGTGTCGAAATAATACGTACAGAACAAATTGACTTAACAAAACACCTAAATTAATGTAATTTGAAATAAATAGAATGCCTTTGTTTCTATTACTATGTTGTTATCTCCAGCAGCTACCCGAAATTCCGGTAGGAGAACTTCTCTCTTACTTTATCTCTTGCACAAATTAGACTTGTAAACAAGCTCACATCTCGAGGTTTGCGAAAATTTTCCCTCCAGTAAAACACCGTGAAAGGAAATTTAGTGTCTTACATGAAAGCAAAGGAGAACAAAAGAGAATCTACCGTGTTTTGCTATGTATATCTTGCTTTAAAGGAAACGCTTCTAAAAGAACTTCACTTTTTTCCTTTTATTTAAGCGATTTTTTTACACCTGAAAAAAAATTTCAACTCAAGCCTCTCATACGTTTTTATATTAAGAATTTTTCTGTCACTTTTCTTAACCGGATTTTGCTAACTCTCAATTCAAGGATTACTAGGAGGTTGAATGATCCTATTACAGATTCTATTCTCTAAGTGGGTTGTAAGTGTGGTTGGTTCGTTGGAGAGTTGGTGCATAATTTGCTTAAGGCCTATTCATTAGTTGTCTTATTTTCCAATAATTTGAAACTTTAAATGTTTCCTCTTTAACAGCTGTTCAGTTCTCGAACTGTTCATCATCCATTTGTTCCTTAGGCAAGAGTTCAGTAAGGCAGTCATGACCCGTTGTTAATCTGAATTGAGCGACTGTGTCTTCTGTGGAATTTCTAATATGGAGTTAGTAGTATTGAACAGGTATTGTCATTTCTTGTCTTTTGAATTATTGGAGTGTGTTGTCTGTTAATGGTTTTGATTGTTTGTGACGTTTAGCCAAAAATATAAGATAATTCGGGTACGGGATTTGGTGAGTGTTGTTTTCAACTCTTAATGAATTGCTTGTTTTCTCTGAATCTATTTATATCAGGAAGACGTAATTTTTACAAGCTAATTGAATGTAATTTGAGTTCTTGAGTATTAAAACAGGCAATGTCCACTTTTGATTCATTTACAATTGAGCACATCTACTGATAGCCGAGAGTACATTTATGTTTATAATGGAATAGTTGCCCGAAAAATAAATCTAACCCGCAAACAATATAAAGTTGAGTTTTCAGTAAATTAGTGATCTAACTATGTAAACTGTGCATGCAAAACTATCCCTGCTCTCTGTGTTTTATTTATTTTAAAAAATTGGCATTCAAGAGAATAGTGATCTATATCTATATGGCGGAAGAAGTTAATCAGGTCATGACTAGCAGTTCATGGGTTAGATTCGTTTTCGGGGCAACTATAAAATTGTATTTTTCTAGTGTAACTAAGTATCCATTAAAACCAACAAAATATTTGTTTTATATATATATTCTGTTTATAATATATTATTTATACCAATATTTAGAAGAAAACGTTTTTGAACCACTGGAGCATTTTCCCATGCACTCCACATTTGAAGAGTTTTATGAGTATATTTGATCTCGACACTGAGTCATATGCCTTTCTGAAGTCAATATGTATTACAGTTGTAATACGGCCTTTATCTAAATTATCTTTAATATATTGGCTGAGCAACATAACTTGTTGTTCTGTTGAGCGGGTATCTAAAAATATAAATTTATAATGACATTTCCTCATACTTATTCAACAAAACATAAAAGCACATCGATTTGCATTTATTTAGGCATAGCAGCGCACGCCGGGTATTAGCTAGTAAGAGATAAAATAAGAAATAGTGTAACTAAACAAAAAATTAATGTTCAAACTTCAATTGTGGATTTCATAAAAAAACAAACAATTAAAATGGTATGGCCATGTCAAAAGAAAGACAGAAGACAGATTTCCAAGATTAATAAAGAATAGGTGTCACTTGTTAGAAGAATAAGTGGACGGCCAAAAATAATATGGATTGATAGCGTTTTGAGCAGCATGAGGGAAAATGGATTGGACGATAGAGATTAGAATGACAGAGACATTCGGAGGAGTAAAGCAGTAGATTAACTGAGCGCAGGAAAATGTGAAACATTGTGAAACCTGTAAAAAAAAGTATTTAATTCCATAAGGCATTAAAATAAAGACTGGAGGAAGATTCACAGTTGCAAACTCCATAATTTATATATTTGTCCTCATATTGTCAGCGTTATGAAGTTAGGATATTGAGGTCATAGAACTCAAGTGGTTTAATGCAGATGTATTTCACATGTTACGTGCATTTGTGTTTGGTTCTTTGTTTAATCAAAATTGTTTCCACAACAACACAGTTTTTGTAGCATAATGCCATATGTTTCGCAATGAGGAAAGTGTACAGCCCACAATGAAAATGTTACTGAGGTGGGCGTTTTGTGGGGAATTGAATTGGGCTAAATGTGTCTTGTCTCTTACAAAATTGCAGGATGTGCTGCAAACGATAAGATTATTTAGAAAGACGTGTCGCAAGCAGGGATGATATAATCTTCTTCTCATTGGCTAACTGTGGTAGCGTCAATAAAATAACTAACAATTACTTGAGAATAATAGGAAAACTATACTTAATTGAACAAAAAAATGGAATTAGATACAGAATCAGCATGTCGATCTGCACTACAGAAGATAATTAACATTTAATTATTGACCAGTGAATATGATGCATTAATTAATGAGTTCCTTTAAACGTTTCTGGAGATACTTAAAAAATGTAAACCAACGATTTATATTGGAAGATACATGTTGAAAATATATAAAATAAATGAATAAATAATAAAAATAATAAATCCATGCATAACTTTAGAACAACAAATACATTAAATTCTGAAGAAATTTATTTTTGGAAGGGTTCAGTTGCAATTTTTAGAAGAGAAACAGTGTTATTAAACACAAAGTTTAATGTTCAAACTTCAATTGTGGATTTCATAAAAATAACTGAAATGGTAGAGTCATGTAAAAAGAATGATAGAAGATAGATTTCCAAGAAGAATACTAGAATCGGCGTTATTCGGTAGAAAAAGAAGACGTGTATTGACGGTGTTTTGAGCAACATGAGTGACGGAGATTGGAATGAAAGAGAGATGTGGAGTAGATTAAGTAAGGGCAGGAAGATGTTGTGAAACCTGAAAAAAAATAAAGGTTTATGGGATAGTGGATTTAATTAATTGATAGGTCACCGTCTTAAGCTAATATTTTCCAATCATTCCCTTTATAATTCACCTCGCTCAAGTCATGGTTAATGTTACTAGCATCTCATTATTCTTGGTCTACATACTCGATGCCTTCCCTCTGGTTCTTTTATGAGAAGTTTCCATTCTACTATTCTATTCCCCATTCGTGGCACTTAATTTGCCGAACATACTGTACTAGATTTAACTGTTCTTGTTACAGCTGGTATCCCATAAAGATCACATATTTCACTATTATAAATTTTATCGCTTCATCTATCTGTTCGTGGCTCTTTAATCCAAGGGAGAATCGTAAATAATTTATTAACACTTTATCCTCGCCTAAAATAAGATAACATATGTCTTATCCAGATAACTCAATCACTTATTATCCCAGTTAAAACACATGGAAGCGAAATATGGTCTCTTACTTAAAGGGTGGAAAAAAGAGCATTTGAGAATAAATTTCTTAGGAACATTTTGGAAAGGGGAGCAGAGAAAACTATATATCAGTGAAATACATTATCTTTATGGGAAACCAGATATAATAACAACAGTCAAGTATCGTAGATTGCGATGGGCAGGACATGTGTTACGAATCGGGACTGCAAGAAGGGCATTGAAACTCATTGTAGGAAAACCAGAGGGAAATCGTCCAGTTGGTAGGCCAAGATGAGGTGGGAGAATAACATTAACCATGATTTCAGGAACTACATTATAGATTAGAAAACATTTGCTCAGGATAGCGATATATGGAGAGCTTATGTCCATCAGCTTAGAATAACATTAACAATGATTTGAGAGAAGTAGATTATAGATTTGACAACATTAGCTCAGGAAAGGGAAATATGGAAAGGTTATATCCGCGTGGTATTGAATCTATACGTTCTACAGTGCCAGTGAGTTAGTTAATTAGTTATGGCTCGAAGAATTGTCGTTTTGTAAAATTTATTCTCACTTTTTTTAGATATTTGGAATGACAATAAAACCTTAATGCATAACACCATGTATTTCCAGAGTTGAGTTCATATTTAATTTATTCTTTTACCTCATTCTTGTTTGTAATAATTGAATTTCGTCACTTCTTCAAAATATTCCGAATTTGTTGTTAAGACTCGATTCCCATTTAATAATGCATTCTAAGTGTCAAAATATTTTGTTTTAATGATACTATATATTAGACCGATTTTCTGAGTGTTATCTAATAGAACGTAGCATTGCAGTTTAGTATATCTTCAGTATTACCTAATAATACATCAGAATATAATAATTATAATAATAAAAATGATAACAATAATAATAATTAAATTATTTATTATACCATAATATTGGACATAAAGCCTTTTATGTTTATATAAATGATTCTACAAAACGAAAAAACGAAAAAATCTTGATGTTAAATGAGCCCTTAAGTATTAAATGGGCCCTGCATTAAGGTTTTATTGTAATTCCAAAATATCTAAAAAAAAAGTGAGAATAAATTATACAAAACGACAATTCTTCGAGCCATAACTAATTAACTAACTCACTGGCACTATAGAACGTATAGATTCAATACCACGCGGATATAACCTTTCCATATTTCCCTTTCCTGAGCTAATGTTGTCAAATCTATAATCTACTTCTCTCAAATCATTGTTAATGTTATTCTAAGCTGATGGACATAAGCTCTCCATATATCGCTATCCTGAGCAAATGTTTTCTAATCTATAATGTAGTTCCTCAAATCATGGTTAATGTTATTCTCCCACCTCATCTTGGCCTGCCAACTGGACGATTTCCCTCTGGTTTTCCTACAATGAGTTTCAATGCCCTTCTTGCAGTCCCGATTCGTGACACATGTCCTGCCCATCGCAATCTACGATACTTGACTGTTGTTATTATATCTGGTTTCCCATAAAGATAATGTATTTCACTGCTATATAGTTTTCTCTGCTCCCCTTTCCAAAATGTTCCTAAGAAATTTATTCTCAAATGCTCTTTTTTCCACCCTTTAAGTAAGAGACCATATTTCGCTTCCATGTGTTTTAACTGGGATAATAAGTGATTGAGTTATCTGGATAAGACATATGTTATTTTATTTTAGGCGAGGATAAAGTGTTAATATATTATTTACGATTCTCCCTTGGATTAAAGAGCGACGAACAGATAGATGAAGTGATAAAATTTATAATAGTGAAATATATGATCTTTATGGGATACTAGCTGTAACAAGAACAGTTAAATCTAGTACAGTATGTTCGGCAAATTAAGTGCCACGAATGGGGAATAGAATAGTAGAATGGAAACTTCTCATAAAAGAACCAGAGGGAAGGCATCGAGTATGTAGACCAAGAATAATGAGATGCTAGTAACATTAACCATGACTTGAGCGAGGTGAATTATAAAGGGAATGATTGGAAAATATTAGCTTAAGATGGTGACCTATCAATTAATTAAATCCACTATCCCATAAACCTTTATTTTTTTCAGGATTCACAACATCTTCCTGCCCTTACTTAATCTACTTCACATCTCTCTTTCATTCCAATCTCCGTCACTCATGTTGCTCAAAACACCGTCAATACACGTCTTCTTTTTCTACCGAATAACACCGATTCTAGTATTCTTCTTGGAAATCTATCTTCTCTCATTCTTTTTACATGACTCTACCATTTCAGTTACTTTTATGAAATCCACAATTGAAGTTTGAACATTAATCTTTGTGTTTAATAACACTGTTTCTCTTCTAAAAATTGCAACTGAACCCTCCAAAAATAAATTTCTTCAGAATTTAATGTATTTGTTGTTGTAAAGTTATGCATTGATTTATTATTTTCATTATTTATTAATTTATTTTATATATTTTCAACGTGTATCTTCCAATATAAATCGTTGGTATACATTTGTTTAAGTATCTCCAGAAAATTTTAAGGGAACTGATTAATTAATGCATCATATTCACTGGTCAATAATGAAATGTTGTTAATTATCTTCTGTAGTACAGATCGACATGCTGATTATGTATCTAATTCCATTTTTTGTTCAATTATGTATAGTTTTCCTATTATTCTCAAGTAATTGTAAGTTATTTTATTGACGCTACCGCAGTTGGCCAATGAGAAGAAGATTATATCATCCCTGCGGGCGACACGTCTTTCTAAATAATCTTATCGTTTGTAGCACATCCTGCAATTTTGTAAGAGACAAGACACATTTAGCCCAATTCAATTCCCCACAAAACGTCCACCTCAGTAATATTTTCATTGTGTTGCTGTACACTTTTCTCATTGCGAAATATATGGCATTATGCTACAAAAACTGTGTTGTTGTGGAAACAATTTTGATTAAACAAAGAACCAAACACAAATGCACGTAACATGTGAAATACATCTGCATTAAACCACTTGAGTTCTATGACCTCAATATCCTAACTTCATAACGCTGACAATATGAGGACAAGTATATAAATTATGGAGTTTGCAATTGTGAATCTTCCTCCAGTCTTTATTTTAATGCCTTATGGAATTAAATACTTTTTTTACAGGTTTCACAATGTTTCACATTTTCCTGCGCTCAGTTAATCTACTGCTTTACTCCTCCGAATGTCTCTGTCATTCTAATCTCTATCGTCCAATCCATTTTCCCTCATGCTGATCAAAACGCTATCAATCCATATTATTTTTGGCCGTCCACTTATTCTTCTAACAAGTGACACCTATTCTGTATTAATCTTGGAAATCTGTCTTCTGTCTTTCTTTTGACATACCATTTTAATTGTTTCTTTTTTTATGAAATCTACAATTGAAGTTTGAACATTAATGTTTTGTTTAGTTACACGATTTCTTATTTTATCTCTTAATAGCTAATACCCGGCGTGAGCTGCTTTTTTGTTAAAGAACTGAGTAAATGGTGTACGGAAAATTCCATGACAATAAATGTATCCAAAACAAAATGCCAGACAATTTCTCTGTGTCATAAAGAAATAAAATCATCCATAAACCTTAACAACACTCCGCGTGATTATGTTACTAAATACACGTATCATGGTGTTACTTTTGATACTAAACTTACCTAGAAATAACACATAGCCGACATAACCATGATAACTTCTAAAAGATTCAACGTTCTGAAGAGACTGGCTGGTACAAAATGGGGTTGTGCTACATCAACATTAAATCTCACATAAAATTTATGTTAAAACAGTAATTAAATACTGTTGTGGATCACTCATAACTGCTTCAAGCCAGCTAACCCAGAAAATGGAACTACTCCAAAATCATGCAATGAGAATTATATCAGGTGCTGTAAAATCAACTCCGATTAGTTACCTACTCCAATATACCACGAACATGGACATCAGAAATTATTGAATCAGCACTCAAAGTACACGAAAAACTAATATGTTTGCCTGAAATCGACTACCCTCCTAAAAACACACATCATAACCGTTGGCTCAAAACACAAGAAGGTTCCTGCAAAAAAACATTAATTAAAAGAAAACAACTAGATATATCCTGGAAGGGGATCTGAATTGCTCCCAATAAACAACCCCCCTTGAACTACATCACATAAATTATAACCTAGACCAGTTGGAAATACACAAGAAAAACGATGTTTGTGATGAGGTACTTCGAACTACAGCTCTGGAGATATTGTATGTTCGATACCCTGTAGACAAATGGCTCAATATCTACACAGATAAGATTAGATAAGAGTGGAAATACCGGAGCAGAATCCACAGCCAAATCTTCTCCACATACCTCTCTCTTGGAAGACATCAGCCATCATTTGACGGCGAGGTTAGAGCCCTAGGTCAACTAACATGCATATCTCAATCGTTTGTGAATGCTGTCATCTTAAGCGATTCTAAGGCAGCCATATCAGCAATAGCAAATTACCTAGCATCTCCTGCTAACAAATAAATATTACAGAGTAGACAGATTATCAGAAATCTAAATATAGCAGGTACAAATGATTCTCTGCGGAGGATACCATCCCATTGTGGTATTACAGGGATCGAATTGACAGATTTGCTGGCCAAGAAAGGAACCCACATCCTTCAGATATCACCGAATATTATATCTTACTCTAGAACAGCTATGAACATCCGCTTCAGAGCGAGGGAAGCCTTCAGAACCTCCCTAGAGCTCCAAAATGACTGACAAACCTTGGAATGCATCCCATCCAAACTACACAGCCAGATTGGCCCAAAAGACTAGCCGTAGCATCATTCCGTACTGCAACAGGAGACGATTGCCTAGGTAAACACCTTCATCGCCCTCGGTCTTCTACCACCTCAACAATGTATCCTCTACAACACTATGGAAGCTATGGATGCTGATCACATCCGAACTTGCCCAACCCTAACAACCAGCAGTTTCGTGGACAGATACTGGGAAGCCAGGGAAAATATGAACATTTTATAATCTATCTTGTTATTGTATGTTTTCCTCAGTCATTGTTGGTTAATGAAAAATTTCAATAGCCACTGCATTTAAATAAATAAAAAAAATATTTTTAGATAGCCCGTGCTGATTACCCCGCGTTGCCCGGGAATCTACTTATCACAATCTTCTTGACACAAATGAGCTGAAATACGAAAATTAATGTATTTTATGTTTAGTTAAATAAGCAAGGGGAAACATTTATATCGCAATTATTTTGAGATACCCCGTGCTGTTTACTTGGCATTGCGTTGTCCGGGATCTACTCATCCCGTTCTTCTTGGCATAAATGAGCTGAAAAACAAACATTAATGTACTACTTATGATTAGTTGAATAAGTGAAATGAAAAATAATTATTAATGTATATCGTAATTATTTTAATATTCCCCGTGCTGATTACCCGGTTTTATCTCTATCTTCTTGGCATAAATGAGCTAAAAGACAAAATTCATTATTGTGAGTTACCCATAAAAGAATACCCGCCATGTGCTGCTATGTTTGCACAGGAATCTACGTACTTCTTGGCATCAATGAAATACAAAAATCGTTATTGTGAGTTATCCGTAAGAGATAAACATACGCTGTCGCGGACGTTTTTGTAGAGCTTTTTGATATATTCAATTTTGTGTACATTAATTATTTTATGTATTTGTTATGGTTTAGGGAGCGTAAGCCATTTAAGCGTCCAAAGAGCTTTTGTATTCACATTTTCCACTACAAAGGGCGATTTCTAAGGGTGTAGATGTTGAGTATCACAACTCTCTTATAGCCTATGTTCATCCCGGGAATCACCTGAACATTTTCAAAAAGCCCCATCACAATCGGTTCAACGATATGGCCGCGCATAAAGTACAAACAAACAAACAAACAGCAAACAAATATTAATTTTTATAAATTAGATATAATGATCAACTTAATACCTCCAAAAATCCATTTCTGCACTATCTAATTTACTTAATATTCTAGATTATTTTAATTTCCATATTTCTGCACCGTATGTTATTGTACTACTTATCATCGCAATAAACGTGTTTTTTTTATTTTGATCCCATGAAACACTGTTTAATTGTGATATTGCTGAATATCCTTTATTTATCCAACGTGGAATATACAAGGGATTAGAAATAAAACTGGGGAAGTAATGAATGGCATAAAACAAATATTATTCTTCTTAATATCCTATTTTTAAAATATGCTCTTATTAAAGGGAAGCTACCAGAACTACAATTCCCTAGTAAATCTGCAAAGCATAGCACGAAAATGCTATGATTGCAGTGAACGACCTGCCCTCGGGCTGAATTATATGGATGGATATTTTCTTCCTTTAATGTGAGAGGACATATATTACAGCCATAGAGTACATTATGGGACAGTAAAATATCTTGAGAATATAAATAGAAAATTATGATTTATGGATCACAACGCTGCTTGTTTTGACTTAGCTAATAAATACAAAGCCTCTGGCTTTATCTTGTCTTAACTTTTATCGTTTGATATAAAAACGGAACAAGTATCACTCGTGGAACATAGAACGTAAGTCGTGAAAATATATTGCCCGTTGCTCAAATCCTAGAAATTTATACAAAAGCATTCTACACATTTAAATGAACTCTCTATTTTACTGATCTGTCATTTTGTTAAATATAATATAATATCTAACTCCTTTTAGGCCATTTGAGCGTTCGAATTATGAAGTTGACACAGAAATGATATGGTACTTTCTCATTTTTGTGTTACTTCATCCTTTGCTCGGATAATGAATAAAACTCAAGAAAAAGGATTGAAGAGGTAGGCAACGTGCATTACATGTCTCTTCCGTGATTTCGAGTAGAATAGAATATGGAATTTATTGCCTTTTTTTCAGAATAAAGAAAATACATATGCATTTACATTGCGCACGGGCCTGTTTGGCGGTACGTGCATTATTTTTTCCATGAATAAAAAATAAAACTAATAATATAAACAAATACCTACAAATACACCTGTATCAAAAAACAATAACAGGCTACATATAAGTAAAATCTATGTCTGCACTAAATCAAAATAATACATATCTACATTCATCCACATTCCGTACATTAATTTTAAAAAAAATGCTAGAAAAGATTTCGAGTAAATGTTGATTTCGAGTATCGAGTAAATGTTGATGTCAAATATAAGACATTTCAATGTTCTGAGAGTACCAAAGACAATACTATCATGTTATATAATACTAGCTAATACCCGGCGTGCGGTGCTACGCCTAAATAAATGAAAATCAATGTGCTTTTATGTTTAGTTGAATAAGTAGAACGAAAAAATAATTATTAATGTATATTTTTAGATACCCGTGCTGATTAATCGGCGTTGGCCGGAAATCTACTTATTCCGATCTTCTTGTCATAAATGAGCTGAAATACGAACATTAATGTGTTTTATGTTTTGTTAAATAAGTCTAAGGAAACATTTATATCGTAATTATATTTAGATACTCCGTGCTGTTTACCCGGCGTTATCCGCGAATCTACTCATCCCGATCTTCTTGAAATAAATGAGTTGAAAGACGAAAATTAATTTACTTCTTATGATTAGCTGAATAAGTCAAGTGAAAAATAATTATAAATGTATATCGTAATTATTTTAGGATTTCCGTGCTGATTACCAGGTGTTGCCCAGGAATCTACTTATCTCAATCTTCTTGGCATAAATGAGCTAAAAGACAAAATTTCGATATTGTGAGTTATGCATAGAAGAATATCTGCCATGTGCTGTTACTTGTACAGGAATCTACGAACATATCTCGATCTCCTTGACATCAACGAAAGACAAAAATGGTTATTGTGAGTTATCCGTAAGAGATGAACATATGCTGTCGCGGACTTTTTTGTATAGCTTCTTGAGATATTCAATTCTGTGTACAATAATGTTGTGTATTTGTTATGGTTTAAGCAGCGTAAACCATTTAAGTGTCCAAAGAGCTATTTGTTCACGTTATTCACTACAAACGACGATTTTTAAGGGTGTAGGAGACGAGTATCACAACTCTCCTATAGCCTATGTTCATCCCGGGAATCTCCTAACATTTTGCAGAAAGCCCCATCACAATCGGATCAACGGTATGGCCGCGCATAAAGTTCGAACAAACAAACATTAATTTTTAAACAATAGACTAAGTTATTACTTATGTGCTCTGCTTACGTTTAAAGTAAATCATAATGGGTTTTTAGGTTTAGTTGAATAAGTTAAAGGAAAAATAATTATAAGTTTGTATCGTTATTATTTTTAGATACCCCGTGCGCATTACCCGGCATTGTCCGGGAATCTACGTATCCCGATGTATTGGCATAAATGATCTGAAAGACAAAATTCGTTATTTCGAGTTATCCGTGCTTCTGCTCTGCTTGCCCGGGAATCTACTTATCCCGAACTTCTTGGCATCAATGAAAGACAAAAATTGTTATTGTGAGTCGAACATTGAATATGCTGTCTCAAGTTTTTTTAGTTTTCTTGAGGTATTCAATTCAGTGTACATTAATATGGTATATATGTTATGGTTTTGGCAGGGTAAGCCATTTAGTCATACAAAAAGCCACTTTTATTTTACTTTTTCACTACAAAGGTGACTTTAAGGGTGATTGGCTTGAGCAATAAAACTCTCTTATAGCCTATAACCATCCCGGGAAAATCCTGAATATTTTGCATAAAGCCCCATCACAATCGGTTGAATGCACGCTTGTCCGGGAATCTACTTGTCTCGATCTTCTTGGCATCAATGAAAGACAAAGATGGCTATTGTGAGTTATCCGTAAATGATAAACATATGCTGCCGGGAACTTTTTTTTTTTTTTTAGTTTTTTGAGATATTCATTTCTGTGTACATTAATGTTGAGTATATGTTTTGCTTCAGGCAGCGTATGCCATGTATGCGTCAAAAACGGATTTTTTTCACGATTTTCACTACAAAGAGTGATTTTTAAGGGTGCAGAGGTCGAGTATTACAACTCTGGTACAGACTATGTTCATCCCGAGAATCTCCTGAACATTTTGTGAATAACACCATCATAATCTGATGACAACGCATAAAATACGAACAAACAAACAGACATTCATTTCTATATGTTCGATGAATATTTTGCAAAACGCCCCAACACAATCGAATAAAGGGTTCATGCACACTTGTCCGGGAATCTATTTATCCCGATCTTCTTGGTATTAATGAAAGACAAAAATGGCTATTGTGAGTCATCCGTAAAAGATAAACATATGCTGTCGGGAACTTTTTTGTGGAGTTTGTTGAGATATTCAATTCTGTGTAAATTAATTATGTGTATCTGTTATGTTTTTGGGTAGCGTAAACCATTTAAGCGTCTAAAAAGGGGTTTTTCACGTTTTTTCACTACAAAGGGTGATTTTGAAGTGTGTGGGAGTTGAATATTACAAATCTCTTATAGCATATGTTCATCCCGGGAATTTCCAGAACATTTTGCGAAAAACCACATCACTATCGGATGAACGGTATGGCAGTGAATACGAACAAACAAACATTAATTTTATATATTAGACTAGCTAATACCCGGCGTGCGCTGCTACGCGTAAATAAATTAAAACTAACATGCTTTTATTTTTAGTTTAGTTTAAGTAAAATGAAAAATAATTATCAATTTATATTTTGTAGATACCCCGTGCTTGTTACCCGGCGTTGCTCGGGAATCTTCTTATCCCGATCTTCGTGAGATAAATTAGCTAATATACGAAAATTAATGTGTTTTAAGTTTAGTTCAATAAGTCCAAGGAAAAATTTATATAGTACGGTAATTATTTACATTCCCGTGCTATTTACCTGGCGTTGTCCGGGAATCTACTGATCCTAATCTTCTTGGCATAAATGAGATGAAAGACAAACATTAATATATTTCTTATGATTAGTTGAATAAGTGAAATGAAAATTAATTATTTATGCATATCGTAATTATTTTAAGATTCCCCGTGCTGATTACCGGGAGTTTCCCGGGAATCTACTAATTTCGTTCTTTCCGGCACAAATTGAGCTATAAGACAAAATTCGTTATTGTGAGTTATCCGTAAAAAATACCCGCCATGTGATGCTATGCTTACACAGGAATCTACGTACTTGTCTCGATCTGCTTGGTATTAATGAAAAACAAAAATGGTTATTGTGAGTTATCCGTAAGGGATAAACATATGCCTTCGCGGACATTTTTGTAGAGCTTTTTGAGATATTAAATTCTGTGTACATTAATTTTGTGTAATTGTTTGGTTTAGGCAGTGTAAGCTATTTAAGCGTCCAAATACCTATTTTTTTCATGTTTTCCACTACAAAGGACGATTTTTAAGGGTGAAGGATTTGAGTATCACAACTCTTTTACAGCCTATGTTCATCCCGGGAATCTCCTGTACATTTTGCAAAAAAAAAAACATAATCTGATCAACGGTATGGCCGCGCATAAAGTACGACAAACAAATATTTATTTTTATATATTACATAATCTTCAGATTTTTAGACTAGAACTAGATGTAGGTATTCGACCGAATATTAACACGAATTTCTTAATATTCAAGTCGATATTAAATTTCTTATACTCTTTTAATTGTCATGTTAACTATGATCCTGGATATACGAATGTTTTCACTTTTTTAACAAGTAGCCTATTATTACCTACAGTTAGATATCGTAATCATCTGTATTTTGATTATCACCTATCTCTGTACCGTTATAGTATGTTTTTCTTTGCTTACATTTAAACCATTTTTTTGCAGACAAATAATAGTCTAATAGTAATAATAATAATAATAATAATAATAATAATAATAATAATAATAATAATAATAATAATAATAATAATACTGATAATAATAATGATAATAATAATGATAATAATAATGATAATGATAATAATAATAATAATAATAATAATAATAATAATAATAATAAACTCACTGGCATTATCGAACATGTAGATCTGCGGCCGCGCGGGCAAAAGCTTTTCCTGAGCTAATGATTTCTAATCATCCCCATGTACAATCTAATTCCTTGATATCATGGTTAATGTTATTCTCCGACCTTAATATATATCTACCAACTGGACTGTTTCCCTCTAGTTTTCCTACGATAAGTTACATGCCCTTCTTTCATTCCCCATTTATGCCACATATCCAGCCCATCACGGTCTACAAGTTTTAACTCCTCTTATTAAGATTGGTTTCCGATAAAGACCATATAGCTCCTGTTATGCAGTCATCTCCATTCGCCTGTTTGTTCTTTTCTCTTTGGACCAAAATGTTTCCTAAGAACTTTATTCTCAAATAGGCTACTCGTAAACTTTTCTCCACATTTAATCTAAGATTTCGTCCAAGGAACTAACAGATACCCATTCGATACATTTTTTTTTAGTTTAACAAATTTAAAGAAGTTGTCATGGCTAACTAATATATATATATATATATATATATATAAAGATATGAAAATAATGCTTGAGTTGGGATTTGAACCCGATACCTCTAAATGTATACGTTAGCGCTCTAACCAATTAAGCCATTCAGGAATCCAAACACATTTATTTCGATAAATTTTACATTATAGCTCAGTAATGCTTATATATCCATCCATCCATCCATCCATAGTAATTCTGCCCGAAGGCAGGTCTTTCACTGCAATCATATAATTTTCAAACTATGCTTGTAGCTTTACTAGGGAATTGTAGGTGTGGTAGCTTCCCGTTGCTTTCCACACCGGTGTAGGATGCGATGATGAAGATGATAATGATAAGGATGGCCATATGATTTCGGGGACTGTGTGGGCCTTAAAGTTTTCCTGACATTTGTTTTACAGGTGAGGAAAAACCTCACCCAGAAAAACTGCCCCGACCGGGGATCGAACCCGGGCCCGCTGCGTGAAAAGGCAGCACGCTACCTCGAGACCACAGCTTATATATATATATATATATATATATATATATATATATGAAAGTGGTCCTATTTTGAGGGGAGCAAATGAATTGTCGTCTGATCTACGCACACCCTCTATTTTTCTCCTTTTGACCCAATTTGATAGTGCATAAAATCTTATTACAACAAATTAACATTAACCAATGCCACATTGGACCTAAATATAATTTATAAATATATTTTAGCAAGAATATGTTTGATTCATGTATCTATTGTCTTAAAGAAGAGAAATAAATCAGTAAATATCTTTAAATATAGCTGTTTTAATCTTATATATAAAAATTAATGTTTGTTTGTTCGTACTTTATGCGCGGCCATTCCGTTGATCCGATTGTGATGGGGTTTTTTTGCAAAATGTTCAGGAGATTCCCGGGATGAACATAGGCTATAAGAGAGTTTTGATACTCAACTCCTACACCCTTAAAAATCGCCCTTTGTAGTGGAAAACATGAAAAAAGTAGCTCTATGGACCTTTAATGGCTTACGCTGCCTAAACCATAAGAAATACACAAAGTAATGTACACAGAATTGAGTATCTCAAAAGGCTCTACAAAAAAGTCCGCGACAGCATATATTTATATCTTACGGATAACTCACAAAAACTATTTTTGTCTTTCATTGATACCAAGAGTTCGTTATCTTTTACGGATAAGTCACAATAACCATTTTTGTCTTTCATTGATACCAAGAGTCTCGCGCCGTAGTCGAGTGGTTAAGGCAATAAGTCTTGGCGCAGAACTACGGGACTTACGCGGGTTCGAGTCTCTACGGGGGAAGAAATTTTTCTCATGGAATTTCGGCCAGTATGGGATCGGTGCACAGTGGGTCAGAAATGAAATCTAGCTGAAAAAAGAACTGTTTTGACTCACTCACATCACTTTATTTATTTATTTTTTCACTCTAATATAATTGATATATGACGGTTCTTAACTTATTTGCAAAGGAGGGTACAACGTCTGCCGGGTACGCTAGTGCATTATATTTTTAACATCATAAATCATTACCACTACGTAATAATATATCGCGCCTGTTCTAGCTCAATGCGACACGGATTCCTCTTCTCGCTTTTCAACAAAATTGACTTCAAAATACTCATTTCAAAAAAGGGGAGTACGGAACGAAATACGAAAAATCGAAAATAAGGACCACCTTTATATATATTCCACCGCTGTGGTCTCGAGGTAGGGTGATGCCTTGCCACGCAGCAGGCCCGGGTTCGATCCCCGGTCGGGGCAGTTTTTCTGGGAGGTTTTTATCGGGGATTTTCCTCATCTGTAAGACAAATGTCAGGAAAACTTTAATGCCCAAACGGTCTCCGAAATCATATGGCCATCATCATCATCATCCTATCATCATCATCCTTCACCGGTGAGGAAAGCAACAGGAAGCTATCACACCTACAATTCCCTAGTAAAGCTTCAAGCGTAGTATGAAAATGCTATGATTGCAATGAAAGACCTGCCCTCGGACAGAATTACTATGGATATATATAGGTTGCAAAACATCCAATGCTAATTATAATGTATTGTCTTACATCTCCACATGTCTGTGTCATTCCCAACTCCATTGTAGAATCCCGTTCCTCATGCCGCTTAAAATACTATCAGATATTAATGGTACCTGGTAAGTCAGACGTCATCAAGTAAATTATTAAACTTCATCAAGTAGTTCCATACATATTGGAATTGTAATATCTTATTACATATCAAATTACAGCTTTAAAATTAATTGAGTGTTGAAAATACTATCAGTCGGCGATATTTTAGATCGTCCTGTTCTTCTTCTATCAGGTGGCATCCATTCTAGTTATTTTTCATAGGAATCGTCTTTCGTCATTCTTTTTACATGACCTTACCATTATTTTTGTTTTTTATGAAATCCACGATTGAAATTTTAACATTCATTTTTTGTGTAATTACACTATTTCTTATTTCATCACGTCTATAAATTCCAATTATAAACTTCCAAAAATCCACTTGATATGCTTACGAAATATTGTGTGTTTTAATTTCTATGTATCTGCACTAAATATTCCATTGTACGCCTTAATATTGTATTACAGATGTTTGTTTTTGTTTTAGTTCCCATAAAACACCATTTAAATTTAATAATCCAGATATACCCATATTTATCCTTCCATTAATATCAGCATTGTGACTTCCATCTGCATTCATTTTGTCTCAAAATATACGAATTTGTTACATGCATTTTTCTTTCTATGTCCGTCTTCTAAAACAAGATGTTTTGATTTATCCCTTATTATCAAATATCTCGTTTTATACAAATGTATCATTAATATCCATTTTTCTTATTTTTCCTTCAGTTTTCTTGCCATATAATAATAATAATAATAATAATAATAATGATAATAATGATAACAATAATAAAATGTAAGAATAGCCTAATAATTATTGTTTAATGTTTTATTAGAACATAATGGAAAGTAAGTGAACTATATTTAAAACATGCGTGTATAAAACGTTAATGGATTTGAGGATTGGGGCGTAAGTAATCCTCATGAGCTGCACTTTGCGGTTAGACAAAGAGCGCAGTGCGCGCATTAGGGCATCTGTGAAATATCGTGAGCGTGGCTTTGACTGACAGATTTTCGGTGAATGATGACACAAAGCACGATAATACCTTACTGGTAAACCCAGAAAATTGGATAAACATGGGTAGATTTATGGACAAAACGCGGAAAATAAGAACAACACTTATTCAGGAATAAATAAATATGTTAACAAATTGCAATGCCTTTAATTCTTAATAATTCTACATAACTAAGTTAATGTATAATGTAATTGTATTGATATCTAATTGTAATATTATTGTGTTTCCTTTTTTTTTCTGTTTTTAAACATCAACTTATTGGAACGGACTGTCAACAGCACGTACGGCTTACTGTCCGTGGATCCATGTTTGTAAATAACATTGTATGTATCTTACTTTTAGTTTAATAAGTCCTTATGTACTACTTAAATAACTTAAACTGCTCTTACACAGTCTATGTAGGGTGCTTCAGAACTCGTTTACAGGTTTTATAGAGGGATTGTTCTATTATAACGAGTTAGGTATTTTACTTGCATTTCATTTTAAGCTTTATAAATACTGCATTTCATACACTGTTTATATATAGAGTGATTCACGAACCATGTTTGCCCTTAGTGTATACAAATTAATGAAGTTAGAATGAACTGGATTATGTAATCTTGTAATTTATTGATTCTTTATTAGGAGATTCTCCTCACATGTTTATATTTATTAACTTCAAGGATACGACATTCAATAACTTTTTTAATGAAACGTATTTATTTGATTGTAATAGATTTAATGTATTGAATGTGCGGTTTACAGGTCACATTGAATTTCTCAGTTATCATAATTCTTATGGTTGCTATGAAATCATCAAATTTAAGGAGCGGACGCATGGCTCCATATTTGTGCACAATAGTGGTTCTCCAGCGGCTCCCTTTGTTTCCCCGCAGCTGTTATATATAATTAAATACAAAGATGCCGACTACTGCCACTCTAATAATTCCGCATGTTAATCATTGTCGCGCAACCGCTTTTATACAAATCATCATAGTGAGGCGATTGTAGTAACATCAATTTTCCAGGATAAGCTAACGAATTCTGTAAACAGACGTTTAGGTCATTTGGATGGGACACTTAAACAAATATTGTAATGTTGACCTTGAAGGTGATGAGATAATGAAGAATCTTTTCAGAGAGGATAAGGTGGAGATCTAGTTGGCGGTGGTAAAACAATTAACACGTTTTCAAAGTTCAAACTATCTAGCAATACTAATTTCTTTATTCACATTTTTTTATGAATACGATCCTTGATTGAAACTTGTTCATTCTCGGTTAAATCAAAACTTCACTTTCCGCGTAACAGTTAAATTTTACGGCTAATGTAGTTTCTCAAATAAACTAAATATTTAACTATTATATCAATTTAAAATGTTGGAAGCTATGACCTATATTTAAGGAGCCTAATCTATCTGTACAGGGAGTCGAAAATATTGCCTAACATAATTTTGTTTATCGTCAGGCGTGCATCCTGATGCCATGAATACACCACAAGCTAAGTCTTCCGTATTGCAAGAAGAAACCCCTTCTCATGACAGTCACATGACTAAAATGGCTAATAAATCAATATAAATACGATTGTACTATTTCAAGTTTAAGAAACTAACCCAATTCAAATATTATAATCGAAATTTCTGTTATATATTTAGAAAATCTGAAGAACCTTCTAGTCTTTTAAAAATAAACAAAAAATGCTATAAGTATTTACATTTACTATAAAACATATTATAGCAATTTTTATATTCGTGTAAAAACTATTTCAGATTCATTATAATTTCTAAATTAATATTTAGAATATTTATGAAACCATTTTAAATAATCTCATATGAAGTAAATATCCGGTTTCACAGTAATGTAATACGGTTCCATCAGCAGTAGCAAGTGTAAACTTCCGCACTTCGATATTTCATTAAGGGATCCTATAGAGAAGCGGATGCACTTTTTACAGACGTTAATAACTCGACTGTTTCTTAATGGATTTTCTTCTAATTTTATACACTTCTTCTATATGAATGTAGTTATGCGGTGATAATATTTAATACATGTGACAACTACAAATACATTTCTTGAATTTTTTTCATTTCAACTGTTCATATCGCCACATAAACAAATTTTCACCTAAAATGAGTAATAGAAAACCAATTAGGCTACTACTTTTTTTCGTAAACTGACATAATATGAATGTTGGACCACAAGGAAGATTCTAATTAGCTTCAAATTGAATGTACAAATTTTTAAATATGTATTTTTAAGAAAAACTACATTTTGCTTTTAATCTTCTCTATGAAACTGCTTAGTTTGTCACTCGAATTTAACTGCTTATGTTTAATTCTCTAGAGGCTTAGTACAAAATTGTGTTGAAATCCGACTTATGGTTGACAAGATACTGTTTATTTTATTGAAAAATTACATTTTGATGAAAACGAGTCTGATGTTTCAACTTACATCCACCATTAAAAAGCACCTGTATCATAAGTTATACCTTCCCTCTCCACATGATGAGTGTGATCTAATCTCAATTTCCTTCTGGTCCTTCTGGCTTCTAATTTTGATTGTAGTGCCGTTTATTCTGCTGCTTGAACTCTTAATATGTCACAAGCACTTGCAAATATTCTTGTGAAATCTTCTGAGTTCACGCCTAGATTATTAAATACTTGCATTCTGCTAATATCTCCATCACTGAAGGTGGCCATAGCCGCACACACGGCTATGTTCACTATTTTCTTACCACTGTGAGTAGGTTTTGGACATTTAATCCACACTTTGTTGTTGAATGACTCATTTATGTTCTGAATTGTTCCTTTCAGACATCTGCGAAGTAACTCTGTTGAACACAATTCCTAGAAAATATGTTTAATGCCCTCCATGATGCTTATTGGAATTGGATGGAGATGTTTATAATTATTAGAAATACCAGCAATCACAGGACGATTATATTGACACTATGAACACTTTATGACAGAAGGCATTATGTGAATCTGTAAAATTCATGATACAAATAACCCATACATACTTCATCATCTCTTCAAGGCTATCTTTATGCTGCCTGATAGCATTACCACAATAAACGTAATTATGAAATTGCTAGTCTTCCTCCACCACCAGTGTTTTTTTTATCAGATAGTTTTTTTACTGGAAGTTTATTTTTCAAGTTTTTGAGACTAATACCCATTCTTTCCTACAAATGACCAACAAACTCTAATTACTTCATTTCAGTGTCTGGGCCATATAGCAGAAGATCATGAACACTTTGAAATGTTTTGGTGTCACCATTTCCGATATACTCAACATTTAGAAAATACCTAGTGTTCAGTTAACGTGTGAGACTCTCTTTCATTCCTTCATATCCCATACTAGCAGCACTATCAACATGTATTTTCTATACACACAGGCCAGTGTTATTGAATCCACATTTCATAATATATATCTCTCTGTTGACAGACTTTACAGTATGATGACTTCAGCATCAATCACCTTTCCGCTCTGTGCCCTGTTCACTGACTGAATCCCGTACTTTGACATGTGTTGTCGTCACCTAGGGCTCCTATCGTTCAGCCCTTTTCATGGATTCTTCAGCCACTAAACTACTTCTGTTTACCACTGGATTGATGGTCATAGTATATATAGTTCGTCTGAAAGGTGGAGTGTTATCCATAAGATCACAAGAACATCCGTAGACTAGACAATCCTGCGCAATGCATCACACTGAATAAACTATTTACCTATTTTATTGTTATTCTGTTCTGATCATAAATTCTACTGCCATAAACGTCGTTCTTAAATTCACAGCTTTTACGTCTTATTCTGAATTTATTAGACGAATCAAACAACAATGATTCTTTCAGTGTATACAGTCCATGGCAGTCTTTGCAGCATATTACTTATTAAACTATGCATCCTATACTATTTACATTTACATTATATATAATTATAAACTCTTACCCAGGTATTGATGTATTTACAAGCTTCCGTACTGAAGCACTTTTCTTTGGGGATTATTTCTTATTTGTAGCGATTGAGTGGTGATTTCCTTTAAAAACGTCTCTTACTTTTCCTCTGAATGTTGACCTTTTTATTTTTATCAGACAAGATCACGAATAACCTCAAATGTAGCTACAATATCTCAAACAGATAACAAATATATCTTCTCCAATATACTAAGCTGAAGAAAGCAGACTAGATATCAACGTAACTTGAGCCAAATATTAAATAGCACGGCACCTGAACGAAGATTGATAAAGACATTCGTCTACTAACTGTCTCTCAAATTGTGACATGCCCCTCTTCTTGACTGCGCATGAAACAGTTTACAAAAAAAAGTATCATAGGCTAATATTTAGAATTTTAACTGAATATCCAAATAAAATTTGAGTCAATACAACAATTCAATTTTTATAATTCTTACTGTAAAATACAGTAATACATTTCTTGCAAGGAATGTCTTTAATAAACAAATAAATATGTCATGATCCATTTAAAAAAGCAAAGTTGGATGCCATAAGTTAAACTGAAATAACAAAATGCGACAAGCATCTCCGCATACAGACATTTCAACCAATGTAATTTCTGGACTATCCAATTTATGCTAATTTCCATTGTTCCCTTGTGATCATACGAAACATGATTCGTTTATATTTATTTATTCAACTCCATTGAACTGAACCAGTTTAAAATCTGGCCTTTTAGGTACTTTTACGTTTCACAAGTTATCCGGACCCATAGTGACACGAACCTTCGGGAAAATGTTTTAACTATGATGACATAATACTTTTATGACCACACAAGATGATGGAGGGCCTCCCTGAATGAAATAGTTCGCTCAATGTCAGGGCGTCTTCCGGGACGGCACAACATTAAGACGAACCGCGCCATTCACACATACATTCTCACCAAATATGGTGAATATGGTAATTATGTTTATGATCATAAGAAATACACTAATTATAGTTGTAAGAAAGGGATTTTAGTTGAATTATTAGAGATTACAGAAAATATGTTTGTTCGTCTATAGATGGGGTATGAATCCATTAGGCGAATTTAGCTTACTCTTCCTCTGTAAATGTATATTTTAGAGAATGATGCACAATATTTTTTTTATTCCGAGAAATAGTTTAATTATATTGAGTATGGCCAGATGATGTTCAGGGACCATTTGGTCCTTATAGTTTCCTAATATTCATCTTAAAAGTGAGGAACATCCCAGAAAAAAATCAATCGTACCCAGAAAACTTGTCCTGGCCGAATATATATATATATATATATATATATATATACACACACAATCCTCCTTTCGTCTGTTACATTTACGAAATATAAAATATTTAGACCACGGTATTTGGGAATAAAGTTCATTTTAGACCTTAGAGAGACGAACGAGAAATTATTAGATAAAACTACTTAAATGTCCTAAATGATCATTGCAGGAAATCAGATATAGGCTAATTAGAACAGTTAATTCTCAAATATTGAGGTGGGCAGGGCATATGGTATGAATGGGGAATTAAAGAGGGACATGAAAACTTTTTGTTTAAAAATCAGAGAAATAGTGCCCTATAGGTAGACCAAGCATGATTTGGGAGATTAATACTAACCATAATGAAAACGAGATAAGGAAATTTCTTATATGAAAATCAGAAGGAAAATACCCAGTAGGTATGGCAAGAATGAGATAAGAGAATAATAATAATAGTAATAATAATAATAATATTAATAATAATAATAATAATAATAATATAGTAAAGAGCAAAAGGTATGAATTATGTAGTACATGGTCGGTACTGAATTGGACAAATGATAACCGTCTTTTCTCACATCGTTTGGCGTGGTAATGTTCGCACTTTTTTGCCGCACCACTTGCACTCGCACTTATTTTCTGGTTGGTGGAATCTCATGGTTTTGCATACTTCGAAGTGGAAACGTGAGCCGCTAGTCTAGGTACTGCGTGGCGTAGGTCTTGAAAGGGTTTCATCCAGTCTTTGTTCATCATCGCGTCTGTGCAGTGTAATCGTCTCATATTTCTTTCTGTTTTCTTTTGATGTGTTATAATAGCTCCCCGTAACTAGAGGTGTGTTGCAATAGGTGCTGCAATCTCAAGCCCTCCATCAGTGGCGACTCTCCTGACATCACTGTCTTATGCTAATCGTGCAGGCTTGCTTCAGGAATGTGCCCTTGATCTTTTCTAGGTCTACCAGTTCTGACAACGTATGTGTGTCCACATATAGCCTACTCTAGACCGTATGTCGCTACTGGTACTATTTGCATTTCAATGCTGCCTGTAGTGACATATTTCGAAGGTGCCTTATGTCGTTCATTGATCATATTGCGGCGCTCGTTCTGCCTTTAATATGTGCTGTGAAGGTAGTTCCTGTCGTCTGTATCGTTACTCCTAGGTAATTGAATTGCTTTAATGATACGTTTTTCCCCATTGTAAGATACGGGAGCCTTTTTATCTCCTTTTCTAAAGGTCATCATAACTGTATTTTTCTCATTGAGACTTGGGTAGTTTCTTTCCGCCCAGTCCGCTAGTTGTCAAAAGCTGTCTGTAAATCCGTGGGACTTGTAGATATCAGAGCCATGTTGTCTAAATGAAGGTAAATGTTTACGTTTTCTGGGATTTCTCTAATGACGACAGCTGTGGCCATGGTGAACAAGATCGAGCTGGAGGAGTCGCGTTGTAAGTTCACGTTCGTCTGTTGTATTTATTTGGATTTTGTGATGTTATCCGATATCTCGATTCGGTTGTTGCTTAGCAGATTTCTGAAGAGCTTTAGTTCGTAGATGTTTTCTCCTAAGATGCCTTCTAGTTTTTTGTTAGTATTCGTCTATTTAGATTGTCCAAGACCTTAGAGTGGTCTAAAAAGGCGGCATACAGTTTTCCTCCTTGTGACCTCTATGACTTTTTGCAAGCAACTGATCCTTTGCGTTGCCGATCTGCCCTTCCGGAAGCCAAATTGTTCTTCAGGCATTTTTGATTCCACTGCCTTTGTTATGCGGTTACATAGTAGCCTGTATACACGTTTTACTATTGCTGATTCTAGGGCTAACCCCTGCTATCTCTGTTCCCTTTGTAAAACATTTTCATAGCTGCTTTTTTCATGATTTCGGTATATTGCTCTGTCATGGAGAAGTGCTAAACAGAGCAGTTGTACATTTTCCAAGCTTTTCGATGGAGTCTTTCAGATTGTCATTTTATTTGCGGTTTGGACCGCACGGTTAGTTATTCTTCATCGCATTTATGACTGATAATACTTCTGCTTCTGTGAACAGCTCTGGGTTTTGTGCAATGTAATTTGCTGCCCTTGATGTGGGTCGAGTCTCCTTGTTTTGTAGAATTGCCGATAGGTGTGTTTCACATATTGTATCATGGATTTTATTAATGTTTACATATTTCCATCGGCATTTGTCTTGGGTATTTACGGTTTCTTGGTTGGAGTGCTTTGTTTGGTATGAGATAATTTTATTAATTGTGATTTGAGGGAGGTTATTATATTGTAAAACATTAGCTTCCAACAATGTGTGGAGTGAGTATATCCATGTACTTCCGGGTTCGATAGTGTCAGTGCTATAAACTGTATATTCGTAAAAAATTAACCTATACAACTCATATCATCGATTTGCGGCACGTAAAGGAACTTGCTACTACTGAGGATGTGAATCCAGCAGATTCTATAAATTAAGTCTTCCAAACCTATCAGCAATGAAGTTATAGATAAACTCAGACCTCATATGACATACCTCTGAAATTAACTCTGTCACAATTATCTTCGGTTTCTGATGCTGATGAACTGTTATGATGAAATATTTTAAATAGAATTAGTAGATACTGTTATATTTCAATTAATGATGCTGCTTAAACACTTATTCAGAGAGGCTCTCCACGTCCTTGCGTGGTCCAAGGGTATATGTGCAAAACATAGTTTACAATCCCTCTTCCGAGACGTCGTGCCACGTAAAGGCTCTAGAGGCGTCTGGGATGTAAAAAGCACCTATTAGTTGAGATGTTAATTGAATGCTGTTTAAAAAATCAGGTGTTAGTTTGCAGCTGGAAACAAAGGGCTGACTAACTTTGTTCAGTCTCCTTATTGCAAGCTTGAATTCATTTTACGTACCGTAGATCTATGACGCCATAGTTTCCTTTCCGAAAGTAGTCAATACATAGATTTTTATCCCTTTAAAATCCATTGACTCGACCAAGTTTGATCCCGCGAACTTCGGAATAAGAGACGAATATGGGAATATAAGTCCAGCAGGACCGACAATAAACTATTACAGCTACATACGAGATATATGATGCAAGATTGTTTGATACAGGTTTTTGGCGAGTCAGTGGAAAACTGCCTTTGGATTTTGCTTCTGATTCATTTAAAATCCACAGTCACAAAGAAAACACATTACCATCGAGATCGATGTACTAGCTTAACTCTGTTACATGCTTTCTGGCTCATAAGAAATTTAAAACTAGCGACACCGTCTCCTCTATGATTGGCAATGCTATCAGTAATTCATGCCGGTGAATAAATTCCGAATAAACGTGCGAGCAAAATTAGTAACTTTGTGCTTTTAACCAAATGTCGCCTTTCATATTCCACTTTACCTCTACTCATCAGCTATTCGTTTATACAGGATGTAACGAAGATTTTGAGAACATATTACAAATTAAAATATTTATTCCGACAATTCCAATTTTATATTTCATAAACGTAGACCTATTATGTTTTTATTTATTATTATTGTTATTATTATTATTATTATTATTATTATTATTATTTTATGTTACAATATTTAACAATCAATATTGATGGACAATAATTTACCGAAATGTTTTTATATCAAACATATCAGAAAAATGTAGATAACTAGGATCAATCTTAGAAGAAGGTTAATCATAATTAGAAATAAAATAGTTAATAGAAAATGAACGGAGAGTATTTGGCATGCTAAACTCAATGTTATGGAGTAAGAACATTATTTAGAAAATAAATAAATTTATTTTTATATAGAGAGTATTATGTTATATGGACAATTAAAATGTGCCAAGCTAACATGTTATTATCAACAGAGATTGGTTACTCGAGAAAATCATGGCAGAAGTCATGATAAGAAAAAATTAGAAATGTTGCAATTGGGAAAATTATGAAGGTTGATGGAATGTACTACACACAACTGAAGAGAGACGGTTAAGATGGTATGGTCATCTCAAGAGGATGCCTTACGATATGACCCTTAAGAGATCTTGGAGTGGGAAACACATTGGAAAATAAGAAAGAGAAGACATTTAGAAGGTTCGGTGGATGGTGTGTGAGAAGAATTATGGATAAACTGGGATTTACAGATGAGGATGTTGTGAACCGCTACAAATGAAGAAGACGATTTTTTTAGGATGTTCGGAAACCATTGTATTGTGGATAATTTTCGAAATAAAAATTGTAATTATTATTATTAATTTATAAATAATGTTAACGAGGTATAGAAGGCCTAATATTGTAATAGTCAGTCCCGGTGGACTTGTGGTTATGATGCTCTCTTCTTGTTCAGTGGTTCACGTGTTTAAACCTGGGTCGATGACATTTTAAGGACGTAGAATTCTTTCATTGGAAAGAAACTAAAGCCATTAGTGCTGTGTAATACATTTATCACATCCGAATGAACTTCAACCCTTGAAATAAGAGACTTCTGGGCAAAATTCGCTGGCCCTCTCCTGCTTAGATTTGATCTTCGACGTTAAGACCGGGACTGCTAAAGAACGTTGTTAAATGAAACTTCACACATTCCTAAAGTAGGCCTAATTGTTACTAATAATTCAACTATAACTCTCTAAGGTTGTAGAAATTTTATTCGTAATAAGAACTTTAATAAGCAAATATAGAAAAGATATTCCACGTACAGTAAAACAAAAGAATAAAATTTATAGACACTAATTCGTTCCTTAGCACTGAACTAATGATCCGATCTGGTTCGTGTCTCTTTGGCTAAAGAACCTTTCTCGTGGAATTATGATCAATGTATGAGACCATTGCACACGTGAGGAAATTAGGTTGGTACAGTAAGTAAGGACTCAGCAGAGAAATCCAGCTATTACGGCAGAGGACTCGACTTCCTGACCACATCTCATCCCGCTATTGGCTGGAAGAATATTCACATCTCTGATTGACAATATGAATGTGAGGCCAGAGACAGCTAGAAGCCAAACCTATTTTGCAGCAATATGGCTCTAATGAACAAGGAAAGACTAAGTCACTAGATTTAATCTTATTTTGAAAGAAGAATGTAATTGAAACATAGGTGAAACAGACATTGAAAAAGTAGGAATAACTCAGGGACGCTTTCAATAGCGCGGATTCCATAGGAAGAAATAACATATATTAAATTCCAGGCAAAAGTAACATAGAAACATGTAGAAGAAAGAAAGGAAACACATGTGATAGCAGTTAGTTAATTTAGTTAATACTGGAAATAGTTTAATCACAACAGACGATATAACGTGTCGGTTAAATCTAAGAAAAAAAGGATAATCCTCATTAAAACAATAAAAACTACGGATTAGTGCCTAATTTCAGATTGAAAACGTCTCACGATTATTTGCACCGACACTGTTACAACAGTTACGTGCATTATCCTCCTATATCGAGGCATTCGTTACAGTTGGATGGAAAAATATATCTTCTTCATATTATTATTCTCATTATTCTTGGCAGATGATTTTAAATACATTTAAATTGTACGTATTGATATGTATTATATATCATTTTTCAAATAAAAAAGAAAAGAAATAGAAAAACAATTCAAGGAAATAAATATATATATATATATATATATATATATATATATAATCAAGAATAACTAACTAAGTAACTCACTGGCTCTATAGAACCCGTAGGTTCATGACCGCGCGTACGTAAGCTATCCATATCCCTATCCTGAGATAATGTTTACCAATCATCCCCTGTATAATCTACGTCCCTTAATTATGGATAATGTTATTCTCCCATCTCATTCTTCGTCTATCAACTGGACGTTTCTCCTCTGGTTTTACCTATCAGAAACTTCCATGCACCTCTTTCATCCCCCACACGGGCCACATGTCCTACCCATCGCAGCCTACGAGACATAATTGTCCTTATTATATCTGGCTTCCTATAAAGACCACCTGTCTGTTCATCTCTCTTTGGTCTAAAAATTGTCCTAAGTACTTTATTTTCGTAATCGTATTTCCCCCCCCCATAAAGGAAGAGGCCATGCTTCGCATCCATATAATATAACTGGTAGAATATTTGCTTTATATATTTTCAGTTTAACTTTTTTTGAAAGGAGTTGGGACGACAAAAGTCACTGTAATGCATAATAGCACGTATTTTCAAATTTAAGTCTATGTTTAATTTCTTTGTGCATCTCATTCCTATTTGTAATTGTTCTTCCTAGATACTTGAAATCAGCAATTTCTTCAAACTTTCCTTCATTGGTTGACCCTATTTCCATTATATAACGCATTGTTATGTGTGAACATGTATTTAGTTTTAGAGATGTTTACTTTCAGTCCCGATTTCTTAGTGTTATTCTATTGAATGTGTGGGTTGGCCCTCACTATCTCCTCGTTATCGCTCAATAATACTACACCATCCATAAACAGCCCATTAATACCACTGAGTTGTAGGCCTTCTTCATTCTCCAAATATTTGATGGAAACCACTAATACAAAATTGAATAAGAGAGGAGAAATGCTTAAACCCATTGTGAATTTCAAAAGTATCCGAAAACTGTTTACCTGCGCGCACCCTACTCTCTGTGCCATTTAGACAAACTCGTATATGTCTAACTAACTTTTCAGGAATTCCGAACTCCAGAAGGATACTGTATAACTTCTCCCTTTATACACGCTTTATATTAGCTTGACCTGTATCTATCTATCAATGTAACAGAATATTTCAACGCGATTTTCACCCACTTAGAAACGTTGGATCGACTTGAAACTTTGTATACTTGTAAAGGACCTGTGACAATACAATAATTTCATATTTATTTTCTAAAATTCTGGCCAGAATCATCAGAAAATAGTGTCTTTGTATTTAAGTAACGGAATCATTGAACACGATTTTCACCCACTTAGGAACATTGGATCGACTTGAAACTTTGTATACATGTAAAGGACCCGTGACAATACAATATTTTCATATTTTGTTTCTAAAATCCTGGCCAGAATCATCAGAAAATTAAAAAAAAAATTAAAACTGGTGTAATAGGTGCGGACTTGTCGACGTTTTAGTCAATCGTTGTAAGAGCTCAGTTGGTAAAGCGGTGAACTCTTAGTGGTATATAATTTCAGTAATCCATAGGTCGCTGGTTCAAATCCGGCTGGGAGGATTTTTTTAGAAGAGTATTACTTTTAGCTCATACTACAATAGTATCGAATTTAAAGATATTTACATTTTTATGTTATTCTGTAAAATATTAAAAATAAAAAATAAATAATAGTTTTAAAAAACTAAAACAACACGCTTTATTAGAAAACCGAACTAAAAAATTAAAAATAATTTTAATTTCCAACACGCTTGGGATACAATTAATGTGGTCAACAAAAAATCATCTCCAACACATATAGAATAAAACTAGAGATATCAACAAAAAGAAAATTTTACCATCAAAAGGGTGGGGTGCTTTTTTTATGATTTTTACATTTTTTTCTTAGAGACTTTACTTTTACCAATATTTGTTTATTATCAAATATATTATTGATATAGAGCACCCCACGATTTTGATGGTAAAATTATTTTCTTTTTGTTGATAACTCTAGTTTTATTCTATATGTGTTGCAGATGGGTTTTTTGTTGACCACTTTAATTTTATCCCAAACGTGTTAAAAATTAAAATTATTTTTCATTTTTAATTCGGTTTTCTAATAAAGCGTGTTGTTTTAGTTTTTTAAAACTATTATTTATTACTAAATCGTGTGCAATTTTTGAAGTCTACATATAGTTGATGCACAGTGCCATTATATTCCCATTTCTTTTCTAAAATCGGTCTTATATTAAAAATCTGATCAGTTGTATACATGTTTCTTCCAAATATACATTATGATCTCCTTGAATGTCGTCAAAATAAGGAGTAAGTTTGCTTACTAATATATTTGTTAGGATTTTGTACGAAGTTAAGAGAAATGAGATGCCCCTTGGGGCAGTATATTTTGGAGGGCTGTTAAATATCACTAGGGTTTTACTTTGATTTAATTGTGAAGTTACTTGCCCTTCCTCGGTAGCTAGTCGGTTCCTGTTTCAGGGTGAGCGCTGAGACTCCTATCTATATAGGGTTCGGAAGGAGAATTGCGTGGGAACAGACAATCACTAATTGTTTGAATTATTTTATTTAATTAATCTCTGCCAATTTAAATGAACGTTACACAGTAAAAATAAAACTTTTCTGTTCCTGGCCTTCGATATTTCGCTAATGAGGACTAGCAAATGACTTATAAGTTCGGGAGATTTTCCCTAAGTCCCTAATCGCTGTTACAAGATAATTTTTTACTAGACATTCAAGATCTTCTTCCTTCTAAGTGTCGATTATATGTGTAAGTGTATTAAATTTTGTCCTCATGAGTTCCGTATCGAAGTCAGGACCAATTATTCCCATATATGGTCTATACCCTAACTCTGATTTTGATTGGTTAGAATATTTAATCACATGTCCTCCAAGGGCGTAACTATTTTATTTAAACCACCACCTACCTTTAGATTTTATTCTCACGGCTAGGGAGTGTGTTGCCAGCTTGGGCTTAACGCGATTGTAAATTTGGAGTTTGACATTTCTCCCAAACGTGATTTTTGAAGATAGACCCAGCTTAAACATTTCAGGTCTAATTTGAGGAGTTACATATTTATGACCTCTTTTACTTAGGGTTTCAACCGCTTCTTGTGAGAACTATTTACCAATATGAAACTTATTTTATTTTTAACTATATTCTATTCCTTCATTATTTATTCATTTCTTATATTCATTAATCACTATTAGGGCCGTATCATATTCGTCTCACAATGCCTCTTGTAACAAACAAAAAAAATACTAACGTAAAGTTATAAATATCTTTTTTTTTTTTTTTAACACAGCTCCCCTTAGAAGAGAAGTAATTAAATATGCTAATTACATCAAACCAAAATGTATTACATTATTACTTTTCCTACAAGTGCCATATATGGAAATGTTTTTATAAACACAAAATAGATTATATTATTGAACATATATCACCCTGGTTTACTTACAGTTTTCTGCATATTACCACTAGAACAACAACAACAAAAAGAAAACATGTACATTTAAACTCAATTTGCGATCGGTGGTTCACCTTACTTATTTTTTTTTTGATCAACAATTGTTTTTCTTATTTTAACCCTATGGTTAGTTTATCATATCCCATACATCTTCTCGTTTTTTTCACTTTATTATACTTTTGTTTGTTTTGATTACGTCACTTTTATTTCTCACACGCTCGGTAATTTAGCATAATACGTTTTCCATATATCACTCAGCTTATTATTGCAATGTCATGCACATTTTTTTATTTATATCATCCCTTTATATCGTTCGCACTTTCCATGGTTCACACTTTACATATTCACTGGAACTCACTTATTATAAACTAACATTCTTTTTATTCCAATTAGCTACTAATCTATTCTATTTGGGTCATTTATTTCTTTAATGAGACATAGATCTTAATGTTGCCGTAAACATATTTGCCCTCTTTTAATCAAATGGTAAATTTACTAATTAGTTTCCTATGTAATTTTCGATGATCACCCTTTATAAATAAGCATATTGGTGTTTAATAATAATCATATATGTTTATCTCGCGATCTCAGTTTTCAGAACATTTCTCGATTCATCATAATAATTCATTTGTAAATCTATCTTCTTTTTTTTTTAAATAGGCGCTCCCTTAGCTGTGGTCATTGAAAATTTATTCTCAGCATGTTCACTGACTGATCTTCACAATACCTTGAAAATCTATTTATTCTTTATAGAACTCGTTTATTCATCATTCGCATATTATTTTTATTCAATCGATTAAGGTGGAAATTATCCTTATTTATTTACTTGTCGGTAACATAATATCACATTTCATACACGCAGAACCGTCGCTGTATACAGAATTTTATATCATCGTAGCTCATATTCGTCAATTTCGTTTTTTGACGACAATTTATATTTCATTAGTAAAACAACTCGACAACATCGGTCGAATCAAACTCATGTCGCTCTATCTACCCATAACAATTCTCGCTACCATATGAGCGAACGTTTATCATTTAAAAGGACATAATATAAACGCCTCCTTCGGGCTTTGCTCCTGTATTTATTCATTCTTTCACTTTGTCTACGCTATATTTTTATCTGTCACCAATCATAAACTGTTAAAAGGACGATGCCTTAACCTCTTTCTTAAAGTTTCGTATGCTTATAACGCTTCCATTTTATTCCTCAAGAATAATATTAGGTTTTTAAGAACATTTGAATCATTATGAAATTGACTATAAAGTTATAATAGCACATGGTTATCAATTTTTTTAGAGTTTTGTTTAAACATTTATTTATTCATTTCACATCGTATTTGTGTAAGTAACTTGTTTTCGACAAATGAATTTCGTACCTGTGAAGGGTGTGCCTATTTCCGTCTCACTCGCACTCTTTCATCTTTTACAACATTTTAAGTTTAGTGAACTGATTTTTATCTCTATTCTAGACTGGATTCAACGTTTTCTTAAATATTCCCACTACGATCAGCTGTTCATTTCTTTGTAATTTTCACAATTTACTTATTATTATCATCGTCTCTGTTATTGTTCACGCTTTAGATTAAGGCAAATATACATGCTAATTATTATATTTTTTTTAAAGCGGGGTGGTGCCTCTCGCTCCCTCTGTAAATTTAAATTTTCTTCCCCTGTTTTCGTCAACATTTATCTAGTCTCATTATGTTTTCTAGTGAGTACCAATATAAACCCTTTTAAACTATTTCTCATTAAATTTTCCTAATACTAATCTGACATACGCATGACCAACACTTCTTGCATTTATCATACTAATATATTCTTACTTTTTAATTACACATTTATTTAATTGTTGTGCATACAATGCAGATGCATGTTAATGTCTAACTGATATTACATCCATTCTAACAGGATAGTATGAATTTTGCATTCTACCATTTTGCGATAGTTTCGCGCCCGGATCAAATATTTCAGCACGATAATTTTCTAGATAACATTTTCTCTCATCATGCACTAATTTAGTACAGTACTTCATTATGTTACCTTTGAATCTAACGTATTGACTGTTTTTTGACCATTTTCTCCTATTTATTTGGCGCTTCTTTATTACTCGGTATGACTTAAGCATATTTTCTATACGTCCTACCTTTTTCTTGTTTTTCTTTCCATATTTTGTTCGTATCTTTCCCATGCATCTACTTTGTATATCCAAATTTTCAAATTGGAACACTGAGCGGATGTTTGGCTGTACCGAAATCATCAGGTCAGTTGTTCCATTTTGATTTAATTTAACATCATTAATAACATGCATTTCATTATTGCATTTAAATATATTTTCATGTAATTCATCATCATTGGTTTGAGGTATTTTGTTTACATCTATAATAGTTGGCTCGCATTTTTTTCCCTCATTCTGAAGTGTCATTTCCCTATCTGAGTCCCTTTGAGTTTGATCTACAGTACTTTCACCTGTTGTAGTAACTACCATACAAATATCATTGTTACTTTTACATCTATTTTCTTGGGGAGTTTCATATATTCCTGTCTCCCTTTCATCATAATTATTTCTACCTATCTCACCCTTTCCTGCTAAACTAGTGGTCAATTTTTCTCCTGTCCCCTGAATTTCTGATTTTAAAGAATCTCCAGTTTGTTTTATTGCTAATCTCCATTTGCTCATGTCTTCCCTAATTTCTTTATGACATTGTTTCAATTCTTCCCTAATTTCTTTATGACATTGTTTCATTTCTTCCCTCAATTCTTTATGACTATTATTCATATCTTCCCTCATTGACATTAACATTTGCCTCACGAAATATTCAAAGTCGTTCTGGGACTTATTAGTTTTCTTTGATTCCTCTTTGTTTTGAGCCTCTAGAAAATTTTCTCCACCATGTAAATTTATATTATTACCCTCCATTATTTATTTAATTCTACGATTTATTAATATTAATATTTATTTTCTATTCACAAAAATATTTTTTTTTATTCAACACTCTAACACTTTCGTTTAATTTGTTAATTTTCCACATCCTTTATTTTTCCGTCTTTTGACAACTTTTATGTTCTATTATTTTTTTTTAAACAAATCTGTCACTTTACCTTGGTATATCTTCATTTGTTTGTCTTACGTCAGGTTTGTAGAGATCCGCCATCGGTTATCTAGGTTGATCTGCTCCTGGATTGTTGTCCACTCCTAGCTGCACCTTCCATCTCGTGGTTTGAATGTTGTCTTCCACACTGTTGCTGGATCATGATGTTCAGTCCATAACTTTCGTGAATCGCTCTTATTTTGAATGCACTCACGTTGAAAACACCACGTGGGGCAGTAAAAAGACCCTTTCGTTGGGCGACACTTTGGGGCAGTATTTTGGAGGAGGCTATTAAATATCACTAGGGTTTTACTTTGATTTAATTGTGAAGTTACTTGCCCTTCCTCGGTAGCTAGTCGGTTCCTGTTTCAGGGTGAGCGCTGAGACTCCTATCTATATAGGGTTCGGAAGGAGAATTGCGTGGGAACAGACAATCACTAATTGTTTGAATTATTTTATTTAATTAATCTCTGCCAATTTAAATGAACGTTACACAGTAAAAATAAAACTTTTCTGTCCCAGGCCTTCGATATTTCGCTAATGAGGACTAGCAAATGACTTATAAGTTCGGGAGATTTTCCCTAAGTCCCTAATCGCTGTTACAAGATAATTTTTTACTAGACATTCAAGATCTTCTTCCTTCTAAGTGTCGATTATATGTGTAAGTGTGTTAAATTTTGTCCTCATGAGTTCCGTATCGAAGTCAGGACCAATTATTCCCATATATGGTCTATACCCTAACTCTGATTTTGATTGGTTAGAATATTTAATCACATGTCCTCCAAGGGCGTAACTATTTTATTTAAACCACCACCTACCTTTAGATTTTATTCTCACGGCTAGGGAGTGTGTTGCCAGCTTGGGCTTAACGCGATTGTAAATTTGGAGTTTGACATTTCTCCCAAACGTGATTTTTGAAGATAGACCCAGCTTAAACATTTCAGGTCTAATTTGAGGAGTTACATATTTATGACCTCTTTTACTTAGGGTTTCAACCGCTTCTTGTGAGAACTATTTACCAATATGAAACTTATTTTATTTTTAACTATATTCTATTCCTTCATTATTTATTCATTTCTTATATTCATTAATCACTATTAGGGCCGTATCATATTCGTCTCACCCTGTAGTTGTTGCAATCAATTTTATCTGTCTTATAGATTCCTACGATAGTCGATTCTTTCCATACATTGGGAAGAGCGTCTTTTTTCCAAGTCATACAAAATAACCGACATATCTTGTCCATCAATTTTTCTCCCCCTGATTGTATCATTCTGCTGGGATCTCATCTGAACCTGATGCTTTATACATCTTCATTTTCTATCGCAATTTCAACCTCTGTTGCATTTGATTCTGTTACTAGCATTTCTGCTGTCTGCAAATTATCGTCTTCAATATCCTATTCTGCATGTAAATTTAATAGTTCCACTTATTTAATATACTACTGGAATCTGCAATCACATCCCAATTTTCATTCCTTAAAATCTTGTTCTATCCTGAAACCCTTTCGTCTCTATCCCAATTCCTGATATAATTCTCTGGTATTTCTATTTTTGCATTAATTTCAAGACAATTAATCTGCTCTCTCAAATACGTACTGCCTTCTTTTACTCTATAGTAACCAGGTTGTTTCCCATCATATACTATCTAATTGTTATAAATTTATTTTTTCGGCTCGTGTAGATAATTGTTTTTTGCTTGCTTTCTTTTCTTTACAATCTTGGCACTTTAATCATCAAACCACTTCTCGTTTTCTCCTTTTTTGAATAAACAACACTTTCTGATACTGATAATGTAATAATATCTCTTATAGACACCCATTCTTTATTATTGTCAATTTCTTTTTCGACTGCCTCATTCTCACCTGAAAATTCCACTATTTCAAATCTATTATCAATTTTGATTTGGTATTCTTGCCGTAGTTAATCATTTCTCAAGTTTTTCAATTCAATTTTTCAGAAACATCTTTATCTTTTGTTTCGCTCATGAGCGATAACTCTTGTCTAATTTTCTCCCTGACCAGATGATGATCTGAATACTATCTGGAGACGTCCAGCTGTATTTAAGAATATCCTTACGCTGGAATGCTGTAAAGTAAAGTAAAGTAAAGTGATCCCACGACAGGACTCGAGAGGCCCTCGGGGTAGTGGGAGGTTAAGGCTCCCACTTTTTCTGGACAATCGGCACTTGATGTCAGCCGGGGTGTCAGCCCTGCGTGACGACCGCCTTTGTCCCCAGAACAAGCATCTGGAACTCATTTCCGTTAGAGGCTGAGTCACCACGAGGGTCATAGTGCCGTCAGGGGTTTGGGTCAGTTTAAAAATCCTGACCCCACCAGGACTCGAACCCTAGACCTTCCGGCTTGTAGCGCAGTGCCTTAACCACTACGTTACGGCGTGTCCCATATAATGGTACTGTACATCAACTATATGTATACTTCAAAAAAGCATATGATTCAATTAAGAGGGAGAAGTTATATAGTATCCTGCTGGAGTTCGGAATTCCTAAAAAGTTAGACTTATACGAATGTGTTTAAAAGTCACAAAGAGTAGGGTGCGTGTAGGCAAGCAGTTTTCGGATACTTTTGAAATCCAGAATGGGTTGAAGCAAGGAAATGCACTGTCTCCTTTACTATTTAATTTTGTACTAGAGCATGCCATTCGATCTTTAGAGAATGAATTAGGCTTACAACTGAATGGTATTAATAAGCTGTTAGTTTATGCTGATGATGTAGTATTATTGGCCGATACCGAGGAGATACTAAAGGACAACACGCACACACTATTGAGTAACACTAAGAAATTAGGACTGGAAGTAAATATCAATAAAACTAAATATATGGCCACACCTAGTAATTCATTAATAATGGAAATGGACAGCTAATGACAAATGAGGGAAAACTTTGAGGAAGTGCCTGAATTCAAATACCTAGGAACAATAATCACAAATAGGAATGAGATGTACAAAAAAATTAAACATAGGCTCAATTCTGGAAATGCGTGCGATTATGCATTGCAGATACTTTCAAAAAACGTTAAACTGAAAATATATAAAACTATTATTCTACCAGTTATATTATATGGGTGCGAAACATGGACTCTTACTTTAAGGGAGGAAATGAGTTTACAAGTATTTGAGAATAAAGTACTTAGGAAAATTTTTGGACCAAAGAGAGATGAACAGACTGGTGAATGGAGAAGACTACATAACAATGAGCTACATGGTCTTTATAGAAAGTCATATATAATAAGAACAGTTAAGTCTCATAGACTGCGATGGGCAGGACATGTTGCACGTATGGGGAATGAAAGACTTGCATGGAAGCTTCTTGTAGGAAAGCCAGAGGGAAAACGCCCAGTTGGTAGACCAAGAATGAGGTGGGAGAATAATATTAACTGTGATTTGAAGGAAGTAGATTATACAGGGAATGATTGGAAAGCATTAGCTCAGGATAGGGATGTATGGAGAGCTTATGGCCGCGCGGCCATGAACCTACGGGTTCGATAGTGCCAGTGAGTAAGTAATTCTTCACAGAACTCATCCATGATTTTGCCATATTTATATTCCACGAAGCCATGTACATTCACGATTACAAAATCATGTTTTTTTACCCTTTACAATGATACAAATTCAGGAATACATGCTAGAATTTAAAGTGGTTATACGTATCAGTCCTGAGTCCTGAAATGTTTGTTTATATTGTTGTGTTTAACGGAATTTTTAAGCCCAAGTAATATTTATTTTTAATGCTAAAGTTGTTCTCGGACTCTTATTTTGCGATTTTTTATGTGAGCCCAAAACTACATTTGGAGAGTTATATATTTGTTTATGTTATATGACCTATCAGGGCGCAAACATATTTGTATTTTTACAAAAATATATGTTGTAAATTTGATGGGGTTGAATGCTTTCATTTTATGAAACTGTATATTTCTTTTAAGATTTTACAATTTAAGCAGTGCTTCTACATGACTCTAGCAGTTAGGAAAATTGTAAAAAAAATATGAATATTAAACATAATAATGTAACGTACTTAGTTAAACATTGACAACTATTTAAATTGTTTAAAGTGTGCTAAATAATTAAATTTAAAATAATTCAGTCTTTAAAACAATAAAGTTGTACTAGTGATCACATTGTCCTAAACAAATTAAATTTCTTTAAAATAATGAGCATTGATTAGCATATTATTTTAAACAATTTTAATTTGTTGAGGACGACTGCCCACACTGGTACAACTTTTATTGTTTTAAATATTTAACAATAACCTCAACTGTGTTATTAATTTTTTTTAATAATTCTGACCAGATTCAAGTTTCTCAAGGTGTGCAAACACATTTCTAAATACAGGGTAATAGCTTTTAAGTTTACAGGGATGTCTGAGTATTCATGAAAAAATAATATTTTAATTAATTCTTTCGATATATGTAGAATATTTACTTTCATGTTGAGTTCTTATTTTATATTTAGCCAGATTAATTAATGTAATTTTCATTAATTAATGTAATTTTCCATGTGTGCATTGGACTGAATTGCATTAATACGGAACAACATTATTATTGTCACCGCCACAAATATAATTTTAAAAATGAATATGTATTTTACGGGACGAAATTGATATAAATCAACAAAACTTCATTGCGTACTTTATATATAGACATCAATCATGTATATATAGAGTATTTGTTGTAAGACATGTAGCAATGCAGAATGAACGAAAGACACAGAAAACCTTGTGGAAAAACTAAAGAGATATGTCCTGAAGTTATACCAAGAATTAAGTGCAATAATAACATTAACCAAGGTTGGAGAGAGAAAAATTATACAGAAAATGACTGAAAAAATATTAGTACAGGACGGGGATATCCGGCGCGCCATCCTATGGATTCTTTAATTCCATAAAATTAATTAATTAGTTAGTAGGGCTTCAAATGTTCAGCCGTCTGTTATCTAGATGTAGTTAATATAATGAAACAGAACATTCTTATGAATTAGATGTTTTCTAAAGTATTTTTATGAATACTATTAAGAATTATTATGAGGTTACTCATTTTTGAGAGAATGTGTGTTCCGAATTTTCTGTGTGTCTTACATTTGAGGAAAACCTTGAAACATCTGAGCCAGAAAATTCATCCCGATCGGGAATAAAGTACTGGCCCAGAGTTTTGATGTAATGATATTATCTGTAGACAAAACAGGTTTCATATTTTTCTTCCTTCTGTTTTGATAATAAGAAGCTCTGAGGAGACTTGGACATGAAGTGAAATACCCTCTAGTAATGAGTGAGTGGTAGAAACCACAGACAACAGACACTTTGCAAGTTGAGTGCTGGAATTTCACCCCAACTCTGAACCACTTCCCTGTCTAAACAACTTCCAACATACAGACCGCACATTTTACATTATCATTCTTATCAACGCACAAAACTAATGGTGAAGTTATTGATGTTCGAGATAACGTGGGCTATTGAAGTTAGTGTTACGCTACACAATTACCTTTCAAACTCAAATGCAACTTCACTCTATAGGTGTGTATTGTACATGATTTTATTCAATATATTCGTATAAATGGAATCTACTAATGAGTAATAATAAAATAGACTACTGTTATACAATTCTCAATTGAAAACTAGAATTCTTACAACTATATACCATTTTACAAATAAAAAAATCTGTGTTGACATGGGACATTCCAAAGTGAGGAGCGTCATATTTTACATATTTTCTTATCTCTTATGTTTCATAAATATAGGATTTAAAACAAATGTTATGTGAAAATCAACTTCTTTTATCTGACTATTTAACTCATGCCCCAAATGGGAGTCAATTACCAATCACGTTTCAATGATTTCTGTTTTACAACCAATCAGAGTCGTGTTTCACCAAATATTTATCAGTGTTATAATTACCATATTAAAGAAAGCTCCTCCTTACAATATTGCGTTCCTTTGGCAATAAATAGTATTATCTGGTTGCAGTGATAAACAAAAGAAGCAGTGGAAGCGTACTTATCGTTTCTCATTTGTTTTCAAACATCGCCGTTTACATTAAATATATAAATATTTTAAAATAACTATAGTTAAATAATGATTTGTGAGTAAACAGCTTAATTTTATTCGTTAAATAGTCCTAACAAATGCCACTCTTGATTTCCAAATTCTCATAAGTAATGCCACGAGTGATTTCCAAATTATCGATAAATTCACAACTCACGAAGTGAGGAGTGAATTTATCTAGAGAATTTGGAAATCAAGAGTGGCATTTGTTAGGACTATTTAACGAATAAAATTAAGCTGTTTACTCACAAATCATTATTTAACTATAGTTATTTTAAAATATTTATACATTTAATGTAAACGGCGATGTTTGAAAACAAATGAGAAACGATACGTACGCTTCTACTGCTTCATTTGTTTACCACTGCAACCAGATCATACTATTTATTGCCAAAGGAACGCAATATTGTAAGGAGGAGCTTTCTTTAATATGGTAATTATAACACTGATAAATATTTGGTGAAACACGACTCTGATTGGTTGTAAAACAGAAATCATTGAAACGTGATTGGTCATTGACTCCCATTTGGGGCATGAGTTAAATAGTCTAGATAAATTAACTCCTCACTTCGTGAGTCGTGAATTTATCGATAATTTGGAAATCACTCGTGGCATTACTTATGATAAATTATCATAAGTAACCACGAATGATTTCAAATTTATCTAGAAGATTTGGAAATGAAGAGGCATTTGTTAGGACTATTTAACGAATAAAGTTAAGCTATTTACTGGTAAGTAATTACTTAAATATAGTTACCGGTATTTCAAAATAGTTATGTATTTAATGTAAACGGCGATCTTTCAAAACAAATCAGAGATGTGAGGTTATGTTTATTCAATGCAATTTCATAATTTTATTTATTGCCAAATAAGATCGCAATATTGTACGAATGTATCCTAGTGGAGAAATAATGAAACACATCAAACTGTATGGGTTACTAATTTATTATTTAGTAAACAACTCAATAAAATCAAGGAATCTGTTCATTATTTGCTATATTCAATGTATTTTGTTGAAGAAAAATAATGATCTGAGCTGTTCAGAATATTAACAAGGAGGAGCTTTCTTTATCGCAAAAGCAGGAGTCGATAAAGAGCGAGGTGAAACACGACTGCCATTGGTTGTAAAACAAAATTAATTGAAACGTGATTGTACATTTTCTACGATGTGGGGCATGAGTTAAATAGTCACCATAAACTGAAATACATAATTGCTTATATTTTCTGGTAAAAATATTATTTTCTTAAATATCATAACGAATCTCAATATATTTCTCATCAGATATAATTTCGGTGGTACAGTAGGGATGTTCCTTGCCTCTAAGTTCCGAGAGTCGCTGGATCAAACCGGGCCGGGGTCGATGAATTTTTAGGATGGAAAAATCCATGGGATTTTAATCCTTGGATCCCTAATCTGAAAATTTTCAGTTTCATAAAAAACCGCAAGCCAATTGCAAAATTTAAACGACCTTCATCCATCCATGTAATGCTTAAGTTGACCACTAGATATCTCATTTATTCGATGTGCTGATCACATGTCACTCGTTGACGTCTATAGGTACACAAGACGTAAATAAATTACTCCTGCTAGGGACAAATATGATTTGTTAGGGATCTGGATAAGATAAAAATATACACAAGGTAATAATTATGACTATTTTTTGTTAAATATATGTTTCTAATTGTAAAATTGATCCAAATTTCGGATTTATACGCACGAAGTATGAAAACTATAAGTGACAAAGTATAAAAACTATAAATGAAATAAGACGCGCGTTACGATAGAATGATTCGTTTAAATAAACCATCTTATTAATGTGTTAAACTAAAAGAACAATCTGAAATGTTGCAAGTTTAAGATAATAAAATCAGAAAAGCTATTATAAACATCGAAATGAGATATTTGAGAGATAGTTGATAATTTATAATTACACACTTATTGCTTGCACACATGAACACAATTTTCTTCTTCTCTCCTCGTAAACTAGACCCCATACTCTTAGTTTTAACAAATAACTCTACAATCACAGCTCGATGGAAAGAGTGTGTTTTTTTTTATTTCAAGTATTAATATATACAGGATGAACATAAAGTCCCATCCCATTCTGTAGACATAATTTATTCATGAATTTTATATTTCAGTAATATTATACAGCATGTCAGTACTTCTCAATGTGATGTCCAGCAAGTTCAATACAAGTTTCCCAACGGTTCAGAGTAGCTCGAAACACTTTTTCTAACATCGGCACGGTGATCATTTGGCATGCCTGGCTTATGCGTTGTTTTAGGACTGTCAAATTTGCATGCTTAGTATTGTAGACCTGTTCCTTGATCAACTCCCAGTCTCGATCCTCCTCCTATCCATCTGTTTGGATACATGTCGTTGAAGTAATCAGGCTCAGTCAACGAGACGTGAGGTGGTGGTCGTCTTGTTGGAATATTACGGAATCAACAATACCATCGTCCTGTAGCTGTGGCTCGAGGAAAAGTTGTAACATAACGACATAGATGTCTGCTGTGATGGTTTTCTGTAAACATGGAAGGCCCATAGACTTTTTGTTTGGTGAAACCAAAGCATACGTTCACCTTGGGTGCATTTAGTTCCCATTCGATAGTAGTATTCGGGTGTTAAGAGGCCCAGATACGACAATTATGACGGTTCAAAGTTCTTCGTCACTGAAAGGGATGTTTTCCATTAATCCGTCTTGTTCTGCTGACTGTCAGAGATCGTTGCGGATGGCTTTCTGTCCAGCGTAATCCTCAGGTTCCACTTTGTGGAGAACCTGGACATGGGTACGCTTTTTTTTTTAAGTGTAGTGCAGAACTTTCCAGGCAGACAATTGAAGTATCACAAGTTCAAGACTGAGGCGGCGAGTCGATTCATCGGGGCTACGCTCAATGGCTTCACGGATATTCGCAACTCCATCAGCTGGCATCGATAGTAGACCTGTACGTTTATCATCGAGTACAGATCCGGTGCGGATATTTTCTAGTGTTGGAGCCTCTCTTCCAAATTTTCTTCGGACGTCTCCCTGACCTCCTCGAATATCTGACTACGCAAACGTGCCGCTACAACCGCAATTCGTTCTTCTGTTGTTAGCATATCCTCGGAGCATCATTCACGTGTAATATAAAATGGATGTATTAATTATTTCTGAAAAATGAGCAGGAACTCTATGTTCACCCTGTACAATTTGATCTATGTTTAATGAAATTCGGAAAACCCAAATTACAGAATTCTAATTTTATTAATTTATTTAACAGGTTTCACAACGTTTGACAACATATTCCTGCGCCCAATTAACCTACTCTCCTTCTGCTCCACATCTCTCAGTCATTCCAATCTCCATCGTTCAATCATTTTTCCTCGTGTTGCTCAAAACACAATCAATCCAATTTTTTTTGGCCGTCTTCTGCTTCTTCTACCAAGTGGCACCCATTCTAGTACTCGTCTTGAAAATCTGTTATCTGTCATTATTTTTACATGACCATACTATTTTAATTGCTTGTTGTTTACGAAACCACAATTGGAGTTTGAACATCCGTATTTTGTTTAATTTCACTGTTTCTTATTTTATCTCTTCTACAAATTTCAGCTGAACGCCGCCTAAAATCAGTTTCACAGAATTTAATTTACCTATTGTTCTAGATTTTAATTCCCATTTTTCTGCACCGTATGTAATGACATTTAATATAATTGTAATAAAATTGTTTGTTTTTGTTTCATAACTTATATTCCTATCCCATAGAACGCCATTTAATTTTGATATTAGAGATTTGCCCTTATAATCCTCTCAATGTCAGCATCAGATTTCCGTCTGCACTAATTGTTGTCCCCAAATATAGATATTCCTTTCTTTTCTTTTTCATGTCCATAACCTAAAATCAGATATTTTGATTTATCTCCTATTTCCATATACTTCTTTTTGTTTAAAATTATATATAACCCCATTTTTCTTATTCTTTCTCCAAATTTCTTTTTATGCAATCTAAGTAATCATCTGCCATCAGTAGCTGATCATCATATATCGTACCTTCTTCTACCTTTATTCCCATAGAAGAACATTTGGGTTTTCGGTGTGTTATGACTCGGGCCCGGATTTTATGTAATATCAAATTAAGAAATATGTACATAAATAAGTAAGCAAATGTTGTGAAATATGTAAGTAAATATGTAATAAAGCAATTATATGTAAAATCCAAAAAGTTATTTTTTGCTATAAAAACGAACTCCACATAGTGAAATCTCTATGTTAATATTTAGTCAATTCACTTCTGCTACAAATTACAGTACTGAAGTACAAGTGTCAACCGTCCAAGCATTTAAGTCACATTGGATCAGTGTCCACAATTAATTATAGTATACTTTCCCAAATGTTCTGTTGTCACGCACAGTCTTCTGTCTGACAATATATACATATTGTAAATTGAAAAAGATAGCTCAATTCACAAGAGGCCAACAGTGCATATTTATGGAGAGGGATTGTGCTAGGAATAAACTTCTCAAGGGGTTCTATAGTTTCACCATTAAACAAGCGAGAAAGAGTAACAAGAATTGGGTATCCAGTGTTCTTGTTTAGCACATACTGCAGTTTAGTGGAAACTACATCACCAACTTCGCCTGCTGCAACACTGACCTTTTGCATCTTCCATTATTTCTACAGCTTCTTGGAGAGGAGTACCTGACGTTTCCAGTTTCTTGATACTGTTGGGAAGCCAGCTGAAGTGACTTGCGATGTATGAAAATGAACTGAGCACTTTAGAACTGTTGAATGCCGACAAGGATTCACTCTCTCTCACACACACACACACACACACACACACACACATTGCAGGATCAGAAGAAAAGTTCTCAATCACTGACTTCACAGATTCGAAGTGCTTACTGTAGATAATTACAGCTTCGATCCATGTTGCCCATCTTGTCATCACTGGCTCTGGAGGCAGAGGAACATCAGGTAGCTGCTCCTTGTACACGATAAGGACATTTTAAGAAAACCTTCTTCGTTGCTAATATCAGTTTATTTACTTCTGGGAAATCATGTCTAACTGTCTCTGCCACTCCTTGAAATGCATGAGCCGTACATATAACATGCACTAAGTTTGGATAAAATACAGTAAGTGATTTTAACATGTATGGAGCTGTATCTGTGTACATCAGTAGGGCCCTCTCTTCTTTTACACCATCTAGCCAGAGTACCTTAAGTCCATAATTAATGAATCTAGTAATTGTTGAACTATTTGTTACCTCCAAATGTTTACAATAAATTAAGCAGGGTTTTGATATAGCTTCAGAGTCCATTTTGCTCACAATTCGATTAGAGTGAAACGGCCTGCAGCATTCTTCGTCTCATCAGGAGAAATCCATATAGGTGAGTTGCTTATGTAATCGTGTTTTTTTTCTAATATGTTAACATAACAAGAATCCAAGTAATTCTTCCCGAGAGTGGACTCGTCGGGAATGTTGGGGTTGCAGTATTTTTGTAAGACATGTTTAAACTATGGTGCCTGAAGTTCTTTCCAGGGTATGTTCCCTGCAACCAATGTCATACACATTTCTTTGTAGAATCACAATTAGGTGATGTAGGCTATCCCTGCAACTGTAAATAGTACCTATTTCTTTTAAGAAACTAGTTGTTTATTTTTAATATGCAGATTGCTTCGTAAATGTTCTTCAATTTGAGATTTCATCTTACACCCAATACGTTTATCACAAGTTTGGCAGAGGACTGTTTTACTATCAGTGATTAAAGCACTCTGTCAACAGAAATCCACATATTTAGCTTTGAAGACAACGAAGGCGCAACCGGTGCTATGGTTAAATTAAATGCAACTGACTGTTATAAATTCTGAAACGTTTGAGAACAAGGAAGAAAAAATGTTTAAAACAAGTAATTGTTGTCCGCATCGAACTCGTGCAATTTAGCTTTAAATACAACGGAAGTGTATAGGATTGACGACAATGCATGAGAAGCACAATCATAAATATTATAATTGTTTTTCCTTTCATGCTATGTAACGAAAATTAATGGGATTGTCGAAGATTTATAATAATTCCGCAAAAAATATTAAAATATGTAAAAGTATGTACTATGGTGTGAAATATGTATTATAGCTCGAAATATGTAAACATACGTAATTTAATACTTTGGGATAATGGATCTTTTCAATTCAATTCGTCGACATTTTTTTATAACTACATACACCGAACATAATATGTAATTACATAAAATCCGTGCTCTAGTTATGACGTTTTGTAAACGGCCATAAACAATATTCTTGTCTTAAAACTCCAAATCCTGATGTAATAATTTTACCCATGTTATCTCTAGAGACAGATTAATCGTATTGGCCTAACTTTATATTGCCTAGATAATATTTGATCACACCATTCGGGTAACATAACTCCGCCTTCTATGTGCCCCCACCTAAGAAATGGATTACAATTTTGCCAATACCAGGGGAGAAAGCCGGAAATGTAATGAAAGAAAAGATAACCTAGTCGCATTAGACAAAACAAATATATATATTTTTTTATTAAAAGCTAATTACTTAAACCTCATAATTTAATCAGGGACACATTATCGTAAGCTTTCTCTAAATAAATAAATAAACAGTAGGTAAATTGGTTGTTGGAAGGTAGATTTTTTTCTCAGGTATTTATTTGCAACTAAAGATGTGATCGGTGATAGAACGGCCTTTTCTGAAACCTTCCTGTTCCTCTGATTTCACGTTACTATATTTTTGTTCCATAAAATATTCTAATTATTTCCGTAAATTCTGCTGAAGGTGGAATTCTAATTTACCAATAAAAATGTTTGAAGAATGATGTTGAATTTTTGGTTAAAAATTAGTCTTTGCAAAAACTTTTCCCCTTAAATATTTACTTATCACTATGTAATCTCCACTCTGTTCACAATACACATATCCTACAAACTCCTATCGTTGTTCGTAAAAAAAACTACATGAATACCATCTATTAGAAAACGAGATTTCCGAAACATGGAAAGTGTAATGGTTAACACTGAAGCGGTTACAATAAACATGTTATACATATGCTAATATATTGATAATTACAGTTACAAATAAAAATAATTAAAAACAGTATAAGTCAACATTAGTTAGTATATAACTTATAGTTATACATTACGTTTTAGTTTTTATGACTGTTTTCCCTGAAGGAATATATAAATTACAATTTTCTGAACACATGCTTCACGAAACAACCACCTTGAAGAGCTTAACTATCCCTGAAATGCTATTTACGTTTTCTCGTCTATTTAGTCTTTTTTTAAGTTTAAAATTTCCCTTTTCTTTGTTATTTTCACCGTGCCTAAATTGGTTATTTTAGCCATAGGCAGGTATTTCGTGATTTTGAGACTAAAATTGCGATTTTAAATTAAATTTACATATTTCCATTTTATTCCAGTTCCGCGTTACAAATGTTCTGAAATTTCTGGAGATATTCTGAATTTTATTAGACCTCTTTAATAATGTAAAAACGTGATAATAGTTTTACTGTGTGACCAATAAATACGTAGTTATTTTAATTAATCAAATTTACAATGGGAAGTAACACTACGAGGAATATGGTGTTAACAGCAAAATTTCACAAAGTTGGAGTTTGACCGAAGATAAAGGTTAAATGGCCTTTTGAAACTGGTATCGTGATAACACCAACATTTATGAGATGAGAAATAAAAACGTTTTCTCCAATTCATTTATAAATAGGTTTTCTACATTTGATTATTTTAGTTCCTGTTAATTTATTAATTATTACTTTTATGTTCTGTTACTGATATAGGTACCATGTGATACTACACATTTTTAAAAACTTGCAGTAGTAATTTTATAACAAATTTTAGAGTGTTGAAGCCTATTTTAGGTAAATAAATTCTTATGTTGTAATGTCTAAAAGTTAAGTATAGTTATTAGTTGTACACAGCTCATCGACATACTGAAACATATTTATGGTTTCTTATTCTTTTAAAAATCTGCGAATTAATTTATTTTAATTAATACAATTGTTACGTTTTAGATTATTTTTTCTATTTCTGTTTTTCGATTAAGTTAATTCGATTTAGGGTTGAGAAATAATGGAAATTGATTTGTACCTCATTGGAAAATAAATGTATATAAGATGTCGGCAGCAGATGACACACTTGAGACGACTTCTTACGTGTCTATCTATTAACGTCTCTGTTTATGTTTCATCATAGAAATTGTATAGTATTGTTATGTTCTTTATAAAGTTCCATAAATTAAAAAATAATAATAGAGGTTTGACGTGAAGTACAAGCTGTTAATAAAGTCTGCTAACTGAAGAACGACACGCCACGCCATTAGCGAAGGGGTGAAGATCGATTCCACACCCTCTACAACATCAATCTTAATCTGACGCTACAATATCAAGACTCTGGTCACGTGATATCTCTATAAGCTCTTGGGGAATACTAAAATATCCCCACATGTGTGTTTCCAATAATATTATGCATCATATTATCCGTTCTAGAGTAAATATTACCAATTGATATAACGTGTTTCATATCACAGCTCCGTTATATATATATATATATATATATATATATATATATATATATAATATATATATATATATATATATAAAATACGGAAGTGAAATTTGGATTTTAAATAAAAGAAACTCTCATAAACTTCAAGTAAGCCAAATGCGCTTCTTACGATCATTGTTAGGAATTAATAGACTGGATCACCAAAGGAACACTATTATCAGAGGAAAACTTGGAGTAACAAGTTTAAATGAAGATATACAAAGATACCAACAAGAATGGAAAAATCATCTGAGGAGAATGGCAAGAAATAGACTTTCAAAATTGGCATTCCAATATACCCCAACTGGACATAGGGACCAAGGAAGACCAAAACATTGGTGGAAAGATCAAGACCATCTTCGCTAGGTTTACCGTACAGGCCACATGGCCTAAAACGAATTTGTTAATGATGATGATGATGATAATATATATATATATATGTGTGTGTGTGTGTGTGTGTGTGAAGTCAGCATCGTCCAGATTTTTTTTGCTGGTTTTGTATTGTCAAAATATGTAATTTTATAATATTGTAACAGTCAGCCGTGGAGTAGTTTTCACGTTCTTTTCTCGTAATAAAACGAAACAGATGTTGCGTAAAACTCCACAAGAACGTTATTTAATTTTATAAACTGACACAGATAGTTCACTCACAAATTACGAAATAATTATTTTCCCAAAAGTATTGCTAAATAATAAACCACACGGAAGGAGAAATGTTGGATGCCCATACGGAAGATTGTCTGAACAATTTTAACAATTCTAGCTTTCATGGAACCGGAACAAGTCAACAGGCTTAATCCCTGGATGACGAAGAAGAAGAGAAAAATTAATTATGCTTTCAAGTACATCTATCACACAATTATTTTCATTCTCTAATGCGTTCACTTGTCATAGTTTCTTCCGGTCTTTCCTCTGTATCGCTGTAATTTCACAACTGGCTAGTTCCCACCCTGGAGACAATTTATATAAGCCGGGGAGGGAAATGTTTTGGCTTTCAATCGAGACCCTTCCAGTATGGAAGTTACTGGCGCCGAACCTTCCCGAGATGTAGGGTAGAGACTAAGAGAAACCTCTGGAACAGACGTTTAGATGCATCGATCATCTGCGCAGGTTTTTCAACTCGCGAGTCAACGACTCACGAATCTATTTCAACCAATGCGAGACCACTGCTTTTGACGTGACCCGCGAATTACAAACGCTGTTATTACAATGCATCAGAACATTATGCTCTGATTTAATATAAATTCGGGCGTTATGTCTGATATCCTTTGATGTAAGGTAATATGACAGGACTAGGCTAAGTGCCGTACCGGTATCCGTGGTTTTATATTGTCCATAACATATTTACAAATACCTAAAAATTCTATAGCCTGCAGATCAAACGTAAGCAAGTGAGGGATGAGACAACCAAACATGCCCACCAATACAGGATCAGTCATATGTTAAGCATATGTGTAGTTTTTTTCAAGATTATTCTGCTGAGAATTGTCCATCAGGCTCGTAACTAGCATGCCCGTTGAAAGACAGAAAGGTTAAATTTGTAGAATCACTCATGACATAATATGTTTCGTAATAAATTCCTTGTTAACGCTTCATTTTCATCTGTGGATTCCACAGCCCTCTACATTTTTACTATTTATGTTTATTTTATTTAAAGGCGCTATTTAACAGTTAATGTCATTAGCGTCGTAATCATATCTGGGCGTCGAAGGGGCAACAACAATCATTGAGAGACCTCATTCATCAGTTAAATTGTAACACATGTGACCAATGGCTTTAGTTCTCCTCTCAGGATTTTTGCGTCCTGAAAAATTAATTGATCCCTGCCAGGTTTGAACTGGCGAACCATGGAATGAGAGGCGAACACGATAACCTCTAGAATTAATAATTCAATATAAAATAGCTTGAATTGGAACTAGGCTTATTATTATGGGCATGTGGACATTGAGTTATTTTAATTTTCCTTTAATACATTATTTCTATCGAAGTTGCAATCATTTTTATTTGAGCTAAACACAGTTGTATGTTAGAGAGACAATAAAATTCTACAAATAAACTTGAATATCATATATCTGCTACTAGAGAAGTTAGCATTAATACCTGTCATTTATTTTATGAAAATGGTGCATCACAACTACAGAGTTTCTTAAATTGAAAGGAATATCGATAAGAGATACTACACATGAATGAATTCATTCTTTGTTGAAGTTGGAATTTCTGTCACATCTGTCACCAAAATAATATTCCCTCATCTGTCACTGAGCTGTCACCAAGAATGCGGTTCTGTTCTGTGATGAGAGCTTTCAAACTCTTAAAATCATCTCGACAAGTATATCTAAGGTACTCTTATAAACATCCTATAATCGGACAACAGTGAATTAAAAAATACATATTTATAAAACAATCATTTAAAGTTTATATTTTGCACCCTTGAGAAACATTAGTAAAATTTAACACTAAATAAACATTTTACATTTTATCCATGTATTTCTACTAGCTTCATCCATATCTTATAATACACTTACAAACTAACATTCAATCAATGTATTATTTTTGGTAATTTTGTGATACTAAAATTACAATCGATAGTTAAAATTTGTTAGCCTGATTATTCTTTAGGGATATAAGGTAATTAGGCACTATATCATATTTTGATCAGTGAATTACAAAACACAATTGTATTCACCCTGTATTATTAACGTTACAAGGATTGAGGTTTTATGGATTAAATGGGATGTATTTCGAAACTAATTCATGATAACTTCTAATTCTTGCTGCATAAAAAAATTTATTTCATACTTTATCGACTTTCTTTGTTTAATTAAATATTAATATAAACGTATTGTAGAACTGATAAAAAGACACAGAAAGTACGTTCAAATTAAACTAACCGAAAGTTAAAGTTATAAGGGTTATTGCTAACAAACCACGAATAAAATATTTCCAATAATTCTCTCAACCCAAACTTGCCTTTACAACATACAATGAAATAAATGACGCCTGCTCAGTTAATACAACAAACCGATAAAAATTAAAAAAATCATATCGTAACTCTTAAAAATATCTTCTTTTGTCACAGTAAACAATTTTTTTTGGTTAACCTTAATGAAATAGAACGTAGCGTAGTGAACTAACAACTTATGTCCATGTAACTTGTATTTGTTACTCATTTTTGTACATACAAAATTACTATCAAATTAAAATTTCAAATTACCTATTATTTTGTTCAATAATGTTTCGTCTGTTTTGTGAATTACAGTGCAGCATCTATCGGCCATTTTGTGAGTCCGTGAAATACTGAAATGAGACATACACAAGTATAAAATAAACTTCATTTCCATACTTATCATTACATGAATTAACAGCTTATGGAAAATAAAAACATGATGCATATACTGTACAATCCAGCAACGCCTCATCTGTGTTCGGTTTGCACTACATTTAATAGTGTTTTGTTTCCTGTCAGTTGTATTAATAGGTCTCATTACTCTTCCTGGCGGAAGTAATAGAAAAGCTAATTGTTCCTGTTATTACAAGGGGACCATGACCTAACAAATATTTGTTCGTCATTTGTTTCACTCACACATGTTTCTGACTTTGTTTGTCGTTTGTTTTGTAATTATGTTAACATTATACAGAGTGGCCATAAAATCTTGATCAATATCTGTGTTAACTTTTTTTTTTGTAATCAAGAAACAACCTGACGATAGAAGAACATATGTATGTTATTTGTGCGCGAATGCGCGGATTATCTTACGCCCAAGTGAGGCAGGCATCACTCGGAAATTTCTCAAACCAGGACCCACTTGAGCAAACATCCGGTTAATAAACACAACAGCCGCATATGGAGTACCGAACCACCTCACACTACCAGAGAACTGCTAAGTGCGAATGTGTGGCTTGGATTCACATAACCCACAGTGTATGGCCATTCATGTATACACAGAAGTAACATTTACCTTGCAATCCTCGAGACACTGCAACATCAGAACGACTTTGTTGACTCTGTTGTGTTCCAACAAAATGGATCACCCCCTCATTTTGCGTTGAATGTAAAGGCTTTTCTCAATTGGACATTCCCAACTCATAAATAGGTAGAGTTTCACCTTAATCGAACATTTCCCAACACATGGATTAGACAGAGGTTTACCAAGACTGTGACCATTATGTTCCCCTGCACTTCATTGCTTGTGTGTCCATAGAGGGAAGGGTGTACAAAATGAAGGTACGAGATTTTCAGGATCTTACTCGCATCCGCAATGTAGTCACTGCTATATCACCAGTAATACTTCTGAACATCTTTCGGACTGATCTTGAACGATAGAAACAATGCTTCGAAGTGGACGGAGGCATTTTTGAAATGGTCGAACATGTGTATATTATGTGACAATAAACATACATGCAAACTATCAAATTCAGTCCATTAATTTTTTGTAGATGGACTGAGACTTTGTGACCATCCTATATAACATGCCATCAATGTATTAAAAATTATAAATTATTATATTATTGATTAAGCTTAACCGAGATTAAACTGGATTATTAGCTAGTTCCGAAATAATGTAGGTATTGTTTGCCCATTATTTTTAAAATTCTTCTAACGTATTTGCTAGGGACCAAAAATGACGATGAAAAATGTGTGTATATATACATATATATATATATATATATATATATATATATATATATATATATATATATATATATATAAACATGTGTGAGAGTATGTGTGTATTAAATCTCTACCGGCAACAGCTTTTTGCAATCAAATTCGGTATGCATCAAGCAATATATAAAAATAAGGTAGAGATTCTTAATGAGCAAACTCGGACCGTTTTTAGGGAAGTTAAACTTGAAACGAATATTAAAAAATCGCGTCAAATTGCCGTTATTTATTTCTTTTGTAAACAAAAACCGGCATATATCATAGAACAAAATGAGAGATTTATTCTCCAAAATTCAACGTAAAGGGACTTTTAGGAGTGTGAGTTTACCTGAAATCCTAAAGTTTATTCTAGTTTATTGGCCGCCATTTTTTCCCTCAAAGATTCTCGGAATGTAACATTTGATTAAAATTTGTAATATCGATTTCATTAATCAGCAAAATCGTATTATTAAGAGTTAGGAGCTACTTAAAAATTTAAATTTTCATGGGAACACTTTCTACGTTCTGGAGGCCTCAATTTTTGGTTTCACGCAACGTTTATAATGTACCTGCAGTAAACATGTTTGCTCACATGTCGACTATTTTTTCCTCATTCATCCATTAATATTGTCAGTGGCTTGGCTCATATTGTAAGAGGAAGGAAAGATCCAAGGCGAGAATATTGAATAAAATAAGTTCCTGGTAGTAGAATGAACGATCTCCGAATTTATGGTAACTCTATTCATAACATATGCTTAACATTGTATACCTGACGAAGCGTCCTCAAAGTAATTTAAAATTAAAGTAGCTTCTAAATTATTTCTTTGAATTTGAAACATATTTAGAAAATATTATGCAATTTCACCAGTTTGTCATTGCGACATTTATGGTATTCTCTATTGGCATTGGCGTACTGAACCCACTTCTCAGGTTGCAGCGCCTGGAAAGCTGGGTTATGCTGCCCCAATAATATGATGGGTCATAATGATGTTGAAAAGTAAAACCAAGATTCATCAAAAAGGCATTAGGTGCAAGCAAATACACACCAAATAGAATGGCCTTATATGTTAGCCAGAGAAACCTTCTTCCTAGAGGACCTGAGGCAAAGGATACTACTGCCAGCAACGGAGCCATATAAGATAGTCATCGAAAAAAAGAAACAGAGAGAAAAAGAGATCGACGAAGACTTCTACGCCTCAGATGCCATGGTAAACAGAGAGTGGACTGGAAGTAACCAACCACAAAGGCACAGTATCATAGGTTTAGCAACACACGGATATCATCACAAAATGTGCAAAACTACAAAATTACACCAACCGAGTGATTCGTGTGAATGCAAGATATGCGACCAAAAGTGTGAGCGATACCATTACAAACAATGCAGAATATGGACAGGATCACTGAACGAACTCATAAAAGACAAATCATAAACTTATAACTTAATGCTCTTTCGAGTGCCTCTTACCAATTTATTATTATAATGATGTTGATAATGTGCCAGGAGAGGCTGTAATCCTAAATCTAAAGAGGTGAATATGTTTAGAAGAATCTTTAGCGTCACCCCATCCTGATAATAATAATAATAATAATAATAATAATAATAACAAATTTAATTTGCATATTATTATTCAATACGTATGTCATATAGTCGCTCTTGCGCTCAATGATTTTTTAATTTAATGAAATGAAGTAATTGGTTGTTTCAAAATAATTTGTCATTGGATATTCAGATAATTTAACATCCATTATGAAAATTTAATTGTTTAAATATAATTTTGTCTCCACACTTAAAAATAGTGATGGTAGCTTTAACGACTATGGTAATCACTTAGGTCTTTTGATAAGTAACATTTCATCTGAAATATTAATTGAATTTTTACATTAAAAGTTGTAATTTTAAATATAGCATATAGTTCGATTTTAATTGTTGAAAACTTGTCAAATATTAAGACATATAAATGTTCCAAAATTTAGGAATTTATTACACGAATGTGAATTTTCATTCATGGACAAACATAAAACTATAATTTGATTTCTTCAAATGAAATCAACATACAGTTAATGCTTTTTCTTTTCTACAATGAGAGAATTTATAATGATTTTTATTTTTTTATGGTTCTCATTTCTTTTGGGTCTAATGTACACAGTACCCTTATTGTACTTTGAAATTTTATTCATGATTGATTATAAGTAATAGTAATTATATGCATTTATTTACATACTTGAATAATATATTCAAATAAAAACAGAATATTTTTTAATTTTAAATATTTTTTTTAAGATTAAGAAATTCTAAAGCTTACATACCTGCTCAAAACAATTAGAGGAACACTATGAAATATGCAAATATTTTTTCATTGGATAAAGGTACAAACATGAAATTAATAAAGTACATTATTTGTGGTTATTTATTTATTGCTCATGTCAGTAAAAACAAATGAATAACGCTGAAAATTAACTTTTCAAATAATTCCGCTATGTAAGCAATTGAATTTTGTGCTTATTTTTCAAAGTTAAACACTTGTTATATAGAGGTAGTATCGTGTAAGGCCTCCACGATATTCGATGACACTTTGGCACCTTCGTGGCATGCTCCCAATAAGATTCTGGATTTCCTCTTGCGGAATATTCTCCCTTTCCTCCTTCAGAGCATCTCCAAGTTGCTGCAGAGTTTGTGGAGCTTGATGTCGGTTCCTGACCTTCCTGTCTAGAAGATCCCATAAGTGTTCAATAGGGTTGAGGACTGGGCTGACCGCTGGCCACTCCATTACCTCAATTTCATTCCTCCTCAGGAAATCCCTGGTGACAGCCGCAGAATGTGCCCTGGCATTATCCTGCATAAACAGAAATCCAGGGCCTACTCCAATGGCAGCAGATACTACAAGCTCTTCCAGAACTTGCTCGATATACCGGACAGCTTTAGTCGCTAGGGAACCAGTACAAGGTCCGTACGATTGTTGTACATAACTCCGGCCCACACCATTATGGAACCTCCTCCGAATCTATCAATTTCCTGTACAGGCATCTGCAGAAAATTTTCTTTCTCATGGCCGTCCGTCACATCCTGAATCGACAATCACAACGTTGTAAAGACCGATCAGAATACCTGGTTCGTCCAAGAAGAGCACAGACTCCCACTGGTTCAGGTTTCACAATCAACCATGGTTTTCCGCATTACGTACGTCTTGCTGCCTTATGCCCATTTGGTAAAGCGTGGGTTTTAACGGGCCTTTTTGGACGGAATATTCTCTTTCATTAATCGGTTCCTTATGGTTTGGTCTGAAACCCGGATTCCGGAAAGTCCATATGAAGGTCATTCTGCCCGGTCTTTTGCAGTTTTTGTACGCTGTCGAAGAGCAGAAAGAACAACGTATCTGTCATCCTGGGGGCTTGTTTTAAATTTACGGCCCTGACCACGTCTTCTATAATACTGACCTGTCTCTCTGTGCCTTGTTGCGTAACCTGAGACACCACGGGGAAAGGAGGAACCCCAAGCTCTCTAGACACTTGTCGCAGAGATTGACCTTGTAGTAAAAGATGTAGAGCATGATACACTTCAAACTCATTTAAGTGCCTCATTTTGTCAGAGACTTCAATAAACAAAGCAATAATCAACATTCGTCACTTAAGAACATCAGGAAGCTTACCAATTAGAAGTGGCCAGTGCCTTCCAAAATAAAAAAAATATCTATATTTGTTATTTGAGGTAATGTCTCTGTATTTACGCCATGGATCTTTAAAATTTGTATCCAATGATAAAATTAATAATTCAATTTACATATTGTCCAACTTTCAGCATCACAGCTTTAAAAAACAATTACTTATTCAATTAATTACAAGTGTTCCTCTAATTCTTTTGAGCAGTGTACATTTTCAAAAGGCAATTGTATACACATTTTTTTATTTACATTTTTACGTGAGTGTTAAAGAATACATTTTTAATAATAATTATTAAAATTATTATAATTTGAATTTAAAACAAACAATTGACTTACATTTATGAATGCTTATTATTTGCAAATGCCAAGGTATTGGTTTACTTCATGATAATTCTTGAAAAATAATTGAGTTTATAATTTCACATAAACATGTAATATAATAATAATTGCATTGGGAAAACGAATTCCTACAATTTATATTGTCTAATAAATATTTTGAATTTATTTTCATTTTGAGAAATGAAATTTGAAATCTTATGATTCAATGACAAGACAAACTTGAAATGTTTCACTTTATGAATAATGAAACATAATTAATTGCCAACAATTGAATTAATAATAATAAAAAATAATTTTATTGAAGATTGATTTAAAACTAAATCATAATTATTGATTACTTAATACAAATGCTACAGATATTTTTGAAAAAGTATATTTATTGTAAACCTACTTAACTACCTTTTCCTTCTTTTGGCACTATCGTGTGGAAGTGAAACTTCAAGATTCAAGATTTGTGAAAAAGTTGAACTTAAAGTAAACATTTGAAATCGAATTTAAATTACATTCCTTAGCGAACAAGTGTCTCTGCGTTTCTGCTCAAATTAAGAGCTTTAGTTTTAAATTAAAAGTCAGTGGCGTGACTTACTGAATTTCAAAACATAACTAAAGAAGTTCATGAAGAATTATTCAACTCTGATATACATTTATGAACAATAGCAACTTTTGTTTTATTTGAACATTTTTTATTTTGAATTTTCTTGTATGTTTTTTTTTCAGGAAATTTATTTTATAATTTCTTTTTTACAGGAATTTAAAACAATATCTAACTTTTAACAATTGTGATTCCTGTAAGTTCTATTAAATAGATTTGTATTTGTATTGATGGATTCCATCATTTGCGCAGTGGTATGGAAGAATCTTATTCGCAATCCTATCCTGATAAAAATAATTATATTTAATTTGCATATTATTATGCAATACGTATTAATAGTCGCTCTTGCGCGCAATTCAAGGCCTCACGTAGTCGCCCGAGATGCTATTAACATTCCATACAATGATCTCGATACGCAGTTAGGAACAACTGCTTTACTACTTGTAAAAAGGGTATTCACAGTGTTACGTCACTCAGCTCACCTCAGCGTTTATTCAATTATTGGTAATATATTTTTGTGTCGTTTATATGGGAGGCGTTAAATTAAAAATTGATATTTTTGTTGGACGTCTTGGTAATTGCACACGACTTTGAAAATTTCAGAGCTACCAACTTAACATTTATTTTATCGAATGTTCCAGAAAGTACCGCCCCCAAACAGTTTATGTTAAACCAGAGCGAGAGTAAATTTTAACTAAGTAAGACCGCTGCTCGCCGTCTCTTCGTGATTAATTAAATAACGTATTTAGACAATGACTTAAGAAATTATAAGTGTAATGCAGCAGTGCAAAATGACACAGTGTAATAATCTGAAGAACTTACGGGAAATGTAAACTAATATTGTGAAGTGAAGAGCGAGTTTTATTTGTTTTATACGATAGATATTTTTATTTTTAATATTCTACAATGGAAAGTTTTTTATACAGTCTACTTCTCTCCTGGCCATCAAACGGATCCCTAAACTGGGATTTGCCCGCAACAATGATAATGATAGCAGATGATATTCGGGGACCGTTTGGGCATTAAAGGTTCCTGCAATTTGTCTTACAGGTGAGGGAAAAATATCCGAAAAAAAAGACCTTCACCCAGAAAAGTTGTCCCGAGCCTGCTACATAACTGGCCACAAGTAATGTAAAAGTACTACATATTGACCGAATAGTCTCATTGGGTAAAGTTTCATATTTATATTCGGGTGTTTTTATTACAAAACTTTATTGATCAACATGACTGTATTATTTTGGATTTTTTAAGTCATCCAGGTAAATTCTGGGTTGGAATTTCATTGCCTAGAGGACATCGACGCAGACTCGACAAGTGCACGGTTGATTCGCGAAGTCCTGCGATTATCAGCTCTCGAGAATCTACCTGCATGTAAGTCGACACCTACTCCTCCGACTTGAAGTTTTGCAATTTTCACTGATGACGTGATATGGTGACTATAATTGAAGTATTTGCAGTTATATAATTCCAACCCATCACATACCTGCTATTGGTACACCACGCGAAAAACAACAATCTGATTGAACGACCCGTCTTTTTGGTCTCTAACAAATAGGTTCGAAGGTTAAAAAAAATAAATCATGGGTACAACAATACGTACATGTCGAACTAGCTAATAATCCAGTTTAATCTTGTTTATATTTTACCAATTTCAATTTAAATACGTCAATGACGTGTAATGGATAATCGTCACTAAGAGATTCTTGAAAGTAACTTTTAAACCACTATTTTTTTCACTACATTCTATAATAAACATAAACTATATCAGGACTATTAATAAGTGCTCACTAGGTGTGAAGAAGCTGCCCCTCTCCTACCCACATACACATGCATTCCACTGGGGGAAAAAAACTAACAAATGAGTAGAATTATCTCTCCTTGACAGCCTATCCAACGTAGAGTTGAATATGGGTGAACAGTCCTGTTCTATATCGTAATTTATAAAACCTATATTCATGTGATTTAATTAATGAAATACTCGGTTTTAAAGCGTATATGGCGAGTTCAATCAACCCGTAGCGTTTGAGGCGCGTATTCGGAAGGTCTCGGGTTTAAGTTCCAGTGCCGACCATCTGAACTGAGAATTTTTCATGGTTTTGTCATCAAGGGAATTCGGCTTTGGTATTACATTACCAGAACCCATTTCATCACATTCACAAGTTTATAATACCATTAAATTAAAAGAATAAAGGGTCTCGAGATCGTGCCTCAGTCATTGCATGTGAGTTTCCTAGTGGAATAAACGGAGATTGGGCAGGATTCTTCTTAGGGTTTTTCTCGTTTTCCCCTGCTAAAAATGTCATTCCACGATTTCACTATACTCGGGAAACAATGACCTTTCATATGGAGGCCTTTTTGATGAATCCATCAAGAAAATGAACAACATTCAATTTTTAAGACTTTATTACTATAAGGCAAATGCACGTAGGGACCACTTATTGCTATATCTTCCGTAACGTTTTATCCTAAATCCAAAGAACGTAGTACGACGAAAGGTAGTCCACTTTCGGAGTCACCAGCGTGGACAAAAGTGCCTAACAAAATCTGCCATATTAAATTTTACTCCTTTTTAAGGTCAACTATATCTAGAACAAAAAACAAACGTAGGCAAATATTTGGTAAATTTGTTAATGGTAGTTGAGACAATGCACTGTCCCAATAGCTTCATTCATAGCCACTTATCTAGGATTACATTAGATCATAAACATGGTGACAAATATGCAATTGTTTAAAGTGAGCTATGTTCAAGCTCAAATAACGTGAATTACGTCACATCAAATGTTTTCTTTAGTATCATTAGAACGGGCACATCTTTATCTACTAGTATCAACTTATTTCATTTTTGAGCCCATTCTATTATGGGATGAAAAGTAAGATTGAACTTAATGAGACATTGTTTGTTGTCCACCACACTGTCAAATAACGCGACTAACTCAATGTAGCTTTAATTTTGCACCGCGACGTGTAAGGTATTGTGAAACATCTTTTTTCAGTTTTCAGTAGTTTACCGTTATGTGTTGTCGGAGTCCGACTAGTTAAATTTTCTTATTTTACAGTGTTTGGAATTTAGGAAAAACAGCGTGTTCTAAGAGAATCTATCGATTTCGATGTAATCGAACACACTTCTGATTATGAAATTAATGACAGTGATGCAATTTCTTTCATGGAGAATGAAAGGCGTGCATGGAACCTTAATGTAGGAAAACAAGGAGGAAAACGCCCAGACCAAGAATAAGGTGGGAGAATAACATTAACCATGATTTGAAGGAAGTAGATTATACAGGGAATGATTGGAAAACATTAGCTCAGGGTAGGGATGCGTTGAGAGCTTGTGAACCTACGGTTTCGATAGTGCCAGTGAGTTAGTTAGTTAGATGAAAGTTTTTCAGTGATGTTTCAATAGGCTATAAGGATCAACTGACGACGTAAGTAATAATATTAGTGAAGTTTGAGGAAGTTGTAGAAGGGAGATCAGATAGCGATTTAATAGCATAGGCCTAAATAGTGCAGATTTAAGTTCCAGTTGAAATAATAGCCGCTAAGAAGGGTCCAAATATCAATTTATCGGTACGCTTGGGGTTCAGGTACTTGTAAAAAACCCAAAAGACACATTAGACAATTTTGAACAGTATATTTCAAGTCTGCTTGAATGTAGCTCATTTTAACAATTGCATATTTGGCATCTTACTTTTCATCCCATAATTTAATCGGCTCAAAAATGAAATATGTTGATTCACGTAGATGCCGATGTGCTCTTTCTAATGGTACTATAGAACTACCATTTGATATGGCGTATTTCACGTTATTTGAGCTTGAACATAGCTCACTCTTAACAATTGTACATTTGGCACCTTACTTTTCGTCCCATAATTGAATGGGCTCAAAAATGAAATATGTTGATTCACGTAGATGCCGATGTGCTCTTTCTAATGGTACTATAGAAATACCATTTGATATGGCGTATTTCACGTTATTTGAGCTTGAACATAGCTCACTCTTAACAATTGTATATTTGGCACCTTACTTTTCATCCCATAATTGAATGGGCTCAAAAATGATATAAGCTAATTCCAGTATATGAGGATGTGCTCGTTCTAATGGCACTAAAGAAAACAACATTTGAGATGATGTATTTCACGCTATTTGAGCATGAATATAGCTCACTATTAACAATTTCATATTTGTCACCATGTTTATGATCTAGTATAATTCTAGATAAGTGACTATGAATAAAGAGATTTGGGCCGTGCACTGACTCGACTACCATTAAGAATTGTACCAAATATTAGTCTCCGTTTTTATTTTTGTTCTTGAGATATGTGGCCTTAAAGAAGGACTAAAATTTGATATGAGAGATTTTGTTAGGGATTCTGATCCACACTGGTGACTCCTAATGTGGATTGCCTTTCGTCGGACTACGTTTTTTGGATATAGGATAAAAAGTTGTGCAAGACATAGAAATAAGAGATCGCTACGTGCATTTGCCTTGTAGTAATAAAGAGTTAAAAATTGAATGTTGTTCGGTTTCCTCATGGATTCATCAAACAGGCCTCCTTATGAAAGGTCATAGTTTTCCAAACACTTGATATTATTATTTGAAATTTTGCAGAGGTTAATTTCTAAAGAGGTTCCATACCTACACCAAGGTTCAGCGAAATTGAACATGTTGAGCATGGGGCACTAGGCCACTTGAGATGGAATGACCCCTGTAAAATCGACTTCCTTCAAATCACGGTTAATTTTATTCTCCCACCTTTTTCTGGGCGCTCTTACACTGGTTATTCTACGAGGAGTTTCCATGCCCCTCTTTCATTACCGAATCGTGCCACATGTCCTGCCTAGCGCAGTCAACGAGACTTAACTCTTCTTATTACATCTGTCGTCCCATAAAAATCATATAGCTCACTGTGTAAGTCTTCTCCATTCGCCTGTCTATTCATCACTACATCGTCTAAACATGTTCCTGAGAACTTTATCCTCAAATACTCGTAAGCATTTCTCCTAGCTTAAAGTACGAATCCATGTTTCGCATCCAAATGATATAACTGGGAGAATGACAGTTTTATCCATGTTCAGATTAACTTTTTTTTAGAAAGAGACAACGAGAGAGATAAAGAGAGAGCGAGAGAGATAGTGAGAGGGAGAGTGAGAGAGGGAGGGGGGATTTGAGACGACGAGAAGAGTTCCAATTATGCATTATAACATGAATTTCCCGAATTGAGTCTATGTTTAATTATTATTCCTTTATGCACCTCATTCCTATTGTAAGTATTGTTCCTAGGTATTTGAATTCAGTCATTTCTTCAAAATTTCCCTCATTTATCGTTAACGGCCATTTCCATTATATACTGTATTTCTATATGTGGTCATGGGCTGAAACTAAATGTAAACAAAACGCAAGCAATAATTATCGGACATCCAAGGATATTACACCTCATAAACAATGGCAATATGCCGGCTGTCATATTAGATAATGAACAAATTCCTTATACCGACGTCGTTAAAAACTTGGGATTTTACTTAGATTCTAATTTAAAATGGCATGAGCAAGCAAAACAAACATCTAAAAGGATCTTCTCCATAATGCATTCCCTAAAGCGACTTAAACATTTTCTTCCTACAACTCTTAAAAGAATTTTAATCCAAACTTTATTGATGCCGCATTTTGACTACTGTGACGTTCTACTAACTGACATAAGTGACGGATTGTCGGACAAACTGCAGCGTGTCCATAATATGTGTATCAGATTCATATTTAATGTTCGAAAATACGATCACATTTCTCCATTATTCCACGAATTGTCATGGCTACATCTAAAAGAGAGAAAGAAAATCGCACTGTCTAATTCTCCTATTTAAGATCCTACATACCTCGATTCCCAATTATTTATCATCCCGTTTCCAGTATCTATCCTCAAACCATAACTTAAACACAAGATCACAACATAGTCTCTTACTTAATATACCGCAACATAGGACATCACATCACTCCATGTCATATACTATCTCCACTTCTCGCAACTGGAATTCCCTACCACAAGAAATAAGGGGCTGCCGGACATTGGCATCTTTTAAAAGAAATCTAAATTTATATTTGCTCTAAACTCGACTTCATTATTATCCAGTGTAAGATATATATATTAATTGGTGTTTCCCGTATAATGTATCATATTTATATTATTATTATTATTATTATTATCATTATTATTATTATTATTATTATTATTATTATTATTATTATTATTATTATTATTATTATTATTATTATTATATTATTATTATTATTATTATAAGACAGATTTTAGAGAAGAAATGGGAATATAATGGTACTGTACATCAACTATATGTAGACTTCAAAAAAGCATATGATTCAATTAAGAGGGAGAAGTTATATAATATCCTGCTGGAGTTCGGAATTCCTAAAAAGTTAGTTAGACTTATACGAATGTGTCTAAATGGCTCAAAGAGTAGGGTGCGTGTAGGCAAACAGTTTTCAGACACTTTTGAAATCCAGAATGGGTTGAAGCAAGGAGATGCACTATCTCCTTTACTATTTAATTTTGTACTAGAGCATGCCATTAAATCTTTAGAGAATGAGGAAGGCTTACAACTCAATGGTATTAATAAGCTGTTAGTTTATGCTGATGATGTAGTACTACTGGCCGATAGCGAGGAGATACTAAAGGCCAACACGCACACACTATTGAGTAACACTAAGAAATTAGGTCTGGAAATAAATATCAGTAAAACTAAATATATGGTCACACGTAGAAATTCAGTATATAATGGAAGTGGACAGCTAATGACAAATGAGGGAAATTTTGAGGAAGTGGCTGAATTCAAATACCTAGGAACAATAATCACAAATAGGAATGAGATGCAAAAAGAAATTAAACATAGGCTCAATTCTGGAAATGCATGCTATTATGCATTGCAGAGGCTTTTGATGTCCCAACTCCTTTCAAAAAACGTTAAGCTGAAAATATATAAAACTATTATTCTACCAGTTATATTATATGGATGCGAAACCTGGACTCTTACTTTAAGGGAGGAAAGGATATTACGAGTATTTGAGAATAAAGTTCTTAGGAAAATTTTTGGATCAAAGAGAGATGAACAGACAGGTGAATGGAGAAGACTACATAACAATGAACTACATGGTCTTTATAGGAAGCCAGATATAATAAGAACAGTTAAGTCTCGTAGACTGCGATGGGCAGGACATGTTGCGCGTATGGGGAATGAAAGACGTGCATGGAAACTTCTTGTAGGAATGCCAGAGGGAAAACGCCCTGTTGGTAGACCAAGAATGAGGTGGGAGAACAACATTAACTATGATTTGAGGGAAGTAGATTATACAGGGAATGATTGGAAAGCATTAGCTCAGGATAGGGATGTATGGAGAGCTTATGTCCGCGCGGCCATGAACCTTCGGGTTCGATAGTGCCAGTGAGTTAGTTAGTTAGTTTTATTATTATCGTATCATTATTGTTATTACCCTATAAAATGTTGTTTGTACATGACATTTACATTGCTACATTTATTGTATCTTTAACTGTTTATAATTAGTATAGTGTATATCTATATTTGTCGAATATTAATTTGTATTTGTGCTGGTTGAGTGGAAGAGAGGGCCTTATGGCCTTAACTCTGCCAGAATAAATAAAGTATTATTATTATTATTATTATATATTTAATTGTATTGATGTTCACTTGCAGTCCCACTATCTTAGTGTTACTCAATAGAGCGTGTGTGTTGGCCATTAACATCTCTTCGCTATGGCCTAATAATACTACATCATCTGCTTATTAATACCTTTGAAATTATATATACATATAATTAACTAACCAAATCACTGGCACTATCGAACCCGTAGGTTATGGCCGCGCGGACTTAAGCTCTCCGTATATCCCTATCCTGAGTCAATGTTTTCCAGTCATTTCCTGTTTAATCTACCTCCATCAAATCATAGTTAATGTCATTCTCCCACCTCATTGATGGTCTACCAACTGAGCTTATATATATATATATATATATATATATATATATACTGGCATATAAAGATGTTGTATACGTACATATAAAAACTAATCTAAGATATAAATTACAACTTGTATATCTTAATATTTTAAATAACTTTTCTTGTTTTGATTCATGTTGGGTTTGGTTTTCGGGCTAAATGGCCGTGGTCTGGTTTTCTTAAAACTTAACGTTTCGTCTACTACTGTGGTAGACAACATCAGGAGATTCTGCGTGCTCTATGAACACCTAACTCTTCAAATGTCGGCTGCAGACTAGTTGTTCATTGGAAATCGTGCCCATATATATATATATATATATATATAGGTGAATCTTGGATGGTGATGTTTTCTATACGGTCCGTTACTTTAGGTCTAGAAGTTCATAGAGAACGCAGAAAATCCTGAGGATGTTTATGAGTGCTGGCTTGCAGCTAAAGTAGTGTGGCTCACTCCGCGCCGCCAGCTTTCGGACTCTCTGCTTGCCCGGCTGTGCTGTTTATGATGCCCTGCTCTGGTGAGGAACCATCCTCATGATATCCATACTTGCTACGGTGTTGAAACTACACACCTATGCCGCGAGACACGCGAAGGCTAAGTGGTTAAAGTCCGTAATGAACAGCTCAACGGAATTCAGCCCCAAGGGACCACAACAGGTTCCCAGAAAAACGGCACACTGAGCAATGCCAGTAATTGCCATCACTTAGTCAGTCAGTCCTGAGGATGTCACCGCAGTAGTAGACGAAACATTGATCTTTAAGATAACAAGACCACGATCATTTAGCCCGAAAGACAAACCCAACATGAATCAAGACACCTGCCGTGAAAGCCTACAATATTACATTCAGTTATTTTAATATTTGTTTTCAGTTTTAATGTTAGACTAACAAAATTAACAGTGTGCATTGTTTAGTTATCCTTTTATAATATCTTAAAATATTATATTAAGCATTTAAGCCAGAGGGAAAACGTCCAGTTGGTAGACCAAGAATGAGGTGGGAGAATAACATTAACTATGATTTGAGGGAAGAGGATTATACAGGGAATGATTGGAAAGCATTAGCTCAGGATAGGGATGTATGGAGAGATTATGCCCGCGCGGCCATGAAAGTGCCAGTGAGTAAGTAAGTATGTGAAACGTTATAGGGCTTATTACTCTATTATTCGCTGCATGAGTATGAGAGAAGTTCTACTTAAGAAACCAATATTAATATTATTATTATTATTAACTAACTAACTCACTGGCACTATCGAACCCGTAGGTTCATGGCCGCGCGGACATAAGCTCTCCATATATCCCTATCCTGAGCTAGTGTTTTCCAATCATCCCCTGTATGATCTTCTCTCAAATCAGAGTTAAAATATTATTATTATTATTATTATTATTATTATTATTATTATTATTATTATTATTATTATTAGTAGTAGTAGTAGTAGTAGTAGTAGTAGTAGTAGTAGTAGTAGTAGTATAACCAATTGATTTCCTATATTGTATTCTCCTAGCCGGCGACAACTACCAATTGAGTTTCCGGAGCTGATCAGAAATATCCTTCCACGGATCCACGGATCTATACATTAATTTCAGACAAGTTGTATATTTGTAACAACAAATAATTAACATGTCAAATTTATGCATATTTAGAGTGACATTTGAGTATTAATCTTTCATTTTTTGATTGTCATGTTATTGAAGTTTTTGTATTTTCAGATTAACAAATTGACGTTCCTCTTTTAAGTACAGAATTAGCATTTGTAATTCATTACCAGACAGAATGTATCATGCCCATCATATAATTTATTACGTAAAGTTTTGTTAAAGGGATGAATGTATATAATAGATAGGATTTTGAGAAAGCAGGAAATAATGATTCTATAAATAAGGCGTTTTCACTGGAATTACATAGTCTCAGGCATGACCTTACCTGTCAGGGTCACGTGACAACAGGTGGCAAATCTCCATTAAGAATATTACTTTTCGTCCAGAGTTATTATACAAATGCACTCCTACCACATCATTAGTTAAAATTTTAAACAAAAGAATATATGGATATATTCACTGTGCTGCAAAGATTTACCACTCTGCATCTAGTGGGTAGAATCACAATACAACCATTATCATTTAAAGTTACTACCAAACAGTAGAATAAAAATAAATCCATAATAATAGGTGTATGTAATAAATAATAGTTTAAAAACTAAAAGAACACGCTTTATTAGAAAACCGAACTAAAAAATGAAAAATTATTTTAATTTCCAACACGCTTGGGATAAAATTAAAGTGGTCAACAAAAAAATCATCTCCAACACATATAGAATAAAACTAGAGTTATCTACAAAAAAAATAACTTTACCATCAGAAGAGTCGGGATATTTTTATGGTTTTTAAGTTTTCACCTTAGAGACTTTACTTTTATCAATATCTGCTTATTATCAAATATATTAATTGATATAGAGCAGCACACGCTTTTGATGGTAAAATTATTTTTTAGATAACACCAGTTTTATTCTAGATGTGTTGGAGATGATTTTTTGCAGACCACTTTAATTTTATCCCAAGCGTGTTGCAAATTAAAATTATTTTTCATTTTTTAGTTCGGTTTTCTAATAAAGCGTGTTGTTTTAATTTTTTAAACTATTATTTATTTTTTCTATTTTAGTTCGGTTTTCTAAAAATTTAAATATCTTTAAATTCGATACTATTGTAGCATGGGCTAGAAAAATCCTCCGGTCCGGATTTGAACCAGCGACCTATGGATTACTGAAATTATATACCACTACAGTCCACCACACTACCAACTGAGCTACCACAACGATAGACTAAAACGTCGATACGTCCGCAACCTATTATGCCGTTATACATTTTTTTGATGTCCTGATGATCCTGGCCAGGATCTTAGAAAAAGTCTATGAAATTATTGTATTGTCATCGGTCCTTTACAAGTTTACAAAATTTGATGTCGATCCAATGTTTTAAGTGGGTGAAAAGCGTGTTGAAATATTCCGTTATATAGATAGATACAGGTCAAGCTAATATAAAGCGTGTAATATCACGGGTAGTAAGGGGTAGTGATGTGTATATATAACCTCTCCTACCCAATTCTCATCCTCACCTTCTCGTGGTACAACCCATTTTCACAAACGAGGCTCTGAGGACCGAATCATGGCGGTATAACGGTTGCATTGGGTACTGATTAAATGCGGTATCCTAATATCTGTTCAGAGACTAAAAGGTTGCAGCCCTACCACTGGACTATTTAGCGTCGGGCCAGTAACCCGTCCTAAGGAATTTCAATACTACTAGCAAATTTCAACACCAAGAAATCCAGAAGGAATTGATATATGACGACTCAGAACAAAGAAATATGTTTAAAAAAACGGCACAGTGATATTTTAAGATATGCAACCTGGAATGTCCGAAGCATCCATGAAAAAGAAGAGGAACTAGACAGTATATTTAAGAATAGAAACATTGATATTGCAGTAACTACAGAAACTAAGAAGAAATTTAAAGGAACGAAAGAAACACAAAATTATGTACAAATATATAGCGGTGTCGACAGGAAAACCCATGGACAAGCTGGAGTAATGATTTGGATTAATAAAACCATAAGAAATAAAATTCAACATTACACTTACTGGAATAAAAGAATATTAGAGCTTAGACTGAAAATAAATAGAGGTAATTTGACAGTTCTTGGTATATACGCGCCATAGCAAGGCCGCGAATAAGGTAATGAAGAATTCTACAAAATATTACAAGACATTTATATAAAAATAAATAGAAATGATTACATTATCATAATAGGAGACTTAAATGCCAGAGTGGGCAATATTCAAGTCATCAATCATATTGGAACATTTGGCAAACCATCTACCAATAGGAACGGGACAAGATTAAGAGATTTTGCTATATACAATGAACTGAGAATAACGAATACCTTTTACAATCATAGAAACATACATATGTATACATACATCGTCAGAACTCAAAAGCAATAATTGATTATTTAATCGCAAATAATAATATTTTCAATTGCTTCTCGATATCAGAGTCTACAGAGGATATGATATTGGAAGCACAAAAAGTAGAAAATAAAATAGAATTCAAACGCTGTAGAGCTTTGATTAAGAGGGAAATAAGAAAGAGACGTAGGAAAACATGATTAAATTTTGTTACACATTTAGAATCAGACTTGCATAAGCTCCAACCAAATGACTTCAAAATATTAAAAAATTTGGATGAAGATATTAAAGAATCTACCAAAATTAATTGTGGAGTAACAAAAGAAGAATTTTTCAATTATTAAAAACGTCTTTGGACTGGCAATAGTTATGGAGATACAATTTTCCAAAATAGTAATGACACTGATTCTATAATATCATTGGAAGAATTGAACAATAGTTTAAAGAAATTAAAAGATAGGAAGGCAAATGGCATAGATGGCTTGAATTCTGAATTGCACATATAAGCAGGCAAACAGTTCCATGAAAGACTATTGTCCTTCTTTAATAATATATTAAAAAATGCACATATACCACAAGAATGGAAGACAAGCATTGTTATACCCCCGTTCAAGAAAGGAGATAAGAGAAAAATGGACAATTATAGGAGAATCAATTTTTTAAACATATGCTACAAGATCTATGCAGACATTTTAAATGGAAAATTGAAAATTTCAGCGATAAGGTTCTTATGGAATGTCAAAATGGATTTAGGAAACGGTGATCTTGTATTGATTTAGCATTTTCTGTTAAACTATTGCTTTAAAAAAGAATAGAATTCAACTTAGAAACACATTTTGCTTTCATAGATTTTGAAAAAGCATTCGACACAGCCAAGAGATCAAAATTCTTCAATATATTGGAAGACAGAAATATAGCCAATTTACTTGTGCAGAGCAAACAAAATATTTATAAAGACAAAACCATAAATATTAAATTAAATAACAGATTTTCTAAAGAACGGAATATAAATCGTCGGCCCCATATCACCAATACTCTCTGCGATTTATATCAATGATGTAATATGTTGCTGGAACAAGAAATATAAATTTGGAATAAGAATATCAGGAAATACAATATTAAACACCGTATTGTTTGCAGATGACCAAATAATACTTGAATTTCCGAAGATAATCTACAGAAGAATATGGATTGAAGATATATACAGAGAAAACAAAAATTATAGCATTTCAAAGTGTAGATCCTCTCAGAAGTAAAATTGTACTTGACAATCAAATTTTGGAGCAGGTGAATAATTTTACATATCTGGGATGAAATGTCTCATATGAAGAAGAAAAGCATGTAAATGTAAAAATATTAAAATTTCTAAGAATGTAAGGGTTAACATATTCTATCCTCAAGCCACAGTTAGTCCAAAAACATTCAAGATTAAAGTGTATAAAACACTGGCTCGTTTCTATGGTAGCGAAGTATGGACGTTGAAACAGAAGGATATACAGAGAGTTAGATCTGCTGAAATGAAATACCTTCGGAGAACTGCAGGATACACACTACTAGATCACAAAACATGAAGACATCTTAGAAGAATTACACATGGAACCTTTAGAAAACAAAATTTCTGATTATAAGTCAAGATGGGTGCAACATGTTCATCGAATCACAGGATACCCTAACAAATGTCAAGATATCAACCTGCAGGAAGAAGAAGACCAGGACGTCAATTGAAAACACTTCTGGATGGTGTTTCTCTCGAGGCCGAAACAGGTCAACAAATGACCTAAATTCGTGTTTGTACTTTCGTGTTTAGATCTGCTACCTTTTTGCACTGTGTCTTTCGATGATTTACTCATATGTTTAATTACACTTATAGTAGAGCCCATATCATAAATATCAATGCTATTTATTATTCTTTGCCCTGGCCCATCAGAGGCAACGATTGATTCATCTTTCCTATGTAGAATCATAAACATATATTAATTAATAATAATTCCTTAAACGCACTGTAGTAATTTATAATTCGTTGTTAAACTCAGTATATTATTTTGAATCATGAAAGCAAGACGGGAAAGGGGAGCTAATATCATATTGAGAAAACTCGTAAACAGGAATTATGCAAGAAAGCTGTAGAGTAGCTAGCAAATACAATAATTAGACATTCATGTTTACATAAAATGAGATTTAATATTTGAATTGTACTTCTGAAGTTGAAACGTGAAATATATTAAACCTAAACGATATTTGATCATTCAGAAGTTTATAAAGAAAAACACTATTTAATAATAATAATAATAACAAAAGTAGCAATCTTATACATTCAAACACCCATGCATACCTTTTAGTCCTGCCTAGGTTACCCTACCCTGGCTTGCCGGACCAAACTCAAAACACGCAGCTCTCCTGGAGCTCGCATCCTCCAGACGGTAACCAACGGTTCCAAAGAAAATCTATGATCGAATGATAGACTTCAACACGTGTTTGGCCTCTTTGAAAGTTCCGAGGTAGAGGGCAAGTTGCGCACTACAAACAGAGCAATGGGAGTGGTAGGAAGGAGAGTGGGAGTTGACACAGAGAGAAAGGAAATTGGCATAGTTCATTAATCTCACTGTAGAGGGAAGATAACCGCACAGATCTTTCGTACCGAAATAGCACTTTCGGTACATACTATGATAATGATGATGATATATCACAATAACCTTTTCTGTTGTAATAGATTAGTATTTAGTGAGCATGTTTAAGTTGTATGAAGAGAAATAAATCAATTAGTTAAAAGAAGAATTAAACCACAATTATTATTTTATAATTACACATTAGTATTAATATATTATACAATATTATATTACAATATTGTTACGTTTGAATTGCGCGGGCTGGGCGAGTTAGAGGGCCTGTACAAACAGGCCGAAGTGTCTGGAGTGTTTAACCAGACGGTTCTACCTGTATCTCCCTCACCTTTTGGGAAATATCTGTGGCCAGAGGAGGGTCTAGGCTTCGAAATATCTTGAAGCTATTTCTAGAATTTTCGTTGCGACCATGAAAAGGGACCGGTGGGGTAACCCACAGTCAGTCTCGCATTGGTTAGCGTTCAGTTATGTGAACGCGAAATTGTGGCAGTGACTGTGAAAATAGTTTTGACTGTGATAAAAATTAAATGAAGATGAATTGAGCATTGTAATTAACAAACGTTCACTGATAATTGTGGAAATAACTAAAATGTTATCGGTAGTGAGATTTTAAACAAATTTAGTGTACTTATTTACGCAAAAATAACGCATAGGGAAAATCCTGGTCATCTGTGACAATATTATTTATAATTGAATCTACCACTGAAGATCGAGAGCAGAGCAAGACCAAGAAAAAAGCTGGAGACATGGAAGCTGGTAATAATAAAATCAGCAAAGTAGATCACGACAAAAAATAGCTGTTCAAGATCGAGCGGAAAACAAGAACTTGAAGACAACCTTTCCTGTGCACAACACATCAGAGAAACATGAAGACAACAGCAAAGATGGAAATTTTAAAATTCCCACTGCAAAACACATGACCAGAATTGTCGCCAAAGAAACAACAAACATGATAGAGATAGATAACAGATTTATTTCTCTACAGAAACTTCCAGACTTACCACCGCCTATTGTGGCTGACACTAGCAAATTAAATGCCTACAAACTAACCTACAATACCGGAGGTAAAGGTCAAGACATCTCAATGAAGTACACCAAAGATCAACTGAAAATCTACGCCAAAAATAAAACGTCTTACAAACATGCATTGCGTATACTAAGATGACTCCCATACACCGCATCATACGCATCTCTACAAAATATGTAAAACACAAAGAATCACACTAAAAGGACTACCTAAGAAGTTGACATCAGACGAAATTCTACAAGATCTAAACGGCAAGAAATATCCAATATAGGCCTATAAAGTAAGACAACTAAAGAAAACCAGCTTCCAAAATGGTACGAGAGTCAGGAGTTCATTTCCAGTCTGGATCCTGCACTTTGAAGAATATGCAGACTTCAAGGCAAAAGTCACTCAACTATCAGACATCTTCAATATTAAAATAAAATTAGAGACATATAAAAACCGTCAGGCGGAATCCACTACTACAACTGCCAGTGTTTTGGACATCTAGCAATATATTGTCATAGAGTTAAGAGATGCGTCAAATGTGCCGGAAATCACCTGGTAGATGAATGCACTGAAACAAATTAAAATGCACAAACTGCAAAGAAAACCATGCTGCAAACTGCAGGCAATGCCCAATATTCAAGAAATACTCAAGCTCAAGACCGCAACAAACAGCGAAGATTAAAATACAAGATAAATAACTGATTCTTCCACACCTAAAGTGAAAACAGCAACAACTACTGAAACCTTAAATCCAGAAACTCTTACTCATCAAATCTTAACTCTCCTTAACAAAATCCTTCTCAATCCTGAACTCCTACAAACCACTGTTAAGACCCTACTAACGTAGTCACTTCAAGTCTTTAACTTTAAAAAAGGCCAAACACCTAAATAACATTTTAAGACCAAGAAGCTTGAGCACAAATCTGAAGAAGAACATTCTTCAAGAATTATCCAAGAAAGCAGCTAGGAGAAGATATTTTCTTAGCTTCAACATAATTAAAAAACAACCTGAAGATAAGCACAAGAAGAAAGGGTCATGACCCCTAAAAGTGTCGGCACAACACCACACATTAATGACACGACCGGTGTACGTTGCGATATTGTTATTATTATTATTATTATTATTATTATTTTCCATAATATGTGGAAAATAGAAGATAGGAAAATAAGACCTTAAGAAGAAGGTTCAATAATTTTAGCTGGGATCCTTTTAAAATTAGGAGGGTACGGGCTTCTTCGGGTGTATAGTTTATTGATAAGAGTTGATTGTAAGATGGACGATGTGAGAAGACGTTTCTGTGAAATGGGACTTACAGAATAATGGGGATGTTCAAGACCGTTAAAACTAGCAAAGAATAATTTATTGAGGGTGAAGGAAAACTACCGTATTGGGGAAATATTCCGATAATTATTAATATTATTATTGCTGCAAATATATGGGAATTCAAATAGAAGATAATTATTACCTCCACCAGTTATTATTCGCTGATGATCAGGTAATGATTGATCGGGATCCAGATGATACATCTTTCATGTTAAGGAAATTTGAGATAGAATACAAAAAGTTGGTAAAGAGATTTGAGGAAAGAAGATGCTTTAGACAAGAAACCTCTCGAGACAAATCACTTTGGGTTGAAGGAGAAACACTGTATTTTGGAATATTCCTGATAAAAAATATTGTTGTTGTTGTCACAATCATATATGTTAGATTCTTGCTAAGAAAATAAACTGTACAGTGAAATGCAAGTATTAAATGACCATCTCGAAATTTTCAGTCAGATAATATTTCGATTGCATTGCAAATATTTACCATATACTTTTAAGAGTTTCCTTGTGACAAATTTAATAATAATAATAATTATAAAAATCACATTAATTGTAATGATAGTCATAACTTGGGCCCGGATTTTATGTAATATCAAATTAGTAGTAGTAGGACTTATAAACCAATATCAAATTAAGAAATATGTACATAAATATGTAAGCAAATATTGTGAAATATGTAAGTAAATATGTAATAAAGCAATTATATCTAAAATCCAAAAAGTAATTTCTTTGCTATAAAAATGAACTCCACATAGTGAAAACTCTATGTTAATATTTCGTCAGTTCACTTCTGCTACAAATTACAGTACTGAAGTACAAGTGTCAACTGTCCAAGCGTTTAAGTCACATTGGATCAGTGTCCACAATTTGTTATAGTATACTTTTCCAAATGTCCTGTTGTCATGCACAGTCTTCTGTCTGACAATATACACATATTGTAAATTGAAAAAGCAAGCTCAACTTCGCAAGAAGTCAAAGGTGCATATTTATTGAGAGGGATTGTGCTAGGAATAAATTTCTCAGGGGGTTCTACATTTTCACCATTAGACAAGCGAGAAAGAGTAACAAGAATTGGATATCCAGTGTTCTTGTTTAGCAAATACTGCAGTTTAGTGGAAACTACATCACCCACTTCGCCTGCTGCAACACTGACCTTTTGAACTGCATCTTCCATTATTTCTACAGCTTCTTGGAGAGAAGTCTTAATTTTAACTAATATTAACTGGTTGTATTATAGATCGTAATATATTAGATATTATCTTTTGATCAAATTTTTACTTAGTGTTTAATATTAGAGTTAATTAAGTTTGTTATATTCTGATGTAACATATGTTTGTCCTGGTGAGTGGAAGAGAAGGCCACATGGCCTTAACTCCACCAGGCTAAATAAATAAATAAATAAATAATCTACCTGAAGTTTCCAGTTTCTTGATACTGCTGGGAAGCCAGCTGAAGTGACTTGCGATGTATGAAAATGAACTGAGCACTTTAGAAGTGTTGAATGCTAACAAGGATTCACTCACACACACACACTGCAGGATCAGAAGAAAATTTCTCAGTCACTGACTTCACAGCTTCGAAGTGCTTACTGTAGAAAATTACAGCTTCGATCCATGTTGCCCATCTTGTCATCACTGGCTCTGGAGGCAGAGGTACATCAGGTAGCACCTCCTTGTAGCGTTGTACAGGTTAACGACATTTGAAGAAAACCTTCTTCGTTGCTAATATCAGTGTATTTACTTCTGGGAAATCATGTATAATTGTCTTTGCCACTCGTTGAAATGCATGAGCCGTACATATAACATGCACTAAGTTTGGATATAAAATACAGTAAGCGATTTTAACATGTATGGAGCAGCATCTGTGTACATCAGTAGTACTATCTCTTCTTTTACACCATCTAGCCATAGTACCTTAAGTCCATCATTAATGAGTCTACCAATTGTTGAACTATTTGTTACCTCCAAGGGTTTACAATAAATTAAGTAGGGTTTGATGCAGCTTCAGTGTCCATCTTGCTCACAATTAGATTAGCGATGAAACGGCCTGCAGCATCCTTCGTCTCATTAGTAGAAATCCATACAGGTGAGTTGCTTATGTAATTCTGTTTTTCTCTAATATGTCAAAATAACAATAATCCAAGTAATTCTTCCTGAGAGTGGACTCGTCGGGAATTTTGGGGTTGCAGTATTTTTGTAAGACATGTTTAAACTATGGTGCCTGAAGTTCTTTCCAGGGTATGTTCCCTGCAACCAATGTCATACACATTTCTTTGTAAAATCACAATTAGGTGATGTAGGCTATCCCTGCAACTCTAAGTAGTACCTATTTCTTTTAAGAAACTAGTTGTTTATTTTTAATATGCAGATTGCTTCGTAAATGTTCTTCACTTTGAGATTTCATCTTACACCCAATACGTTTATCACAAGTTCGGCAGAGGACTGTTTTACTATCAGTGATTAAAGCACTCTGTCAACAGAAATCCACATATTTAGCTTTGAAGACAACGAAGGCGCAACCGGTGCTAAGGTTAAATTAAATGTAACTGACTGTTATAATTTCTGAAACGTTTGAGAACAAGGAAGAAAAAATGTTTAAAACAAGTCTTTTTGTCCGCATCGATCTCGTACAATTTAGCTTTAAATGCAACGGAAATATACAGGATTGACGACAATGCATTAGAAGCACAAGAATAAAAATTACAATTGTTTTTCCTTTCTTGTTACTAACTAAAATTAATGGGATTGACGAAAATTTATAATAATTATGCAAAAAGTATTAAAATATATAAAATTATGTACTATTGTGTAAAATATGTTTTATAGCTCGAAATTTGTAAAAATATGTAATTTAAAACTATGGAATAAGGGTCTATTCAGTTTAATTCGTCGTCATTTTAGCTTTTTTATAACTACATACATAGTAACAGAATATGTAATTACATCAAATCCGGGCTCTACTCATAATAATAGCCTTGTGTAACTCCACGTACGTGTGAATATATAAGTTTAAAGTAAGGTAATTAAGTACATAAGACTGCAATATATTTTATGTTTTATGCCTCATTATGATGGTTCTCCAGCGGCTCGCGTTGATTTCCCGCAGCGCTTGTATATAATTAAATATAATTAAATAGAAAGATGCCGACTACCGCCACTATAATAATTCAGCATGTTAATCATGCAAACAATGTCGCGCGACACCCGCTTTTATATAAATCGCCTATAGTGAGGCGATTGAAAACTTCTGTTGATCTGACAATTATAGGCATAATTATCACTGTATCTAATAGCCTATCCGCTAAGCAACGTTAAATTTAATATTGTTTCTTTTTGGTTTATATATATAAAGAGAGATAGGGGGAGCGAGACCGTATAATAACAATAATAATTCCATTAACTTAATATAATCCCTCACGTTACAGCTAATTTTCAATACCACATCCCACTCGGCTCTTTTAGTGGCGCGAACTGTCGAGAGAGTGGGAGATACTATGGATCACACGAATATTTTTTGAGCACGCAAGGACATATAGGATCTCACCGAATGAGTGATCAGCTCAATATTAGGTCCTCTTCTGAGACAACGAATCATGAAGACGAAACACACACACATTCCACATTCATACTAAACATGTTGAATTTATTAATATGATCATGATCGCCAGATGATGTTCGGGGACAGTTGGGGCATTAACCTTTCCTGACATTTGTCTTATAGATGAGGAAAAACCAAGAAAAAATCATCCAGGAAACTTGTCCCGATCGGGTATCGAAACCGGGCTTACTTGCATAAGAGGAAGCGACGCTATCCTGAGTTAATAGCAGTGGAAATAATAATAATAATAATAATAATAATAATAATAATCCCTCCAAGGTATCTTTACCTTGTCGTGGTAGAGTGGCTTGCGTGCTTAAAAGATTCCCAGAGCTATGCCGGCGGTAGCATTGCTGCCGATAGTGTTACCCATGCCGGACTGATCGAAGGTTATAAGCCAGACGAAAAAAGTACCTTGGTCGAAAGCGTGACGATCTTTCACCGTAAAAATACAACCGTCAAGAAATGCGGACATGGGTTTAACTGGGGTGAAATTTTCCGGAGGTCAAATAGTCCCCCATTCGGTTCTCCGGGCGGGGACTTCTTCAGGGAACCCATGCTAAAAGCTCAAACACAGGGACATGTTTCTACGGACATGGAATGTTAGGTCTTTATACAATAGCGGGGCACTACAGATATTAACGCGGGAATTAGATACATCGCCCTTGGATATAGTCCCTTTACAGGAAGATAGGTGGCCACGAGATAGTAGTCAGGAAACAGGAAGCTTTGCATTATCCTACGGGGGTGCAGAAAGACCTGCATTTGGAACGGGTTTTTTTAGTCAGGTGGAGGATCCCATCCGCTATCCGAGATATTAAGTTTGTTAGTGATAGGATATTATCGTACATAATTCTAAAGGGTAAACGACATAATTTTATAATTGTAAATGGTCATGCCCCCACAGAAGATAAAGATGACAAGATCAAGGATGAGTTCTATGAAGGATCATCATCATCATCATCATAGTACATTCACGAATTTAGGCCATTTGTTGACCTGTTTCGGCCTCAAGAGAAACACCATCCAGAAGTCTTTTGAGTGGACGTCCTGGTCTTCTTCTTCCTGCAGGTTGATATCTTAACATTAGTTTGGGTATTCTGTGATCTTCCATTCGATGAACATGTTGTATCCATCTTGACTTATAATCAGAAATTTTGTTTTCTAAAGATTCCATGTGTAATTCTTCTAAGATGTCTTCATTTTTTTTGTGATCTAGTAGTGTGTATCCTGCAGTCCTCCGAAGATATCTCATTTCAGCAGATCTAAGTCTCTGTATATCCTTCTGTTTCAACGTCCATACTTCGCTCTACCATACAAAAGAGTTGGAAGAGCCAGTGTTTTATACACTTTCAGTCTTGAATGCTTTTGGACTAACTGTGGCTTGAAGATAGAATTTATTAACCCCAAAATTCTTAAAAATTTAGATATTTTTGCATTTACAATCCTTTTCTTCTTCATATGAGATATTGCATCCTAGATATGTAAAATTATTCACCTGCTCCAAAATTTTATTGTCCAGTACAATTTTACTTCTGACAGGATCTACACCTTGAAATGCCATAATTTTTATTTTTTCTGTGGATATCTTTAAACCATATTCTTCTGTAATTTTGTTAAGTTCATACAGACCTTTCTGTAGATTATCTTCGGAATTTGCTATTATTATTTGGTCATCTGCAAACAATAGGGTGTTTAATTTTCTATTTTCTGATATTCTTATTCCAAATTTATATTTTTTGTTCCAGCAACATATTACTTCATTGATATAAATTGCAAAGAGTGTTGGGGATAGGGGGCAGCCTTGTCTCACACCACGATTTATAATTCCTTCTTCAGAAAATCTGTTATTTAATTTAATCTTTATGGTGTTGTCTTTGTAAATATTTTGTATGTTCTGCCGAAGTAGATTTGGTATATTTCTGTCTTCCAATATATTTAAGAGTTTTGATCTCTTGACTGTGTCGAATGCTTTTTCAAAATCTATGAAAGCAAAATGTGTTTCTAAGTTGAATTCTCTTCTTTTTTCAAGCAATAGTTTAACAGAAAATGCTGAATCTATGAAGGATTAGAATGTTTATTTGATGGCCTTTCACGCTATCATATGAATATTGTCTTAGGAGATTTTAATACAAAAGTGGGGCGGGAAGATATATTCAAACCAACAATAGGCAAATTCAGTCTTCATAAAGATAATAACGACAACGGGGTTAGATTAGTCACATCTGCCACATCAAAGAATCTCATTGTTAAGAACACAACATTTCAGCATAAGGATATTCATAAATACACCGGGACGTCCCCAGATGGAGAAACTCGGAACCAGATAGATCATGTATTAGTGGATAAACGCTGGCACAGTAGCATCATCGTTGTTAGATCAGTTAGAGGAACAGACTGCAATTCGGATCATCGTCTAGTCAGAGTGAAAATCAGACAACGGCTATCGCTTTTGATAGGAGCAAACGCTAAAGATGATTCTGTAAAATTTGAATTAAAAAACTTGAAAAATAATTAAATGCGGCAAGAATACCAAATCAAAATTTGCTAATAGATTTGAAGTACTGGAATGTTCAGATGACAATACGGCAAACGAAAAAGAAACTGATATAAATAAAGAATGGGAGGCTATAAGAGATACTATTAAATTGTCAGCATCTGAAAGCATTGGTTGTTTAAAAAAGAGGCAAAACAAGAAATGGTTTGATGAGGAATGTGCCGACATTGTAGAGAAAAGAAAGCTAGCAAAAATATGGTTACACGAGCCAAATGAGGTAAATTTAGAGGAATTGGGTAGTATTAGACGCGTAACCACCGAGTGAGGGAATATTTGAGAGAGAAGATTAATGATCTTGATATGAATGCCAAAAATAGGAACATTAGAGAATTATATCAGGGAATTAGTATAGAGAACAAAGGGTTTCAGGCCAGAACAAATATAATTCGGAATGAAAATGGGGATATGATTGCGGATTCCAGGAGTATATTAAATAGATGGAAAAGTTACTTTAATCACCTATTAAATGTACGTACATAACAGGACATTGAGGAGGATAATTTACAGACTGTAGAAATGCTTGTCGCAGAACCAGGTGCATTAGAGGTTGAAATGGCGATTGAAAAATTGAAGATGTATAAAGCATCAGGTTCAGATGAGATCCCAGCAGATCTGATAAAATTAGGGGGGAGAAAACTTTATGGACAAGATACGCTGGATTGCTTAGTATGATTTGGGAAACAGAAGCTCTTCCAGATGAATGGAAGGAATCAATTATTGTACCAATTTATAAGAAAGGAGATAAAACTGATTGCAACAACTACAGGGGCATCTGATTACTTTCAACTTCGTACAAAATTCTAACAAAGCAGACTAACTCCCTACATTGATGAGATTCCAGGAGATCAACAATGTGCATTTAGAAGAAACAGGTCTACAACAGATCAGATTTTTAGTATAAGACAGATTTTAGAGAAGAAACGGGAATATAATTGTACTGTACATCAACTGTATGTAGACTTCAAGAAAGCATATGATTCAATTAAGAGGGAGAAGTTATATAGTATCCTGCAGGAGTTCGGAAATCCTGATTAGTTAGTTACAGTTATACGAATGTGTCTAAATGACACTAAGAATGGGTTGAAGCAAGGAGATGCACTATCTTCTCTACTAATTAATTTTGTACCAGAGCATGACATTAAATCTTTAGAGAATGGGGAAGGTTTACAACTCAATGGTATTAATAAGCTGTTAGTTTATGCTGATGATGTAGTACTACTGGCCGATAGCGAGGAAATACTAAAGGACAACACGCACACACTACTGATTAGCACTAAGAAATTAGGACTGGAAGTAAATATCAGTAAAACTAAATATATGGTCACACATAGAAATTCAGTATATAATGGAAATGGACAGCTAATGACAAATGAGGGAAATTTTGAGGAAGTGGCTGATTTCAAATACCTAGGAACAATAATCACGATTAGGAATGAGATGCACAAAGAAATTAAACATAGGCTCAATTCTGGAAATGCATGCTATTATGCATTGCAGAGACTTTTGATGTCCCAACTCCTTTCAAAAAAACGTTAAACTGAAAATATATAAAACTATTATTCTACCAGTTATATTCTATGGGTGCGAAATATGGACTCTTACTTGAAGGGAGGAAAGGAGATTACGATTATTTGAGAATAAACTAGTTAGGAAAATTTTTGGACCAAAGAGTGGTGAACAGACAGGTGAATGGAGAAGACTATATAACAACGAACTACATGGTGTTTATAGGAAGCCAGATATAATAAGAACAGTTAAGTCTCGTAGACTGCGATGGGTAGGACATGATCACGTATGGGGAATGAAAGACTTGCGTAGAAGCTTCTTGTAGGAAAGCCAGAAGGAAAGTGCCCAGTTGGTAGACGAAGAATGAGGTGGGAGAATAACATTAACTATGATTTGAGGGAAGTAGATTATACAGGGAATAATTGGAAAGCACTAGCTCAGGATAGGGATGGTTGGAGGGCTTGTGTTCGCGCCGCCATGAACCTACGGGTTCGATAGTGCCAGTGAGTAAGTAAGTATTAATAATAATTATAATAATAATAATAATAATAATAATAATAATAATAACCCACAAGCACTATCCAACCCGTAGTTTCGTGGCTGCGTGGACATTAGCCCTCCACGCATCCCTATCCAGAGCTTATATTTTTCAAAGTTTAATGTTAATCTTCCACCTCATCTTCGTCTACCAATTGGGCATTTTCCCTCTGGTTTTCCTACAAGAAGCTTACATTACTTTCTTTCATTCCCCATTCGTGCCACATGTCCTTCCCATCGAATTTTATGAGACTTAACTGTTTACCTATTATATCTGATTTCCTATAAAGATTATGTATCTCACTGTTTACAGCCTTCTCCTTTCATGTCTGTTTATCTCTCTTTATTCCAAAATTTTCCTAAGAATTTTTTTCTCAAATACTCGTATCTTCTCCTCCCTTCATGTAAGGATCATGATAATATATTACAACAACAATTATTATAAATATACAATACATACAAATCTTTGTCAGTTATCAAATATTTATGGGATTATCTTCAGTGATCTTTTCTTTCGACGTACGGCGCTGATAGGGAAAACATTCTTATTAATTGGGTGGAAACAAAAGTCAGTCCCTCAGTGTCTATGTCATTGTTCACTCGTGGAAACGTGGTGCGAACCTGTGATCATATACCTTGCTGATTCTCGAAATATTAAAGTTTTTAATGTATTTTCGTGAACGTCCAAATTTGTAAGCAAAAATGTGTATTTTATAAGATCCTGATATGTTTTATTGGTTCTTTATCGGCATTGATGTTCAGATATAATCAAAGACTTCAATATGTAGGTCTAATTTTCTATTTAATAAACATCACAATAAGATTTCAAACAACAATATAGATATGTTTGGCCTGAAGTAATATTTTATTTGTAGAAAAATTTAGCCAGTCGCAGGGCGATCTCGACTATTGTGATAGGACTATTAATTAGATGACACATTTATGGAAACACATGCTACAAGGGAGGATTACTGTACTTGTATTGACATTGTGTTGTTGACAAGTTGTAATGGTATGTCAACAAGGATTATATTGACTGGCATGTGTAATATGTAAGACAGAGGTCAATAGAGGTCATACACTGTGTTCTTCGTAAGGTGTGACACTGTATGTAAGCAGGTGTCTAATAAATCTTACTCAGAACTTAGCTTAGAATAAATTACTGGGTTACTGTTATACAGCTGACAGTTCTCCACATAATTCAGGATTAAATTACAGTTCCTATTTTACAGCTTTGAACATATTTCCATCATTATTTGTTATCCTGGTGCAATTAAATCACGCAAAATGTATTGTGTTAGAGGTAACTTTTAAACTTGTTCTGCTACAATTATCTGTTATAACATTTTATTTTTTTTAATAATAAATTTATGTAACGAATCATTCTAGTCGATTTTGCAACATGCATTAAAAGTTTGAAAGTTGCCTCTAACACAAATAAATTAATGAAATAAATAAATAAAAATAAATAAAATTTAATTTAATTATATGTGTGGCACCATAATAGAAAGTCTCGAGGGAACTAGAAATGAGAACTTTTTAAAATGTTATAAAACAATTTCGTATCCAACACTGCTATATGGATCGGAACACTGGATCTTAAACAAAAACCAGGAAGGAAGAATAGCAGTTTCGGTAATTAAGTTTTTGAGGAGTGTGACTGGCCATAGAATATCAGATCGAGTACGAAATGAAAATAACTAAGTAAATTCAAGATATTTGATACGAATGCACAATACAAAGACGAATGGATGGACCACATCAACAGAATGGATAACAACAGAATGTCGAAACTGTTTCTTCATTACAGACCACTAGGACGAAGAAATGTAGGAAGACCTAGTACTGAAATTGATAAAATAGTATGAAAAGATATGACAGCGGTGAAGAGAAATTGAAAGTGTTGGTGGGATTCAATTCTGGAACAGGCACAACCCCGAGAGAAGCCCGAAAAGCCCCCGGTATGCCCCCTATCAATGCCCCTCTGGAACAATTCGAACCTGGGATCCCAGTCGGGACAGCTGCGAATCTGTCGGGACACCACAGTATCATATGTACTGTAATATTAACGAAACTTCCATCAACATTTGAATAAACACTAGCAAACGTAATTAAATATTAATTTTATAAATAAACGAGCAACATTGATGAATAGAAACTATATGGACATAAAAAATAAGATCGAAGTAATTTGTCTTAATGGTAATGGAGGTAATAATTATTACCAAAACGGGAGAGAAAGAAAAAAGAGAGAGAGAGAGAGAGAGAGAGAGAGACAGAGAGAAATTTTGTAATGCTCATAGGATATAAATGTGAAACAGGTTAAGGCAGTAACTACCAAATAGATTAATGCAACGTCAGTGATTCAAAACGGAATGTAGTCTTAGTAAATATAATAATTAAGTAACTAACTCACTGGAACTGTTGAACACGTAGGTTCATAGCCGCGCGAATATAAGCTCTCAACACTTCCCTAACCTGAGACAATGTTTTTCGATCATCCCTTGTATAATCCACTTCTCTCAAATCATGATTAATGTTATTCTCCCACCTCATTTTTGGCATATCATCAGGGCGCTTTTCCTAAAAGATGCTTCCATGCCTCCCTTTGATTCCCCATTCCTGCCACATGCCCTTCCCAACGCAGTCTACGAGAATTAACTGGTTTTATTATATCTGGATTCCTATGAAGATTCGCCTATCTGTCCACCTGTATTTGGTGCAGAAATTTTCCTAAGAACTTTATTCTGAAATACTCGTAATATTTTCTCCTCCTTTATTAAATATAATACGTTAATAAATTTGAGTGTTGCCACTATTGCCGAACTACTACTACTACTACTACTACTACTACTACTACTACTACTACTACTACTACTACTACTACTACTACTACTACTACTACTACTAATAATAATAATAATAATAATAATAATAATAATAATAATAATAATAATAATAATAATATTGTACTATTAATGTACTCAGTAAAATAAAATTTAACATAGGGTAATTTTTTTTTGTCTAGACTTTGTACAGGACCTGATAGAATCAGAATTTGTTTCTTTGTTTTAAAAGGTTTGATTTTTTTTTGCAGGAAATAGAGAATGATATGTTAAAGGTCAGAAGAGTACAGTTCGTGTCATTCACAACGTTGGGAGGTTTTGACGTGGGAATATTGCATTGTTTTAGCAAGAAATTAGATTTTGTAACGTTTCCCACACTGCTAACCACATACGTCACAACTGCCACAAACTGACCTCCAACATTATCCCTACGTGACAGTAAAGTCATGACTCTTCCAAATTTCACAGATTTCAGTTACTAAGCTTCAGAATATTAATAACCGGTTTAGAGTTTAATTAATTGTATTTTATATAATTTTTAGATACCTTTTTTTTAATTCAATATTCCAGGTTGTCATTTCGATATTTTTGGTATTCTCTCCTAGCATTGGTATAATTGTAATCCATGTCTGAGGGTGGGGCACCTGGAAGGCGGACTTACGCTACCTCGATGATTTGATGGATGGTGATGATGATAGTGGTGCGCAAAGATGGCCATATGATGTGCGGGAAACGTTTGGGCCTTAACGTTTCCTGACATTTGTCTTATAGGTTGAGGAAAAACTCCGAAAAAACCTCACCCAGGAAACTTGTGCCGACCGGGGTTCAAACCAGGGCCCGCTGCGTGACAAGGCAGCATGCTATTTCGAGACTACAGCAATGGACATAATTTCGATGTATTAGGTAGGATCTTGCCAAATAAAAAAATAACTTTTCATGGAAAAATCTTAAAAAACCAGAATCGGCTATCGTATATTTAATATTTTATGAAGATTGACTTTAGCTATAATGGTCCTACCTCGAATTTATGTATGCTAGGTCTGTCTCATCTGGTCGACAAACTATCTCGCCCTCTTGTATCCATCCGTAGTGTTCTCCCGCAAGGGAACTGTCTCGCATGAAAAAAAAAAATGGAAACGCATTTAAACTATGACGGTGTATTCTCATGCATTGAAATAAATAGCCAACTAATCTTCGTCCGCGGAAAATGAAGAGAAATTCGCGCATCGTATTTGTGGGGATAGGACCGAGCCTAAGAGCGCATGCGCTTTACTTTCCAAGTCAGTCAATCTGAAGGAGAACGCTGGACTGTTACGATACCTCCGAGTTATGGATAAGAATTCCGTTGTGAAAATTAAAGTATGCTTGAAAAATCTTAAAGCTTACTGGTGTTTAGAAATATTGGTAAAATTAATATACTATTATGTTAAATTTCAATAAAATATGTTTTATTTTCATGTGGGATTAACACAATAAAATAATTAAATCTTGAAGTATCAAAATTGTTGAAAACTTGAAACTGAAATGTTGAAAAAATTGGGGCAGAAATTAACAAATACTAATAATATTCGAAGAAAGAAACATGAAATAAATTATTTAGAACTGAAGTAGTTAAATATTAAACATTGCGTATTATGAGCAAACATATTTTTTTGTTTTTTAATGTGATTTAGAATAAGTCCGAATAATAATAATAATATAATAATAATAATAATAATAATAATATAATTTGCATTTTTTGGCAATTACAATATTAGGTCCAATTTTAAATGTAATGTATATTATGTCGTGTCTAATTTTTAGCGAAGAAGATTCACGGCACCCAGTCCAATTAATTGAATTTAAGAGTTCTATTAATTTTATTTTTATAGTGCCTAAGAATGTAATTAAAATCGGTTTTAATGTGAAAGAGAAAATAAAATTAAACCAGGAAAATTCACTCTTAAAAAATGAAAACACGTCTTGAAAACTTTCGCTTTTTGCAAATTTATTTTATAAACTAGCTCAAACCGATTTCGGTTAAGTTTTCAGTATTAAAATTATTTTTTTCGCTATAGTGCGTTTTGTCGTACTTACAACAATGGCGACCATGATTGAAAGTTGAATTTCCTACATTTCTGGGATGCCAACCTAAATAACTATACTGTAATATTACATATTACCTACCTCGTGTGGAAAGTAAAACCACTGCGTTTATTTATACTACGTACAAGGTATATACAAATATATATCCAACAGGTAGGCCTATTGTTATATTATACGAAATAAATCACTGCATTTTAAATTAACTGAACTTTATTTCAAACATAAAACAATAAATTCGTACCTGCCGCCATTTTATACATTTGGTATCACAGCCTTCTGTAGTCTCAACTAATAAACATTGGCCACACTGTTGACGTTAGTCAGATATTTACAATGAACACAAATATTTCCAACAAAGATGTTATTACTTTTGCTTTTATGTATTATTTTGAAAACACCATCGTGCAAAAAATAATGTACAACGCACGTTTGTGAAGTGGTTTACAGAATTTCGGAAATTGAAAACCTCGCTATCGCTCGGCTTTTAATCATATTCTCGCTTCTGTAAAAACCACTTCCCAACCTCGCATTGTATATACTATTAATGAACATTTTTGTAATGCCTCACACAAAAAAAAGTTATTTTCTTTTTAAATTTTCAATATACTAAAAAATTATAATTTATGTGAAACGCAGTGTGTGAACTGAGTTTTATATAGATTTTGAGAAAATTGTCTCCACTTTTTTCGCTTTTAGATTTTTTTAATGTTTGTATGGTCAAGATTGTCACACACAAAAATAATTAAGAACAATCTTGCCTTCTCTAGAATGCGCTAGCTTTCCGATTAGACAACTTTCTCCCTTGAAACTCTACAGCGAAGTGAAGTAATGTCACGTGATATGTTCTCCCACCAGCAGTTCATACCATGACTTCATTGGCCGTGCATTTTTCACGTCCCCTGTGCAGATGGCTTATTTCGAACAACTTTCTCCATATTTTCCGCGGACGAAGGGTAACATTGCATTTAGGAGTGTTTTGGAAAGCGATCTGTAGGTATTCAATTGTTGTAGAATTTTCTTCTTGATAGCGTTTTACACATACAGCTCTCCAGTCATATATAATCTTGATTGAAAGGGCGGTAATGCCCTTGGATTTTAAGGCTAAATAAATAGTCCACAAACAATCATAAAAATTCCCTTCATTATATTAAAACAGTAGATTTCGTGGTACTTTTTTTCATTTTTGTCTGTGATATTTATACTAATTTGTCAAGCATTTCACACTCATTTTCGCTTTGGGATGTACTGCTATCGCACCATGAAGTAATATCTCCACGTACAGTGTCTCCAGAACATTTACAAATTATGAAGATGGACATTTCTGCGTGAAGTTTATCACCGATCTCTATAGAAAGTTTGTCTCTCTCGTTATTCAAATTTATTACATAATTTTTCTCTCACGAGCGTTCGAATTGCTTCTAGATAGTGCAAATGTAAAGTTTAAAGGTAATTACATTTTTCCAAGGGAAACAGTTCCCTTGTCAGTGCCTCATCATCGGATATGATGTCTATTACATATCTCATTGCGACGATATGCTGATCTCATGTAACACCGATATCTTTAGGGAAATAAGCATACGTAATTAGCTTAGTCAAGAAAATAATGCCACGGGAGCACTCATGAGTCCATGAGGTACGTTTGGGTATATATATATATATATATATATATAGTCCACCGCTGTGGTCTCGAGGTAGCGTGCTGCCTTGTCACGCAGCGGGCCCGGGTTCGATTCCCGGACAGGACAGGCTCCTGGGTGAGGTTTTTTGGGGTTTTTCCTCACCTGTAAGACAAATGTCAGGAAGCTTAGGGTCCAACGGCCCCCGAAAATCATCCGGCCATCATCATCATCATCGTTCACAGGTGTGGAAAGCAATAATTCCCTAGTAAAGCTGGAAAGCATTGCATGAAAATGTGAGAGACCTGCCTTCGGGCAGAATTATGGATATATATATATATATATATATATATATATATATATATATATTTACCATTAAAGGGATATTTAATACATTTGTATTTGTAGCCTTACTGCAAAGTTCAGATGTTCGCAGGATTTTTACTTATTTGAGTGATTTTTTAAATGTATACCTAATATTGAATTCCTAAAATTTGCTCAGAAGGATAAAATTGAAGAGCGTCACTGAAACGAGCACTATCTGGATTAAAAAAATTGTTTAAAGGCCAGAAACAAAGAGAAAATAATTATTTAGGATTACCAAATAAAGATGGATAGACACATTAAACTGACAACTTTAAGTGTATAGAATTAGAATTAGCTACTGGTTTGAATCTAATAGAAAAAATAAGAACAAGGACGATAATAATAACAATAAGAATAATAATATGATTGGAAGACAGTAGATCCAAATAAGGATGAGATTGTGTCCTCGCAGTTGTGAACCTCCGCGTTCGATAGTGTCAGTTCCATTGAGTCGCCATAATAATAATAATAACAGTAATGAAGTAAAATATTAAAATAATAAATACCTTAGCAGGCCGTCGTCCTCAAGTAGAATGTTTTTTTAACTACAGGCCTTTCAGAAACAGGCTTCCTCGTGCTGAAGATGGAAGCCGATTTCTGAATGGCCTACAGTTTTAAAAAAATTAACAGAGTAGAAGAGGACGGCACTTACCAAGATATTTACTGATCTTAATATATTCTTCAGGATTAGAGCCTATTCACATCAAATGATTTCTATTATGAATTTTATTAATAATACTATAAATGATGATAATGATAATAATAATAATAATCATCATCATTATATGTGAAAGAAAGAATAAATTGAGTAAGTAGGAAGAGGAAAATAAGAGTAGTATAAAGATCAAGAAGATGCAAGGATAGAAGAAGAAATGTGAGAGGACGAAAAATTGGAAGATAAGAAAGAGGAAAGGGATGATCAAATAAACGACTTAATAGTTGAAGAAGAAAAAAAAAACAGGAAGAGGAACTGACATCTAATAAAACGTATTCCGTCTGAAGCGCTCTGAAAGCAGTATCTTGCAAACAGTTTTAACTTGATAAACTCAATACATTGAGAATTTTCAGATGTAGAGGCCAAACTTAAACGAGGTTATATAAAAATATTTTTTAAGTACAGGGCAAGTCAAAATGTTGTGCAGGTTTTCAGAAATTTATTATGTGAAATGTAATGAACATATAATATCGTGAGACATATTGTATGAAAGGTAAACTCTCAAAGTTTAGTTGTCCACTTCTAAAGTTCCGCGTTCACCCGCAAGATGTCAACAGCAGAGCAGTAAAGGAAAATGGCGTTGACTGGGGATCAGAAGTCTTTCTGTGTGCTTGATTACCATGTAAACAACAGTGTTCAACGACATTTCCGTACCAGATACGATAAAGACCCGCCGGATGGGAGATCCATTCGTAAGTGGTACACACAATTTAGGGATTCAGGCTGTATCTGTAAACGAAAATCGACTGGCCGTCCGTCGACGAGTGAAGAGACAGTCGAACGCGTTCGCACATGCTTCGTGCGGAGTCCACAGAAATCCACCTACCGGGGAGCGACAGAACTTCAACTACCACAAAAAACTGTATGGCGGATTCTCCGGAAACGTTTACAGATGAAACCCTACCACTTGCAACTGGTTCAAGCCTTAAAACCCGCCGATTATGCTTTGCGAGCGTCCTTCTGTGTTGATTTTCTCGCATTAATGGAAGAGAATGAGTTCCATGAGAGGGTAGTTTACAGTGATGAAGCGACTTTCCACCTTTCAGGAAAAGTGAATAGACACAATGTAAGGATTTGGGGAACTGGTAACCCCCATGCAACTCTGGAACATCAACGCGATTCTCCGAAAGTGAATGTCTTTTGTGCCATTTCCCATGCAAAGGTTTATGGGCCCTTTTTCTTTCATGAACGTACTGTGAACGGACATGTTTTCCTTGATATGCTACAACAATGGCTCCTTCCGCAGCTTGAAGCGGACAGTCCAGATTTCATTCTGCAGTTGGATGGTGCCCCTCCCTCCATTACCATGGCAGTGTTCGAGATCATTTGAATACGGCTTTACCACAACGCTGGATAGGCCGTGCATCTCAGGGTGATCAACAACTCATTCATTGGCCACCTCGTTCACCAGATCTAACCCCGTGTGATTTCTTCATGTGGGGTCTTGTAAAGGATCATGTTTACGTACCACCACTTCCAACAACACTGCATGAACTGCGTGCCCGCATCACAGCAGCCATTGCTGATATCGACCGCGGACTGCTACAGAAAGTTTGGCAGGAGATTGAATATCGGCTTGACATCTGTCGTGTAAGAAAAGGCGCTCACATAGAACATCTGTGAATATTTAAAAAAAAAACTTTGAGAGTTTACCTTTCATACAATATGTCTCACAATATTATATGTTCATTACATTTCACATAATAAATTTCTGAAAACCTGCACAACATTTTGACTTGCCCTGTATTTATTATTGATTTCGTACATCTCAATGATGGATAAATCATATTTGAAGAGAAAAATTATACGCTCAGACCGGGACTTGAACCCGGGACCCTTGGTTCTCTAGACCAAGTGCTCTACCAACTGAGCTACCTGAGCAAGTACCGATCTAAACGCAAATCTTTCTCTATATACATTGTATAATTTTTCTCTTCAAATATGATTTATCCATCATTAAGATGTACGAAATCAATAATAAAAACTTGGAAAAAGCCGTACTGGCTGTAATGTATAATTCCCAAATATGTATTCTTAATAAAGGAGCCGCCATTTGCAAGATAGAAGCATGGCTTCACAGCATTTGGTGGATGGGAATTACAATGTATATAGAGAAAGATTTGCGTTTAGATCGGTACTTGCTCAGGTAGCTCAGTTGGTAGAGCACTTGGTCTAGAGAACCAAGGGTCCCGGGTTCAAGTCCCGGTCTGAGCGTATAATTTTTCTCTTCAAATATTTTTTAAGTAGATCTTTCTTTATCCTAAACGTAATTTCCACCTAGTTAGACAAGTGAATTATTACCAACAACTCTCCTGCTGGGATATTAATTTTAATACGCACCAGATAAATTTCTCTCCTGACCTAAACAAGAAGATAAGCCTTGATAACTATCGCTCTACTTATTCTGATGCGTCAAAATACTAAAATATAGCACCAGAGTATGTTACGAGGTTGGGAAATGGTTTTTACAGAATAGAGGGAAAATGTTTAAAAACCGAGCGATAGCCATGTTTTTAATTTCTGAGATTCTGTAAAACACTACACAAACGTGCGTTGTATATTATTTTTTGCGCGATGGTATTTTCAAAATAATAAATAATAGTAAAATAATAACACCTTTGTTGGAAATATTTGCGTTCATTATAAAAAATTGACTAACGTTAACAGTGTGGGCAATGCTAATTAGTTGAAACAACAGGAGGCCTTGAGAACAATTACTGATAACATGGCCGCAAGTAGCCCTACGTATTTATTGTTTTATATTGTTACAAATAAAGTTCAGTTCATTTAAAATGCAGTGATTTGTTTCGTATAATGTATATTAACACTACCTTTTGGATATTTTTTGTATATAGATTGTACGTAGTATACATAGAGGACGTGGTTTTACTTCCCGCACGTGGGTGTAAATGTAATATTACAGTATAGTTATTTAGGTTGGCAATCCCGAACTGCAGGAGTTCAACTTTCAATAATAGTCGCCATTGCTGGTAAGTACGACAAAACGCACTATCGCGCAAAAAATTATTTTTCATTCTCATCATTCATATCAACTGAAAACAAACTTCATATTCGTTAATTTAACACTATCCTACATCTATAAAGAAAATTCATGACGAGGACATTAGTAAATAGTATATTGCGATACGGGTGTAATAAACACTTGATACGGATAGAGGAAAAGCAAAAAGAAAAAAAAAATCGATGCGCTGGCGCCGAGTTCTTTTAAATTTCCGAGATTCCATTACATGAGTATTGTATACTAATTTTTGTACCATGTGTATCTATTTTATTAATTAACATATTAGCTAAATATTAATAAATATAATTGAAGAAAAATGTCATATTTCAGACGGCTAATCGGCTATATGTGTTGCTATGAATAAATAATATAAGTATTGTTGGTTATGCCGCCATCTGATATTTGTTAAAACTGTAATAAAAAATTGATTTGTGATTTATTTCTGAATATGGAGAACATTTTAGACGATGTGTGCAGTGATGATGAAATAGAAGAGGCGTGGAAAGCTGAATATGATGGAGTAATAACGAAATTAATACAAATACAAGTATCATTATCAATATTTCAAAATAAATGTTTTTACTTGCCGCACTTGTGATTTAGCCTATTTTGTTTTCATAGCAACCAAGATTGTATGCAGGAATGTCAAATTACAATGAACATCGACAATAACAGAAAGTATACAATATTAGTTACATAGTGCAAGAAATGCATAACCTTACTGGTTAAACCAACATTCTGCAAACAATATAACCTTAGATGATAAAGTGTCTATTAATAAATATTTGAACATTTTATTTCTTATTATAGATGGACGCTATACATTTTTAAGTTCATATCGCTAGGTTAGTGGTCAGCGTTTCATGAGGTACCGAGTTCGATTCCCGGTCAGACCATAGGATTCTTCCTTAAAGGAAATATGGTCTTGAATTTAGCTTACGTTTAGGTTAAGGACTCTCCTGGCGCTTCACCAATCATATAATCGAGGTAACCTAACTCCGTCTTCCAGGTGCCCGAACCTAATAAATGGAGTAAAAGTACACCAATGCCAGGGGAGAAAGTCAGATATGTCATAAACTACAACCTGGTAACATTGGGCAAAAAATCGCATCTAGGATTTTAGATGTATTCCGTAGACTGTGAATTCCTATTGTTGTGTTTGTCATATGTGTTTTCTGAGGATATAATATTATTTAATTTTGTCCACCGCTGTGGTCTCGAGGTAGCGTGCTGCCTTGTCATGCAACGGGCCCGGGTTCGATCCCCTGTCGGGACAGTTTTTCTGGGTGAGGTTTTTATCGGGGTTTTTCCTCACCTGTAAGGCAAATGTCAGGAAAACTTTAACGCCCAAACGGTCCCCGAAATCATATGGCCATCGCAATCATCATCATTCATATTTATCTAAGATTAAGCTTAAGATTAGGGATTCTCCTGGCCCACCACTATCATCATCATTACCCATCATATCATCGGGGCAACGTAACCCCACCCTCCAGGCGCCCCAACCTCAGAAGTGGGTTACAAGTACTCCATGCCAGGAGAGAACACAGAAATGTCGAAAGATAACCTGGGGCATTTGTAAATATATATATATATTATTCAATTTTAATCATGTATAAAAGAACGATTGTAATGAAGTGGGTATTGATAAAAGCGATATTCCAAAACATAATTTGGACAGAGGAAAACCAAGGAAAAGCATTAATTAGATTAGTTTGCATCGGGATTTGAACCCGAGATCTTCCGTATATGAATTTAGAGCACTGCTGCATAGTTGAACTTGCTTAGCTGAAAAATGTTCCAAACATCAGACACCATAAAATGTATGACTATAATCCCTATAATTGTGTAAGATAGAACTCAACACGTCCAGAGAATGTCAAATTCCCGTTTACCAAAGATGATTTACCACCTCAACCCTAAAGGCAAAAGAGACCTCGGAAGACCCTTCAACCGATGGAAAGATCAGTTTTTGTAGTCGCAGAACGGGCATCATCACCCATTACTGCATTCGAAAGAAGAAGAAGAAGAAGAACTCGATCTCCCTGCCAAATTGAAAGAAAGAAATATGGTTACTGCTTTACACTACTGCCTCTCAAGCAAAAGATAAATTATGGGTTTTATTAAATTTCCTTGTCACTGAAATTGAAATAAAAACGATCAACGTTTGTCATTTAAGACATGTATTGGTCTATTCAAATATTGACAACAAATTAGAGACAAATTAGGTCAGTAATATGTTATTACAGGCTTGAGGTTAATTTAACTAACTCACTGGCTCTATCGAACCATAGGTTCATGGCCCGAGCAGACATAAGCTCTTCATACATCTCTATCCTGAGCTAATGTTTTCCAATCATCTCCTGTATAATTTACTTTCCTCAAATCATGGATAATGTTATTCTCCCACCTCATTCTTGGTCTATCAAATGGACGTTTTCCGTCGGGTTGTCCTACAAGAAGCTTCCATGCACCTCTTTCATCCTCCATACGTGCCACATGTCCTGCCCATCGCAGTCTACGAGAATTACCTGTTCTTATTATATCTGGCTTCCTATAATATCATATAACTCACTATTATAAAGTTTTCTCCATTCACCTGTTTGTTCATTTCTTTTTGGCCTAAAAATATTGTAAAGCGACAATGAACTTGCTACCGAAAATATTTCTCAGATCAGTTCGTATGTGACTTAAGGGATCGAGCGAGAAGAGAAAACTTACAAATTGTTGGGTAAAGTAAGAAAATTGATAGAGAGCAAAATTGGAGCTCAATGAAATTTATACTATTGATGAGAACTTCAATATCGTAATTATTTCCGGTATTTAGTTTTATAATATTGTCACCAGTTGACGGATGTATAGGTTTCCGATGTAATTAATTTTAAAAAAACACAACAGATGTTCACAGAAAATTTCTAAATTCACTTTATTTGTCTCACAAAATTTCACTGATTCTTCATAAATATATTTTTTTTTCTAACATTGTCTCTTGTTTCACAACTATTTAACACACAATCCTTTATACTCGCTTGCGATTTCACTTAAATCACTTTCTTGTTTTCAGTCATGATATCGTTGCACTGGTCCACTCTTTGGATTACTGGTCCGACTTCGCATCCTCTTATATATATTCGATAATCAGAATCATCTGGAAATCACGCCAGAAAATTCTCGGGTCGCTCACTCGGGAATAGACTTTTCTGGAAAGGAGGAATCGACACATCTGGAATGCCTTCTATCATACAAGGCGAGACACCGACTCTTACCTCAGCCCGCGAAATTTAAAATCAAGTCCAACAATACGCAGTAACATTAAGTTGTCATAGCTGAACAGACATAAACTGTATTTATAATTTGTACATAATGTGTGTATATGTATGTATGTGTGTGTGTTTTTGTGCATACTGTGTAATCATTTAAATTTGTTTTGTAAGACTATTTAAACTGATGCCCCAAATGGGAGTCAATGACCAATCACGTTTCAATGTATCTTGTTTTACAACCAATCACAATCGTGTTTCACCCGATATTTATCAATTAAGTTTAAAGAAAGCTCTTCATTTTAATATTCTGAACAGGTCATAGCGTTATTTTACAGTGACAGATTCTCTAAGAAATACGTTGAATATAGTAATTTATATATTAAGGTGTAAGAATCCTAGAATCCATGTAGCTACCAGATTGTATATATGGTGTACGAATGTAACCAGAGACTGCTTGCGAGATATAATAGAAAAAATATTGTAGCAATTGATTATACCACAATAAAAATAAACCACTGTTTTCACATTCTTAAACGTACTATTTCCCAGATTTTAACGTTCCAGCAAAATATAATTGACATGTATTTACATCATAGGACATCAGAAATTAATTAATAACCTATAATGTTGGTTATCAACAGTTTGATGTGTTTAATGTTTTCCACTAGGGAGCATTCTTACAATATTGCGGTTCGATTTGACATAAATAATGTGAACTGGTTGCAGTGATGAACAAAGGAAGCATAACAAACGTTTCTCATTTGTTTTCAAACATGACAGTTTACATTAAATATATAAAACTTTTAAAATTACTATATTTAAGTATCCACCGCTGTGGTCTTGAAGTAGCGTGCTGCCTTGTCGCACAGAAGACCCGGGTTCGGTCCCCGGTCGGGACAGTTTTTCTGAATGAGGTTTTTATCGGGGTTTTTCCTCACCTGTAAGACAAATATCAGGAAAACTTTAAGGCCCAAACGGTCCCCGAAATCATATGGCCATCATCATCAACCCTTATCATTATCAGCATTATCGTCTTCATCCTTCACCGGTGTGGAAAGCAACGGGAAGCTACCACATCTACAATTCCCTAGTAAAGCTGCAAAGCATAGCATTAAAATGCTATGATTGCAGTGAAATGCTATGATTGCAGTGAAAAACCTGCCCTCGGGCAGAATTACTACGGATGGATGCATATTTAAGTAATGATTTATGAGTAAACAGCTTAATTTTATTCGTTAAATAGTCCTAAAAATGCCACTCTTGATTTCCAAAATTCTCTACATAAATTCGCTCATCACTTCGCGACATCGTGAATTTATCGATAATTTGGAAATCACTCGTAGCATTACTTACGATAAATTTTAATTGTACGAAGGAATAAGTCAGACTAGAATGATAGGTATATAGATAATAATAATAATAATAATAATAATAATAATAATAATAATAATAATAATAATACTTTATTTATTCTGGCAGAGTTAGATAGGTGCTTGGATGTGAAAGAGGTAAATATAGAAAATATTTTATACTTACTTGTTATGCGCGAGTGTAGATGCGTGTAAATGAATAGTATTAAACGTGACAAACAGGTGTGTGAACGTATTGTAAGTTAATTATTTTTCGAAAACAAAAAGTTGAAAAGTCATTAATATAATTCTTCTACTACCACTACATCACCATTACAATGGATTAAGATAACCACAGTTTGAGAACTCAAACAACAAATCACGTTCTCTGTGAGGAAATTGTTCCGGGATTGTTTCCTGACGACCTTACAAATGTCCATGATATTAATTTTGCTGTTACTGCGTCATTTCCTGACTGTAAGCTTGTTTATATCATGGCTGCGACAATTGGTAATTTGTTCTTATTGGACATTCGATTTCTCATCATTTGCTCTTCCTCTAGCTCACTTTACAAGGATGTACAATTTGAGTTCAACTCATTTCCTGGCGAGTCGAAAAAGAATCTCACGTTAATAAAAATATTTTCAACATATAAGCATATACATAAGATATGTTCACCTTATATAAAGATGCTTTAACATGTAATGTCCTAACACGTGTACAAGGTATCATTATATGGCAATTGTATTATATGGTTAATGTTTTTGTGTGATATCTGTAGAATTTCACTAACTCGACTTTAATGATGTGATTCATTGATTAATAATATAATTATTTAATTAAATAAAAATTAAACTTAAATTCTTCTACGATTTTAAAATCTATTGCAATATAAATTCGTAACAGCTGTTTCGGTACTTTGTACCTTCTTCAGACATGAAAAATATGAGCTAATGTTTTCCAATCATTTCCTGTATAATTTACATACCTCAAATCATAGTTAATGTTATTCTACCACTTCATCCTTTGTCTACCAACTGGGCGTTTTTCCTCTAGTTTTCCTACAAGGAGCTTCCATGCAAATCTTTCAATCACCATTCTTGCCACATGTCCTGCCCATCGTAGTCTACAAGACTTAACTGATCTTATTACATCGAGCTTCCTATAAAGACCATGTAGTTCACTGTTATGTAGTCTTCTCCTTTCACCTGTCTCTTCATCTCTCTTTGGTCCAAAATATTTCCTAACAACTTTATTCTCAAATACAAGTAATCTCCTTTCCTCCCTTAAAGTAAGAGTCCATGTTTCGCACCCATATAATATAACTAATAGAATAATAGTTTTATATATTTTCAGTTTAACTTTTTTGAAAGGAGTTGGGACGTCAAGAGTCTCTGTAATGCATAATAGCACACATTTCCAGAATTGAGCCTATGTTTAATTTCTATGTACAACTCATTCCTATTTGTGATTATTGTTCCTAGGTATTTGAATTCAGCCACTTCCTCAAAATTTCCCTCATTTGTCAGCTGTCGGTTTCCATTATGTAATGTATTTCTATGTGTTACCATATATTCAGTTTTATTGATATTTACTTGTTGTCCCGATTTCTTAGTGTTACTCAAAAGAGTGTGCGCGTTGGCCTTTTGTATCTCCTCGCTATAGCCCAATAGTACTACATCATCAGCATAAACTAACAGCTTATTAATACTATTAAGTTGTACGCCTTTTGCATCCTCTAAAGATTTTGATGGCATGCTCTAGTACAAAATTAAATAGTAGAGGATATAGTGCATCTCCTTGCTTTAACTCATTGTGGATTTCAAAAGTATCCGAAAACTGTTTGCCTACACGCACCCTACTCTTTGTGCCATTTAGACACATTCGTATAAGTCTAACTAACGTTTCAGGAATTCCGAACTCCAGCAGGATACTACATATCTTGTCCCTCTTAATTTAATTGTATGCCTTTTTGAAGTATACGTATAGTTGACGTACAGTACCATTATATCCCCATTTAGTTTCTAAAATCTATCTTAAACTGAATATCTGATCTGCTGTAGACCTGTTTCTTCTAAATCCACATTGATTATCTCCTAGAATGTCCTCAATATAAGGATAAGTCTGCTTACTTATATATTTTGTTAGAATTTTGTAAGAAGTTGAAAGTAATGAGATGCCGCTGTATTTGTTGCAATCAGTTTTATCTTTTTTTATAAATTGGTGCGATAATCGATTTTTTCCTTTCATCTGGAAGAGATTTATTTTTCCCAAATCATATTAAGCAACCGGCGTAACTTGCCTATCAATTTTTGTCTCATCAAAAGAGTTAATCAAAGCATTTGGTGCTAAATTTAGTTATAAAGCATACATGCCAGCTGGGATATAAGATTAAAAAATACTATCACACCTATATTCGAACTCGGTTTCTCTGATTAACAGGTTCGCAACCAACATGAGCCAAAACACTTGAATGGAACTTATTGCATTTTTTCTCAAAAGAAAGGAAATACATTTGCATGTACATTGCGCACGGGCCATTAGTTCGTATGAGCATTACTTTTCCATGAATAAAAAATAAAAATAAGCCAAGAATATATAAGTAAGTACATACATGGCTAAACACCTATATAAAAATATAAAAAGTAATGTGAACATGTTTATATATATATAAATTTAGAAAAAAACATTTTATGTGGGATGTGGAGCCGAAACCGAAGGTTTGATATTAGTAGATGAAAAGGGGTATATTAGAGGATGTGAAGAATTTGAGCATCTGGGAGTAAAAGTACATAAAGAGGATAAGGAAGAAAGTGATATTAAGAACAGAATAAATAAAGGTAGAGAAGTAACAGCAATGGTGAATGGAGTCTTATGGAAGAGACACATAACCAGGAAAAATAAGTTACAAATATATAATTCAATAGTGAGAAGTACTGTCACATATGGAGCTGAAGTTTGGAAATTCAACAAAAACTTAGAACAAAAACCTATGTCGATGGAAATGGATTTCTTGAGGAGAGCAGCAAGGTGTTCAAAATTAGACAAAATAAGAAATACTGCCATAAGAGAAAAAATGAATATTGGTTATTCAATAGTATATTATATACGGTATAAGCAATTAAATTGGTATGGGCACGTACGACGAATGCAAGAAGAAAGATTACCCAGGAAAACATTGGAATAGTGTCCACCTGGAAGAAGGAGGAGAGGAAGACCTCGAAACTCGTGGATGCAGGATAACAACTGAAATGAGAGCAAGAGGACTGGAGGACAGGGATTGGTTGGAGAGAGACGAGTGGAGAAGGAAAATAAACTTTAGGCACAGAAAAATGTGTAAGCATTAAAATTCTGTATATAAATAAATAAATAAATAAATAAATAAATATATATATATTGTGTGTGTGAATTGAGAATACTACATATATAAGAAAAATGTACGTTTGTGTTGGAATACTTGACTAGCGCAGTTGGTTACAGCGCTAATCGTACAGAGTTTAGAGACTCGGGTTCAAATCCCGACTCAAGCATTCATTTTTCTTTTCAAATCATATTTGCCTTCATTGCAAAATGTAAAAAATATAGTTATAACATCTAAATATACAAGCGTTACTTCTATAAAGTAAATATTTTCTTTAAAAAAATTGCTTACCTGTTACGGTGGCCGCTACGTGGTAGTTGGAACGTCTTCCCGCTACCTCTTGTGTGAATTGACAATACTACATATATAAGAAAAAATGTATGTTTGTGTTGGAATACTTGAATGGCTCAGTTGGTTAGGGCACTAAACGTACACAGTTTAGAGACTCGGGTTCTAATCCCGACTGAAGCATTAATTTTTCTTTCATATCATATATATATATATTAGAATTGCTGTGTGTAATATTGAAGGCTTGAAAAAACGAATGTCTTCCGACAGATTCATTGATTATGTTAAATTGTTTAGTTTTATTTCATTTATAGAAACTTGGATGGGGGACAAAGACCATATTGAACTTGTAGTATTTAAGTGTATAAATAAGGGGAGGGGTAGGAAACAAAGAAGAGGAAGGTATCCGATTGGGATATTAACAATGTTCAGAAATAATAAATTAGACAAGTTGAAAATGTGAATGTTGAAATAGAGGGTGTCACGTGTATTCATGTAAAGATCGGGGATCTTATTTATGTATCCTCTCGGTATATCGTCAGCCGTCTGGATCTCGATACGCTATATCTTACCTTTATTGATGACCTTGGACATACAGCGATATAACTGGGACATAAATTCCAGGAGGCATATGCTCTAATAATGGGAGACTTAATGGTTCGGGGGAAAATATAATTTAGAGGCAGAAGAAGGGGAGGAAGATTTAAAAAAGGGATTTCGGGCGAGTAAGGATAGGGTTATTAATGCGTATGGGAGAGAATATCTGACGTTTTGCGACATTTATAACCTAGAAATACTAAACGAAAATACGGGGAAGATGTGGAAGGGGAACTTACGTTCACTTGAATGAACCGTGCGTCGGGTCGGCAGACAACATGCAGCTCCGAGCAATGAGTGAGCATGATGTTATGATAGACCGCTCGGAGCGTGCATGTTGTCTGCCGACCTGACTGGAATTGGTTCATATTGACCGAACGGGCTGATATTGACTTTGTGCGATAATATTTTCAGGTGACGACTGCGTTAACATTTGTTTCTCACCCATGTGGTATAAAAAATAGTATCCATACTTTTGTTAAGAATAGTGTAATTACAGAATTAATAGAAATCTACTTCCTATAATTATATGATTTATGACAGCCGTTTTCCAATTTACAACAATGTGTTATACGTTTAGCACAGGGGAAAGAGAATGATAATTTTGCAAGCAACATAGCACAAAAATCGCACAGAAAATTAAATACAATTTTTGCGCGATAGTGCGTTTTGTCGTACTTACCAGCAATGACGACCATTATTGAAAGTTCAACTTCTTACATTTACACCCACGTGCGGGAAGTACATCCACTGCCCTCTATGTATACTAAGTACAATGTAGGCTATATACAGAAAATATCCAAAAGGTAGTGTTAATATCATATGAAACAAATCACTGCATTTTAAATGAACTGAACCTTACTTGAAACAATATAAAACAATAAATTCGTACTTGAGGCCATGTTATCAATGATTGTTCTCAAGGCCTCCTGTTTTTTCAACTAATAAGCATTGCCCACACTGTTAACGTTAGTCAATTGTTTATAATGAACGCAATTATTTCCAACAAAGATGTTATTATTTTACTATTATTTATTATTTTGAAAACACCATTGTACAAAAGTAATGTACAACGCACGTATGTGAAGTATTTTACAGAATCTCGGAAATTAAAAACCTGGCCATCGCTCGGTTTTTAAACATTTTTCCTCCAGTCCGTAAAAACCACTTCCCAACCTCGCATCGTAATATACTATTTTGTTAAATTGCATGTTTGTTTTAAGATTTATATAACTATTTGTTAAACTAAATATAGCTAACCTATCCTAATCCTAATCGAACTTACCCAAATCCTAATGTACCGAAGTAGGATTGGCGAAATATTTCGTTAGTTATAGCAATACAATAAGAAACATGTCGGCACTAAGTACGTAGTTAGTCATGTAATCGTTAATTTTCAGCACACATTAACACAGGTAACATGTGGGCCGTTTAACACACATAGTACTCGTACTTCGTTTCCCTACCAATAGCCCTTATTTCATTAAATAAGTGTTAGTCATGTATTTTTGTCAGGGAAATTAATATAATGAGAAGAACACCGCTGTGGTCTTGGGGTAATGTCCTTTCCTTGTACGTAGCAGGCCCAGGTTCGATCCAGGTCGGGACAATTTTCCTGGGTGAGATTTATACGGATTATTTCCTCGCCTGTAAGAGGAAATGTCGGGAAACTTATAGCCCCAAAAGATTCCCGAAAATCATCTGGTCCTCACAATCGTCATATCATATACGCCTTGTTTAGTATGATGAAATGAATTGTGTGTCTTGTAGTGATGTTCGTGTTGTCTCTGAGATTGAGTATTGAGTGGTTACCCATCCATGTCCCTGCGTGGTAAAAAAACGTTTATTTGTGATACAGAGAAATAAATCCTATCCGGAATATCGTGTCCCTGCAAGGCTTGTATGGTGTGTGTTATAAAAAAGTACCTAAAAGGGAGGGTTTAAACTAAGGGAGTGAGAGAGAGAGAGAGAGAGAGAGAGAGAGAGAGAGAGAGAGAGAGTTTTTTAGATATACATCTGTGATTACACCTATGAAGTATGATGTTTGGTACCCCATTTTTTATTATATTTTGATTACTAAACATAAATCAAACTCCATGGTGCGACAGGTCTAGAAGGCCCTCGGCCTACCAGCCGGCTTCTAGCCTCAATTCTACATGCGTTAATTACAGAGGTAGACTATCACCCTGCCAGTGTATGGGGTGACATGTGGTCAGCAAGTCGGTTTTCCAATCGCTAGAGCTTCTCAACCTGGAGCCGCTACATATTGTAGCTACCCAAATTCCTCACGATGCTGGGTGGGCACCGGTCCCATACTAGCCGAAATTCCATGACATAATTTCTTCCCCGTGGAGACTCGAACCAGCGCAGCTCTAGCCCTTGATTTAACCATTCGTCCACGGCGAGGGACTACTAAAACTTATATTTATATTATTATTAATTAATAATTATTTATTTGATATCAAAAGCCATTGTATGTTCCATTAATTGTCTTACAAGCTTATCAATCGTGTAGAATTACGCTGAACAAATAAAAAAAATGCCAAATTAGTTAGGTGTCCAAAAATGGATAAATAATATTTTTTTTGGTAATCATAACAAATTCCAAATTATAACAAAAGAATGACACGCCGGTTCCTAAAGATCTAATCTAATATATAAAAATTAATTTTTCTTTGTTTGTTTGTTTGTTTGTTTGTACTTTATGCGCGGCCATACCGTTGATCCAATTGTGTTGGGGCGTTTTGCAAAATGTTCAGGAGATTCCCGACATGAACATAGGCTATAAGAGAGTTGAGATACTCAAATCTTACACCCTTAAAAATCGCCCTTTTGTAGTGGCAAACGTGAAAGGAGTAGCTCTTTGAACGCTTAAATGGATTACGCTGCCTAAACCATAACAAATACACAAAATTAATTTACACAGAATTGAATAACTCAAAAAGCTCTACAAAAATAAAAAACCGCGACAGCATATGTTTATCTCTTACGGGTAGCTCACAATAACTATCTTTCTCTTCCATTGATGCCAAGAAGATCGAAAAAAGTACGTAGATTTCTGTGCAAGGATAGCAGCACATAGCGGGTATTCTTTTACAGATAACTCACAATAACGTATTTTGTTTTTACCTCATTTATGTCCAGAAGATCGAGATAAGTAGATTCCCGGGCAATACCGGGTAATCAGCACAGGGAATGTTAAAATATTTACGATATATAATTATAATTATTTTTCATTCTACTTATACAACTAATCATAAGAAGTACATTAATTTTTGTCTATTAGCTCATTTATGCCAAGAAGATCGGGAGGAGTAGATTCCCGGAGAACGCCGGGTAAACAGCACGGGGTATCTAAAAATAATTACGATACACATTTTTCATTTAATTATTTAATTAAGCATAAAACATATTAATTTTCGTATTTCAGCTCATTTATGTAAAAAAGATCGGGATAAGTAGATTCCCAGGCAAAGGCGGGTAATCAGCACATAGTATCTAAAAAATATAAATTTATAATTGGTTTTTCTTTCACTTATTCAACTAAACATAAAAGCTGATTAATTTTCATTTATTTAGGCGTAGCAGCGCACGCCGGGTATTAGCTGGTCGCTGATAAATAATTATGATTATTTCTTATTCTCTGTATTCCACTTTCACATACAGCTCTACAGATCTTTTTAATAATGTTTATCTCAATTACCGTCAACCCAATTTCTTTTTGGGTCTTGAGTGTCCTTGTTTCTGCTTCATGAGTGATTCAGCTTAGTGTCTCTGGACATTCTGGATGCTTTCAACAATACATTCCATATGTCATATTGGGAGAAGAATTTCATTAAATAATTTAATATTTGTAATAACTATTTGAAACAAAACAATTAAATTCATGTTACTAAAGCTGATAAAGGACATATCACTGTGGTGATGGAGAAATCTGACCATCTTCAAAAAATGGAAACTCTGCTGAACGACAATAGTACATATAAAAACTTATATAAAAATTCATTTATTAAGATTCAAAGTAGTGTAAATGAGTTGGTTAAATGTTGGAAAATTAATAATTACATAACTGAAGATCTTTACAAAATTTTAAGATCTTCTAAATACAATCACCATTTACCAAGATACATAAAAAAGATCATCCATTGCGGATAATAGTTTCTTCACTTGACAGTCCTACTTACAATCTTGCAAAATACATAAGTAATATACTATCTTAGTCATTATCTAAACCTGAGTCTCACATTAAAGACAGTTGGAAATGTGTTGAATGGATTAATACCAAACAAATTGATATCAATAACATTTTAATATCGTTAGATGTAAAACCCTTATTTGCAAATATTTCTCATGAACTTGTTATGGAAGGCCTCAAAAATAGGTTGGAGTTTATTAACAAGAAAACAAACATTCCCTTAATTGAATTTATTGATGCAGTCTCTTTAGGGCTCAATTCTTCTAATTTTATGTTCAATAAAAAATGTTATTCTCAGACCTATGGTAGTCCCATGGGATCACCATTGTCTCCGATTCTGGCAGATATAGTGATGGATGATTTGGAGACCTTTTGTTTGAACAAACTACCTTGTACAGTGGATGTGTATAAAAGATTTGTTGATGATATTTTTGTATGTGTTCCAAAAATTAAGTTGGAAGAATAGTTAATACATTTAATTCATATCATAACCGTTTACAATTTACTAGTGAAATAGAAAATTGTTTTCACTAGTAAATTGTAGGAGAAAATTGTGAAGATAGCTTACAAATAGCAGCATATCAATTATTCAAAATTGCCAGCAAATATAATATGAAAATTTCCACATCAAAATCCAAAACAATGGCAATGTGTGGAAAAAACATACAACGGGTGAAAATTGAGATTGATGGAAAAATTATAGAACAAGTGTCAGATTTCTCTTACTTAGGAAGTGTAGTTGCAGAGTATAAGAGCGACATTGATTCAAAATTACAAAAATATAATAAAATGAATGGTGTAATACGAAGACATTTTGGTAAACAGATGAGGACAGAGACAAAACTAAGATTACATAACATCACATCAAAAGCTGCTCTAAAATATGGAAGTGAAATTTGGATTTTAAATAAAAGAAACTCTCATAAACTTCAAGTAAGCCAAATGCGCTTCTTACGATCATTCTTAGGAGTTAATAGACTGGATCACCAAAGGAACACTATTATCAGAGGAAAACTTGGAGTAACAAGTTTAAATGAAGATATACAAAGATACCAAGAAGAATGGAAAAATCATCTGAGAAGAATGGCAAGAAATAGACTTCCAAAATTGGCATTCCAATATACTCCAACTGGACATAGGGACCAAGGAAGACCAAAACATCGGTGGAAAGATCAAGACCATCTTCGCTAGGTTTACCGTACAGGCCACATGGCCTAAAACGAATTTGTTCATGATGATGATGATGATGATAGAAAATTGTGGTCAGTTGAGTTTCCTTGACGTCGTAGTGGTACGTTTAAGTAATGGAAAATTGTTAACATTCTTCTTCTTCTTCTTCCTTCCAAGTATTAGGCCAAGGCCTGTTACGATTCTATAGAAAAGTTTACCTCCAGCGTTTCATAGGACGGCCCAGTGATCTTCGTCCTCTTGGTATATAATTATAAACAGCTTTGGTGATCCGATTTGAACTCATTCTTTCAAGATGGTGTTTCCAATTAAGTTGGTACTGTTTAATACTCGTATATTCCAAAATTGGCGTAGTCTTCAATTCTTTTAAGATATCGGTGTTCCTTTGCCGATCCCATCTGGTGTAACCCGCTATTCTGCGCATGAATCTCATTTCACAAGCCGTTATTCTGCTTTTACGTTGTCTTTTTAGTGTCCATGCTTCACTACCATAGGTCAACACTGGTCTAGCCAAAATGTTATATAAACGTAATCTGGTGTTTTTTTGTACAAGGGATAGTTTCATAACGTGATTAATAATTCCTAAACTTTTATTATAACTAGTAATTTTTTCAGGGATATCCTTTTCATCCCAGATAGAGAGATAATATCTAAGATATTTAAATTGATTAGATCTCTCTAAAATTTTATTCTGGAGACAGATTTTACTTTGTATGGGGTCCTTCCCATGAAATGCCATAATTTTAGTTTTGTTAATTGATAGTCCCACATTAAATTTGGCACCTATTTTTCGAAAATTATAAATTGATCGTTGCAAATCATTTTCGGAAAGTGCCAGAAGAGCTAAATCGCCTGCAAAAAGAATAGCATCGAGTTTGAGGTTCCTATTGATGGGTATATATCCTCGTTGTGTTTTACCCCATTCGTTTATTAATTTATTCATATATATAATGAAAAGCACAAAGTCCACATCCCTGTCTTATTGGTATAGAAAACCAACATTTTCTGGAAGATATAAATGTCCACTCACGAAACCCAGTTCAACAAAAAATAAGTGTAATTTATGGCTTAATTGACAAAGAGATATTACTTTCCAATAACATATTCCATAAACAAAACATGTCTTGAAAATGATCTCACGTAAGTAGTTTGAAACGTCGAAACAATAAATTTATATTTTGACTGAGATAACGTTTATTTCTTTGAAATCATACTTTTATTTTTGTTTAATAAGTTTTGTTCCCAGCCATAAGCCTATTATGTCTAAAAATCAATCCAAAATAAAAGAAATAATCAAAATGTAATCAAAGTAATAGCTCAAGAATAAAACATTGTGTACTGAATATTGAACTGCGGTGAAGAAGTAAAGCAGAGGATAGCAATGGCAAAATAAGTTTTTAACAAAAAGAGAAGCATTTCCTGCGGACATTTGGCAAAAGAATTACGGAAGAGGCTAGTGAAGTACTTTTTGTGGAGTGTAGCATTGTATGATACAGAGACTTGGACATTACGAAGGAATGAGGAAAAGCGATTGGGAGCTTTTCAGATATGGATATGGAGAAGGATGGAACGTATAAAACGAACAGACAAAATAAAAAATAAAGATATGTTTGACAGAGTGGATGAAGGAAGAACAAAGCTGGAACTCGTTAAGAAGAGGAAAATAAATTGGATTGGCCACTGGCTAAGAAGATATTGCGGCTGACTGATGCACTAGAAGGAATGGTCAACGGAAAGAAAGTTACAGGCAAAAAAAATATCAGATGATACACAATATTAAAATAAATGGTTTGTATGCGGATACAAAAAGGAAACCTGAGTTAAGAAAAGAGTGGGGAATGCTGAGTTTCCAGTGAAAGACCTGCTCTTGGGCAGAACACTATATATGTATTCTGAACACCTATTCACATATGGATCCATCCATCCATCCATAGTAATTTTGCCCGAAGGCAGGTCCTTCACATTTTCATGCTATGCTTGCAGCTTTAGTAGGGAATTGTAGGTGAGGTAGCTTCCCGTTGCTTTACACAGCGGTGTAATGGTGATGATGGTGATGATACTGATATTGATGATGATGGCCATATGATTTCGAGGACCGTTTGGGCCTTAACGTTTTCCTGACATTTGTCTTACAGGTGAGGAAAAACCCCGATAAAAACCTCACCCAGAAAAACTGCCCCGACCGGGGATCGAACCCAGGTCCGCTGCGTGACAAAGCAGCACGCTACCTCGAGACCAAAGCGGTGGACCACATATGGATAGTAGACCTAATGTGATATCTGTATATTTACGTAACACATGTTTATCCTGTAGAGTGGAAGAGAGAATTAAATGACATTAACTCTATCAGCTAAAATAAAAATAGAATAATCAATTGATTTGGTGTTTACGTGATGAAATTCAATGATGCATTTAATAAATAAAAACTATGAAAGTTTTAAATGGGTTTCACAAAAATGTATTTCGTAACAGCTGTTTCATTATACTGTTTCTTCTTCAGGCGAATGTGATAAATACAAAAAAAAATCTCTATTTCATAGTTGACGTAAATAGAAAATGTATTTCTATATATGACATTCGTCTGATGAAGATACAGTGCATTGAAACAGCTGTTACGAATATTAAATTAAATAAGTATTTATGAAAATCGTATAAAACTTTGGTAGTTTAATTAATTAAATGGAATATAATAAAAATAAAATATACTCAGATACTTGGTATCTCAATGCCTGAAGTACCGATGATCGTAACTTTTTAATAAAATATACTGGGAGTTTTAAATTACTGTGAGGTATTTTATGTAAAAAAATACATTTTTAAATTTCCAAATGTGTAAAAAATTCGATATTCATAAAGTAGTGAAATTACAGAAATGTATAAAAAAATTGACATATGTAAATTCCACGGGGTCCCGCGCCGTAGCCGAGTGGTTAAGGCAAGATGTCATGGCGCAGAGCTAGGGGGACTTGCGCTAGTTCGGATCTCTATAGGGGAAGACATTTTCTCCAGGAATTTCGGGCAGTATGGGACCGTTGCCTATCCAGCATTGTTAGGCATTTGGGTAACTACAATAAGTAGCGGCTCCAGGTTGAGAAAACCCGTTATAACGGCTGAGGGATGCAACGTGCAGACCACATGTCACCCCTACACTAGCGGGATGATCGTCTACTTCTATGGTTAACACATGTGGATGAGAAGCCAGCAGCTGAATAGTAGTCCTGTCGAGCCATGGAATAGTGAATCCCATGGGAGGGCAAGTGTCATAAAAAGATGAATGTTGAAAAGAATGGAAAAGAAGGAATATTTATTTAGATCATCCCATTTTTACAACGCCATATTACAAATACACCGATTGATAAATTGACACCCATATCCCGAAATCAAAAATATTATTACGTTGATATTTCATAACTAATGTAATTTGAACGTCGGATTGAAATGAGGACTGATGGTTACTACCGTATACTAGACTCTGATTCCGAGGTTCGAGAGTTCAAATTCGGCTGGGGTCAATAGACTTCTAAGAACATAAAAATTCTGAGAATGGCTTTTGTTCGGAGGAGCAATAACGTCGTGGGTTCCTTCGCGTAGATTTACGGAACGTAAAAGAACCTTAAGCTGAAATACGATCATTGTAAACAAACATTTTTCGGTCTAGTCATTATTTGTGAAGGTAATTGCGCTAAAGAGAGTCGTTAAATAAAGTGTACTTATCGACTGAAATTACATTCCTTATGAAATGTATGTTTATATTAAATTAATGTTGGGAAGTAAACATTATGAGGTATATTCATTAAAATTCATCGGAGAACATTTTGTTTAAACAACTCACCTCATAGGATTCATGCTTCCATGGTACGGCGGTTTCAAACACAGTCGTGTTCAACTTCAGTCATAACTCCGACTGACGAAATTCTTCGGCCGTCAACTGTTCAATTGTCGCCATCTTCAGTGCTGCCATCTATGGTTGAATTTATGAACATCGAAATCAAAGTAATTTCGATAGGGTTATCAAAATTCATTGATCTATCTTTATTTTTCTGAATATATATTTTCCCAAACTGTCAATTGCAAAGGTTCTCTACTTGTTTTAAAAGTTTGGCTTCTCTTCCAATTTTATGATGTTCTAATAAACTATGTACAGCAATTGCAGATTTTTCAATTTCACAATTTTTAATATTTCTGAAATGTTCTTTTGTTCGAATTTCCAAATTCCTTTTTGTTTTTCCTATATAAACTTTATTGCAATCTTAACTTATTTGATAAATTCCAGATTTCTTACTGTCTGGAAAATTGACTTTTTTTTATTGGTACTTAAAAGATTACCCAGACTGAATTTATTTATTGGTGCCAAAGAAATGTTTTATTTGTCAAAATTTTTTAAACATTTTCTATGCATTTCAGGATGGTAAGTAATTTTCTTGTATTTTTTCTTTTCTTTGCAATTTTGTAGAGTAGTATATTCATTAAGTATTTTTTGTGTTTGAATATCTTCGACTTATTTATAATTAATTCTTTATCAAAACCATTTAATCTAGCAGTGTTTAAGATATGTTTATACTCTTTGTTGAAATTATCTTCGTTTAATGGTACATCAGATTGGCAAATGTACCATTAAACAAAGAAAATTTCAAGAAAGAGTATAAACATATCTTAAAACACTGCTAGATTAAATGGTTTTGATACAGAATTAATTATAAATAAGTTGAAGATATTGAAACACAAAAAAATACTTTATATATATATATATATATATATATATATATATATATATATATATATACCACTCTACAGAATTGCAAAGAAAAGAGAAATACAAGAAAATTACTTACCATCCTGAAACGCATAGAAAATTTAAAAAAATTGACAAATACATTTCTTTGGCACAAATAAATAAATTTAGTCTGGGTAATCTTCTATGTACCTATAAAAAAGTCAATGTTACAGACAGTACGAAATCTGGAATTTATCAAATAAGTTGTGAAGATTGCAATAAAGTTTATATAGGAAAAACAAAAAGGAATTTGGAAATTCGGACAAGAGAACATTTCAGAAATATTAAAAATTGTGAAATTGAAAAATCTGCAATTGCTGCACATAGTTTATTAGAACATCATAAAATTGGAAAATAAGCTAAACTTTTAAAACAAGTATAGAAACCTTTGGAATTGACAGTTTGGGAAAAAACATACATTCAGAAAAATAAAAATAGATCAATGAATATTGATATCCCTAACGAAATTACTTTGATTTCGAAGTTCATAAATTTAACCATAGTTGGCAGCACTGAAGATGACAATTGAACAGTTGACGCCCGAAGAATTTCGTCAGAGTTATGGCTGAAGTTGAATACGACTGTGTTGGAAACCGCGGTATCATGGAAGCATGAATCCTATGAGGTGAGATGTTTAAACAAAATGTTCTATGATAAATTTTAAATGTATGTTTGTTTAAATTTCTAAATTTTAGGTTGTTGCTTTAAATTGAGATACACCTAACACATGATAACTTTGAACTGTTGGGTGTGGTTGTATAAACAGAAAATAAACTGATAATAATAACAGTTATTCTGCTGTTACTTTGAAATATGCAAAGTAAAATCGTGTATGATATCGGAAAATATATAACATATTTAGATTCACGAAGTCTCGTAGATTGCGATAGGCAGGACACGTGGTACAAATGGGGAATGAAAGACGTGCATGGAAGTTTCTTGTAGGAACACGCCCAGTTGACAGACCAAGAATGACCTGGGAGAATAACATTAACTATTATTTGAGGGAAGAAGATTATACAGGGATTGATTTGAAAACGTTAGCTCAGGATAGATTAGATTAGATCAGATTTATTTAGCCTGGTGGAGTTAAGGCCATGTGGCCTTCTCTTCCACTCACCAGGACAAACATATATTACATCAGAATATAACAATCTCAATTAACTCTAATATTAACTACTAAATAAAAATTTGACCAAAAAAAATAATATCTATTATATTACGATCTATAATGCAACCAGTTATTGTTAGTTAAAATTTAGACTAAAACTAATAATAAAATGTATACAAGCAAGACATATTAAATTGTCCCTGTCTAATGTATATAAAAAAATAAAAATAAGGAGATATAGAAAACTAATTTTTCGGTTATACAATATTTAAAGCAAAGCAAACAAAAATATTTGTTAATCTTAATATTATTTTCACAAATAATTGAATTTATTAATGGTTAAAATAATACTATCAGTAAGGTGTAAAAGTTAGTTTGTTATTAAATAATTCTTTAATTTGTTTTTGAAGGATGTTGTAGTTTGACAGTCTCTGACGTAGGACGGAAGGGAATTCCATGTTTTGGTAAGTGAGACCGTAAAAGATAATGAATAATATATAGTGTGATGAGGAGGGATATAAAGGACAATGTGCTGATGGGATCGAGTGTCAAGATTATGTGTATCGGATAGTCTGATGAAGCGGCGTGATAAATAATTAGGCGATGATGTGTGAAGTATTTTATAGAGAAGGGATAGGGAATGGACAGTTCTACGATCTCTTAGACGAAGCCACGATAATTGTTCCAGGGGACGGTGTAACATGGTCAAATTTGCGAATATCACAAATAAAACGTACGCAAGAATTACGAACACGTTGGAGTATTTGAGTGAAAATAATATTTAAGTCTATAAAAAGAGTGTCACAATAATCAAAATGGGACATTGCAAGTGTTTCTACTAACATTCTCCTAAGAGCGAATGGCAGACAATTTCTTACGCGATTTAACGAATGTATTATTGAGAAGACTGTTTTGCATGTGTGGTTTATTTGTGTATTCCAATTTAAGTTGTTGTCAATAAATACTCCTAGAATTTTTACTGTCTCACTATAAGGGATTTGAACTCCATTAAGTGACACATGCGAGACTGTGTTTAGGTTAATTGTTGATAAAATCTCTGATGACCCATAATGATTACTTGTGACTTTCTAGGGATTTACTTGCAGTCCATATTTAACTGTCCAAGTCATTAGTGAATCAAGATCCTCGTTAATTTTGGCAACAGCGTCATTTAGAGAATACATGTCTGTGTGGATGTAGATTTGCATGTCGTCTGCAAGTAAATTATGTTTGCAATGCTTTAGGGAGTTAGATATGTAATTTATGTAGATTGAAAAGAGCAAAGGTCCAAGCACCGAACCGTGTGGTACCCCAGCTTTACAGAAGGACCAAGAAGAACATAATGCATGATTTCCTACAACAGATTGCTGGCGCTCATGAAGGTAGAAATTGAACAATTGCGTGACACTATCAGAGAGTAAGATGTTTTTAAGTTTATGCAACAATAAGTCCACGTCTACCGTGTCGAATGCTTTAGTAAAGTCCGAAAATGTAAGAATGGTAAGTTTTCTATTATCAGCAGCTTCGCGTATGTCTTAGCAAATATTTAGTAGGGCAGGATAGGGATGTACGGATAGCTTATGTCCGCGCGGCCATGAACCTATGGTTTATATAGTGCCAGTGAGCTATGTAGTTAGATAATTTCAATAAATGTGCTCTCATTTATCTTAGAAAAATTAGGAATTTTAGTTTTTTTGTCAAATCACCTATGTATAAAACATGATAATATTAAGTTGACAAGCCTCACTTTTTAAACGCTAGTTTAATTATAATGTGGTTAATGGCTTTTTGCTTAAAGTAAATATTTACATTACAAGAAACACCGGCAGAAGTAGCTGTAGTTGGAACTAGAACATTCAGATATATTGAAAGTTATTAATTGCTTTATATTACCTGTCGTATGTAAGGCCTTGTCTACCACTCAACCAGGTTAGATTAAAAATACAAAAATAACGTTACACATAAATTACAAGAAACAAAATTATTGCATAGTGTACTGTATATCTACAATACATTTTTTATTATTTACAGTAATTTTGATTTTCCCTAGATTTATCGAATGAAATATAAAATGCACAAGAATAAAAAACTATTATTGGAGTCAATATATACTTACAAACATGAAGAAAGAAGGGATGTTTATACAGGTAGACTGTATGGCTATTTAGATGAAAAGGTTGGACTGGGTACTGGCTCAATTGTGCCAACACCCCTCGCCCGGTGATTCACTCATTCCACTCAAATTCATAAACGTCAGCATAACGAATAGACATTTGACTCCAAAACAAAGTAGTTGACACTTTCTGTGATGTACATCCCCAATGTATCCACATATTATTCATAAAGAAAGAGAAAGCCAACAAGTTTTTGTTTTCTTTAGCGAAAAACCACGTTGTATAATATGTGATCATCTAGGCCCTTCCCCTACCCCTTGGGATACCTCGGTCATCATGACCATACTCCCAAGTCCCAGACTTGTCCTCCCTATCTAAGTTCGCGTCCACGTTCAAGAGTTCTCGGCTTTGAAACCAACACCTCTAGGGAGAATGTGTTGGAGTTGCAACTGCTGGGAATTGCTGAGCTTCGTAGTCGTCAGGTCGCTCATTCCTGACGACCTCACAGTTGGTCCACAGGCTCCTTGAGCCTAGCCGGGAGGACTGCTGTCGCAGATCCACCGGCCGTTCCCCTGTTCTGCCTCCAGGGACGTATCCTGCAGCCGTTGTGAGACCGGCTAGCGCTTGAGTCCACAAGCCCCACAGTGTGAGACTTTAGTACATCCAGGTGCTCATCTCCTGGCGACCCCACAGTTTGTCGACCAGCCCGTAGGCTGAGCCAGGAACCAGTACAGTTGCTCCCCTCTGCACTGGTCCGAGCCGAGCCCTGGTGTGCCCCCAGGGACGCCTTCTGCTGCAGTTGTGGGCCAGCACGGAGCTCGCAAGCTCTAACAGATGAGCAGATAGTACGGCAAGGCGCTCAACTCTTGCCGACCCCACTAATGATTCACTAGTCCCTTGGACTTGGCCGGGAGGACTGTCTAACAGATCCACCGACCTTTCCCCCAGTGCACCAACTGGGGACTTGTTTGGTTGCTGAAGTGGGTCCAGCCTGAGCATTAGTACGTCAGGTCGTTCAACTCCTGACGACCTCACAGATTGTCCTTGGGTCACTCGGTCCCGGAGTCGGCGCTAATCTCACCAACAAAGACCGCGCTTCCTCCTTTCTCGAGCTTATCGACCTGGTGGTAATTCCCAGCATTACGCCCGGTATTGTCCCAACCAGCCCATTCGCAAGACTAGGCCTAATCGTGCCGCTGCTGTGAGACCAGCCCACTGAGCAATGTAGGCATCCAGGGAGCTCATCGCCCATGGTGCCCCCACAAATGTCCTCGGGATTTTAATCAAGAGAAAGGAGCTTCTGATCTCCAGTCCCCCACCGCCTCGCCACGACGGCCGCTGATCTCGCTGTGGGCCGGGATAGTTGATCTTTAGTACAACATGGCGCTCATCTCCTGTTGACCCCACTTATGGTCCGCGAGTCCATCGGACTTGGAAGGGAGGATTGACTAGCAGATCCACCGACCGTTTCCCCACTACGCCACCGAGGGGACACGATTGGCCGCTGAAGTGAGCGCAGCACGAGCTATGTAGTATGTCAGGTCGCTCGAGTCCTGACGATCTCACAAATGGCCCGCGGGTCCGGTCTGGACCTAGCCGGGAGGAATGCAAGCAAACCACCGATCGTTCCCCTATCCGCCACCCGGGGACGCGCCCTGTTGCTGTTGTGAGCACAGCTGGGGCCCGATAAACGGACCCACAGGGTGTATAATATGTGGTCATTCCTTTTGTCACATATTCCGTTCTAATATTAAAAGCTACTTCCACAACGAATATATAAATTATATTATGATATATTAATCCCGCGCCGTAGCTGAGTGGCTAAGTTAGGAAGCTTTGGCGCAGAGTTACGGGACTTGCGCTGGTACGAGTCTCCATGGAGGAAGAAATTTTCTCATGGTATTTCGGCCAGTATGGGACCGCTGCGCACCCAGCATCGTGAGGTATTTTGGTAGCTACAATAAGTAGCGGCTCTAGTTGAGAAAACCAGATACAACGTTTTGGGGGACTCGACATGCTGACCAAGTCACCACAACACTGGCTGATGATCATCTACCTCTGTGATTGACATGTGTGGATGTGAGGCCAGCAGTCGGCTGGTAGGCTAAGGGCCTTCTAGACCTGTCGCGCCAGGAGTTTGTTTATAATATATTACTATGTACAATATTGTTATTATTATTATTATTATTAGTAGTAGTAGTAGTAGTAGTAGTAGCTTTTCCGTCTGAAATGATTAACTGCGGCAAGAATACCAGATCAAAGCTGCTAATTAATTTGGTATACTGAAATAATTTGAGAACGTGGTAACCGAAGAAGAAATGGAAATAAATGCAGTGTGGGAGGATATAAGAAATACTATTAAATCGTCAGCATCAGAAAGCATAGATTATTAAAAAAGAACAAAAAAGAAATAGTTTATGAGAAATGTCCGAAATTAAAAAAAAAATAACTAGTAAAATATTAATTGGTTACACGAGCCAAATAAAGTATATTTAGAACAATTGGGTAGCATTAGACGGGAAACAATAGGTTATTAAAGCGTAAAAAGAGAGAATATTTAAGATAAACCATTAGTGATCTTGAAATGAATGAAAAAAATATAAACACCAGATAATTATATCAGGGATGTAGGATAGAGAGGAAAGGGTTTCAGGCTAGAACGAACACAATAGGAAAGAACATGGGAATATGATTACAGATTCCAGGGATATACTAAATAAATAGAAATGTTATTTTAATCAGCTATTAAATGTGGTTGCAGAACAGGATATTGAATAGGATGATTTATAGGCAGCAAAAATATTAGTAACGAAACCAAAGGCATTAGAGGTTAAAATGGCGATAGAAAAATTGATGATGTATAAGCATCAAGTTCAGATGGGATCGCAGCAGCATTGATAACATCAGGGGGAGAAATATTGATGGACAATATACATCGGCTGCTTAGTATGATTTGAAAAAAGGCTCTTCCAAATGAACGGAAAGCAGATAAAACTAATTGAAACAAATACATGGATATCTCATTACTTTCAATTTCGTATAAAATTCTAACAAATATACAGTAAAACTTGTTCAAAGCGGAATCTCATGGGACCATTTTTTTCCACGTTAGACAACATTCCGCATTATAAAACAAAGTAAAGTGAAGTAAAGTAAAGTAAAGTAAAGTGATCCAACAACAGGCCCGGAGGCCCTTGGGGTAGTAGAAGGTTAAGGCTCCCACTTTTTCTAGACAATCGGCACTTTATATCAGCCGGGTAGTCAGCCCTGCGTGACGGCCGCCTTTACCCCCAGAACAAGCGTCCGGTACTCATTTCCGTTAGAGGCTGAGTCGACCCCAGGGCCATAGTGCCGCCAGAGCGTTTGGGTTAGTTTAAAAATCCTGACCCCAACGGGACTTGAACCCTCGACCCTCCGGCTTGTAGCTCAGTGCCTTAACCACTACGCTATGGCGTGCCCCATTACAAAACAAAACAAAAAGATATTAAACAATCTTCGATTATAGAGCACCGTATATATCTTTTTATATATCTTGGATTAATTGTAGTTCCGCTACCGTTGGAAAGTGAAGTATAGTATGTAGAGCGACTTCGGTGGTAACGAGCGAAAAATCAGTCCCTTATCGTCAGCGGTAAAAATGTCTCCTACTCGCGTATCCTGAAATTAAATTATGCAGTTTCGGTTTCCACTCACTAACTATACTTTCCGCCACTTCCTTTGATTCCCCGTAAAATTCCATTCAACACTACCCTATGCCGTCTATTAAAACTGTCCACAACCAATCTACGGATATAGCGACAGCTTAACCTTGACTTTGGAGCAACGATACGGAAATTTAGAGCTTTTTGTTCGTGGACTTGTAAAACAGTCACACACCTCGTTGATTTTTTTTTAAATTTTGCTCTTCATTTGCCCATTTCTTTGCATCAATCCATTCATTATTTGTCCTTTGTGTTTTAAAATCTCATAAACTTGGGTTTTTGCACATTTAAATTTAGTCATTATTTCGCGTACTGATAGTTCTTCTTTATCTTCTATCAGTTTCACATTTTTTTTCGTTTAATGACAATGATACATGCGATTTAGCCATCTTTTACATACAAGTAGAAACTATACTTCACCCGTAATCATCATTTGTCGTTAATTCGCCTAGCGGGAATTCATTGAAGTGAAATCTAATTTATTTCTCTCTATCTTTCCGCCTTATAAACATTTTTTCATGAATTCTATACAAATATCCTTCCGTTTCCGCGTTGGACAGATTCCGTTTTATACGAAATAAATATAGTAAAGTTACTATTATTTTGCCGGGACCAATAAATTTGTTCACATTAGACAGATTTCCACATTAGTCACGTTCCGGATTAAACAAGTTTTACTGTACTATTAATCGCATTTACTCCCTATATTGATGACATCATAGGTGATCACCAATGTGGATTTAGAATAAACAGGCCTACACAGATCAGATTTTTGGTATAAGACTGATTTGAGAAAGAAATATGAATATAATACAGCTGTGCGTCAACTGTATGTAGGCTTCAAAAAGGCATACGATTCAATTGAGAAGGAGATGTTAAATGGTATTTGTGCTGAACTTCGGAGTTCCTAACAGTTATACCTATTCGAATGTGTCTAAATGGCATAAAGAGTAGGGTGCAGGTAAGCAAACCTTTTTCAGATACTTCTGAAATTCATAATGGGATAAAGCAAGGAGATTCACTATCGCTCTAATATTAAATTTTGCACTAGAATATGCCATCAAAACTTTGGGGGATAAAAAAAAGCCTTACAATTCAACGATATTAGTAAGTTGTTAATTTAAGCAGATGATGTAGTATTATTAGGCGATAACGAGGAGATATTAAAAACCACCACATACATTATTAAAGTAACACTCAGAAACTGGGTCAGGAAGTAAACATCAATAAAATTATATCTATGTTCACACGTATAAATACATTATATAATAGAAATGGATAATTAATGAAAATTAGGGAATTTTTTAAGAAGTGCCTGAATTAAAATGCCTAGAAACAATCATTACAAATAGAATGAGATGCAAAAAGAAATTAAACATAGGCTCAATTCTAAAAATGCGTGCTATTAGTCATTACTGAGACTCTTCTCGCCCCAACTTCTCGAAAAAAAAGTTTAACTTCAAATATATATAACTGTTATTCTCCCAGTTATATTACAGGGCTGTGAAACATGGACTCTTACTTTAAAGGAGGAGAAAAGGTTACGACTATATGAGAATAAAATCCTTTGGAAAATGACTGAAACAAAGAGAAATTAATAGAATGGAAAAGTGAAAACAGTGAGCCACATGATCGTTAAAGGATACCAGATATAATATGAACAGTTAATTCTCTGGATTGTGATGGGAAGGATTTGTGGCATGAATGGGAAACGAAAGAGAGGTATGGAAACTCCTTACAGGAAAACCAGAGGTAAAATGCCCAGTGGGTGGCCAAAAATAAGATGGGGGAATAATATTAACCATGATTTGAGGGAATACGAGTAGATTATACAGAGGATGGTTGGAAAACTTTAGCTCAGAACAGGGATTATGGAGAGCTTTATGTCCGCGCGGCCATGAACCTACGGTTTCGGTAGTGCCAGTGAGTTAGTTAATTATTGTTATAATTACAGAGTCAACTCTTGAACAGCAGTTTGAAGATTTAAAAAAATACATTCTTTAAGAGACAAAATCCCATGAAGGAGTCAAATAATTCCACTTCTTCCATACAGAAGTCTTACTGGTGCCATGTATCGTTTTACAGCAAATTGTGGAATAATTACATATTTTCTGACTGACACTTTGTAAAAGATTGCTTGTTGATACCGGCTGAGGACCTTAGTCCAACGGAAATAAACAGCTTTACAACTCTCTGTAATCGTATCGAATTTTTTTGTGTATATGTTGCCAAACCATATTAACTAAAATCTGTCACTGGATAGTTGAATGCATCATGTTTGTCAAATATCGTGATGTCACTGGATAGTTGAATGCATCATGTTTGTCAAATATCGTGATGTCACTGGATAGTTGAATGCATCATGTTTGTCAAATATCGTGATGTCACTGGATAGTTGAATGCATCATGTTTGTCAAATATCGTGATGTCACTGGATAGTTGAATGCATCATGTTTGTCAAATATCGTGATGTCACTTAATGTGGAACGGGGAAATGAGCAACTCCACCTTCGTATTTTTTTGACACACGTGATTTAAAAATTACGCGCTATTACGTTATTTTAAATATAATATGCGTTACTACCTTCTATCTCTCTATCTGTCTTTGTCCTCGCCTTCTTCTTCATCATCCAATGATTAAGCCTGTTGTCTTGTTCCGGTTTCATGAAACAAGAACTGTTAAAATTGTTCAGACCATCTTGTGTGTGGGCATACCGCCATATATGAAAATCTTTTTAGAGTTAATTTTCTACAAATGTTATAGATAGTATTTCAGGTCAAGGTGCAATTTATGCTTATCCAACATTTCATCCTACATGTAGTTTATAATTCGGCAATAATCTGGGAAATCTTTCTTCTGACATTATATCAACACGTTCTTTCCAGGCTTTCTATATTTAGTTATTCGATCTGTAAGTTAGAAAATATTTAGTTCCATTCTTATATCTTCATTTATTTTCTTATCCAGCCGAGTATATTCTGCTTTATTTCTAAAAAATTGCATCTCAAATGCTTCCAATCTTTCTTCTTGAACGCCCAACATTCTGATCCATACATCAATACAGGATCATTCCTCGTGCTCCGGCATAATATCAGGTCGCGGAATAAGATGAAGCAGGATCTATGATATAAAAGAACATTGACTGATGAGGCCTGTCGCTGCATTACAGGGTCATATGATATCAAATGGAAGCTATAAAGAAGTGGCAGGATGAAACTTTTGATAGGGGAAAACGGGCGAATCAGCGAGGAAAACATGGTGATTGGTCTATCACGATACGCACATGGAATGGCCGATATCCGGTGGTGATGGGCGCATGTGTGACTACTCTCACCACAAAGACGCCTCTGTTTTATCTAAACTCTGTTATTTAATTCAGCATAAACTATGGTTGAAATAAGATAAAAAAGTATATTTCTAATACGAAGACCGTTGTCATACAGCGAATGTACAATTTATTTATCCATTTATGATCATACAACATTTTGCACCAAGTGCACAAAGCAATACAGGTCTGCAACCAGATTAGGTAATTGTTATTCCAAATCGACCATGCTGCAGATCTTTTACACAAAGATTGCTGCGGACTACAGTAATTGCATTTGTTGATGATCCGCCAGTCCCTTTTTTATGTCATTTCGATGTATATTGGCACATATGCGTATATATCTTTAAGGAGTCTATGTTATTCACCTATCGAGAGACGGGACTCCGATTTGGTCAGTTATTGTAGCAGAGTCCTCATGGTTCTTAACAATATAACGATTTCATGATGATTTCAAAATGTTAAATAATGTTATTCGCTTTCTCTTCTGTTTATTTAAATTTGATCAGAAAATGACAGTCCGGTCAAAATAGACATTTCAATTTACAAATATTCGCATAGAGCTGAAAATTGGTACGAATGTTGGGAACATTATAATAAATGAAATGGAAAAAGTCCCAATCGATTCCGAATCTGCATAAAAAGTTATGCAAGGTCAAATTTCGCGAATATGGGGTTTCTGCATTTTTTCATCCAAACGGTAAGTTTTATCATAGAAATAGGTCAGACAAAAGTTGTAGATCATGCAATCGTCTACACAAATTGTTATTATACGTTTTTTCATAAGAATCACTATTCTTGAGATATCGCGATTCTACAATTTGAACAAGTCGTGTTCTACATACGTATACACACATTTCCCCACCACCTATGAGGTAGTGTACTTGGCGCATTTTTTTTAATGTGGTGTCTTCAATAGCTTTACTCCACGATCTATTGTGGTTAAGTTTTATTAAATAATATTATATTAATTTAAAAAATGGTACTATTGGGAATGATTTAAGTGACAAAAATTATTCTTGATTCCGGGTAATGTTAATCTGAGTGATAATCTTCGAATTCTACTTCGACAGTAATGTCTTCTTCGAATTCTTCCTCTTCTTGTTGGATATTTGTTAATTGTTCTGAGAAAGGTGTATCAGTTGTTTCCTCATTGAAATCATATAAATGTTCATATGTTCCATTTGATTCAACATTCGAGCAGAGTGCAGCCGACTGTTGAGGAGTTCACAGAAAGCACGGAGTATCTCCTGATGATGTCTACCGCAGCAGTGGATGAAACGTCGAGTAAGAAGACAACCAGACCACGGCCTATAAGCCCGGAAGACGAACCAAATATGGATCAAGACGCCGGCCGTGAAAGCCTACAATTATATATATTATCTATTAATTGATCCAATTGCAATTTTGATTTGAAATATCTAGGCGAACAGCAGTAAAAATACTGTGGCTGATATTAGTACATACTACTTTTAATAGTTCTAGTTTAAATAGTTTATTTTTAACAATTACTTTTTCGAAAAAAATAAGTCAATGAATCCGGATTATCGCTGGTAATATTTTCAAACATTCGACTAAGCGGGGGGTAATTCGTATTTATGAAATACTAAAGTTTGAATGTCCTATGGAATGATTGCTGCTGCAGCTTTAATGATTCTAAATCGTTTTTCCTTTTCATTTTGACTTTTTTTCTCATACCAAGCCTTGGTTAAGAATATATTGATGATCATACTTTAACTCCAATCGAATCTTAATTGTTCTATTATCTAAAGCTGGATTTTTACAATTATTTTCTAATTCTTCCAATGAAAAATGACAGTCATAACTTTTTTCTCCATCGCAACATTACTAGATTCATCTTGAGAATGACCGATTTTACCCCCAGAATTGGGTCTCAAGAAGGAATTATAGCAATTATTATGGTACCTAACCTCAGCAGCAACTAAATTCATGTCCATACTGAATACATGCAGTAATTTGTTTTGCTACGTCATCAGAATGAGTCCGAGCTAGCTTCAGGATGGATTCTTTAAATTCAAGTATAGCAACTTTATGAATTTTATGCCTAACATTTTGCGCTTTTTTTCTTCTCAGCCTCTTCATTCACTTCATCTGCACAAAATAGGCAATATTTTTTAAACAAGAAATGGAGTCACTTACGTGTGCTCTAGTACGAGGTGGACTGATTTCAGATGTACTGGCTTGCTCCATCTCATGCTGTCTTTTAACTGCAACAATACGTAGAACTCTTCCGAATGTACATTTTACGACACTGCACATGAATTGTCACATATTTCTTGTCCTTCAGGTATTCAGAAAACCCATCATTTCTTTCAACACTTGAATCGATCAAAGTCTTCACACGATCAACAATAACTGTTTCATTTTCAGTCAAAGGTTTACTACAAACAAAGCAAAATTGCGACATTGTTTTAATTATTGAATAGCACAAATTGTTTTATGAAATATTATTAACAAGCACGTGTATCAATAGCCATGCATATTCACTGTAAAGGAACGTTCAACACTATACTAAAAGTCTTTCGTTTATGTCTTCCAGAAAAAAAATAGGTATATGACTGTCGCCACTCGGACAATAATAGAATAGTCGGCAGATGTTACTTAAGCTTATATGGGCCAATTAAATTAGGGACTGAGTTTCTTTTTTATGTATATTCTCACAATGATATAATATATAATCTGTATATATAAGTTATTCAACCAATATTTTTATTATATTAAATATCCCATGATGTATAGGATGTTAACTTGCAGTTGAAAAGCGTGCATATTATTGTTTTCCATGTTTCAAATGGTGATATCTCAAGAACGGTGATTCTTATGAAACAAGTATAAGAACAATGTTTGTAGATAATGGCATGGTCTACGGCTTTTGTCTGGCCTATTTTTATGATAAAACTTACCATTTGGCTGAAAAATGCAAAAAAAACATTTGCGAACTTTGACCTTGAATTTCTTTTTGCAGATGTGGAATCGATGGGGACTTTTCACATTTAATTTATAATGGTGTTTCGTACCAATTTTCAGCTCTATGCTAATTTCCGTAAGCCTAACCCTATTTTTTGAGCTAACTAGATTGGTCTATGGAACATATACATAGATATTTGATGCCGATGCTGGTGGGTCTATGTATCGCTAAACAATCCTATTATAGGGTAACTCGATGATATTACAATTTTATAAGTCCATAATTCGATTGAAGAAATTTCTAAGTCTAAAAATTCAATTGACGAAAATCTAAGTTAATTAAACCTTTCGAAGCCGAAGTCCAATTTGCCCGTAGGCGAACATTACTTGATCCATGTCCTGTTTCTGACTAGAGAGCAGATTATAAGAAGGAGAAGAATGTGTGTATGTAAATGATATTTTAATTTACCAGTACTTAACACAAAACCTCGGCTTACTTCCTCCATTTTGAATTAGATCCATCAGCCTATTTTACATTGGTTCATTAGGTGCCTTTACAGCTAATCTCATTGGTTAGCGATAAATTAGTGAACTCCCATTTTTTAAGTTCCACCTTTTTGGGAATTCTGTCTGTGTAAGTTTGTTGAGGACAGAAATGTATTTTGGCTTGGCTTCAATATCTCTCATTTGATTAGTTTCAAATTACTTCTTGTCGTTTTATGGAGGATATATTCTAGTTAATTTGTTTACTTTTATTATGAGTTTTGTAATGACAACTTGTTAGTCTTATCAATCAATGGTTATTCAAATATTTTGTTCATCATCAGTTTGAATGGCGTTGTTAGTTACAAAGCGTTATTATTCATCCTTTGTAACACTTTGTTATTGCAATTATTTACAACCTTTTATTTATTAGAAGTCCACCGCTCTGGTCTCGAGGTAGCGTGCTGCCTAGTCACGCAGCGGGCCCGGGTTCGATTCTCGGTCGGGACAGGCTCTTGGGTGAGGTTTTTTCGGGTTTTTTCCTCACTTGTAAGACAAATGTCAGGAAGCTTAGGACCCAACAGGCCCCGAAAATCATCCGGCCATCATAATCACCCTTATAATTATCATCAAAGTGATCCTTCACCGGTGTGGAAAGCAAAGGGAAGCTACCACACCTATAATTCCCTAGTAAAGCTGCAAAGCATAGCATGAAAATGTTATGATTGCAAGAATGATCTGCCCTCTGGCAGAATTACTATGGATGGATTGATTAGAATTTATCAGTTTGAATGGGGATGTTAATTACAAAAGCATTATTATTATTATTATTATTATTATTTATTCTAATACTTCATCTTTTCAAGTCTAGTATCATCTATTAATGAGTTATGGGGTTTTCCAACATTTTTGTTAGTGTTTTACATTTAGAATTCTTGGAATTATTTTTATGAATAATAGCATTGTACAGTTTTTATTGTAATTAAATAATTATTTTATGAGGCCTATTGTTTTCTTTATTTATATTATATTTTATAAATTATCCAGTTCCAATGGATCCCCTCTCATTGCGGGGTACATGGAAATGAAATTGCGGATCGTTTAGCAAAATAGGGCACCAAAATTTTACAGAAAACAAATCAATCCCTGCCCTACCATTCTGCAATAATTATCATTAAAAGAAACTTCCAGAAAGAACTGATGGAGCACTTCAAATCACAAAGTAGTGAGAAACCATGGGCACCTATCTCGCAGAATAAAAACTTAATACCTGAACAACCAAGACATGAAGCAGTCGCAACATTCAGACTGTCAACAGGCCATGATTACCTGGCAGCGCACCTCCATAAAATAGGAATCTTCAACTCTCCAAATTGTATCCTGTGCCAAGACAATAACACTACCATGAACAAACATCATCTTGCTAGCTGTGAGGCTCTGATGATGTCACCTGCAGGAACTCTGGCAGGACTCTATTGGGAAGCAAGGAAGGAAGTGGAACACATCCAAGCTAATGGGCATTAGACTATACTGTTACTTATTTTGTTTATCTTTATTATTTTATCGTTGGTATGTGATATGATATATTTATATTTATTATTTTAGGTTTGTTATAAAATTATTATTATTATATTTGATTAAATAAACCGAGAATTATTTGTTTATCAGATTTATTATAGAATAATTCTGTCCCAACCATAAAGCATATTTAATGTAATGATGAAAGTTGATGTGTACAAATAGCCAGTTTGTGTTCATATTCTCAAGCACTTTAATGTCTCTGATTGTACACTTACCAATAACTCGCCAGTATAGACAGCTGTGATAATGCATACAGCTGGAATGTTTTTTATATGGTAAACTTTACGTATGAACAAATAGACATATAACTACATCGCATACATTTATTTTTGATTTACAATTCAAATGTCACACTCCATTCTAGTTTTAATATGCATATCTGTGTAGCCTATAGATTGTTTAAATAGACGTTTCTATTAAAGTAAACGTTTACAATTCATCCGAAGCGCTCTTAGCACTTATGGGATTGAGGCGAGAATGTAATAAATTACCTTTCCTATTTCAATTTCATTTTGAAACGCTTGAACAAAATTAGTCGACGTGGTGTAGTAGATAGAACATATTTTTTTTTCCGGATATCAGAACGGTAAGAGAGTTTAAATTGTTGCCCTGTGTTTACGTCGACAAAAATATATAGATCATCAACCTGAAGAAGAGGAAAATATTTAAACGTAAAAAATTATGAAAAGAAAACATAATTTTCAAAAGCATGTATATTTTGTAAATTGTTTAATTATTTACTTTTCTTTGTTCCTTCCTTTGTTTCTTCATTGACTTATTTTCCCGGTATGTTGAGGAGCCCAAACTCTTTGCTGAATTTTAATTACACCGACAAACTGCAGGGACTGATTCCTGACTGGAAATGGATGAAAAAATGTCCTATGAATAAGCGTCCATAAATGCATCGTTGCCACGGTAGATGGCACTGACGAATGACATTATTCTCTAGGCCCTGTTGCATGGCATGATATATCACCCAACTTAAACCTCCCGGATTTTTAACTCTGGGGGCATCTGAAAAGTATTGTATATGCTGAACCAGTTCCTGATGTGTTTACCCTTCAACAGCGTGTCCACGTCGCCTGTGACGCTGTTTGGAGAGAGGCCGGAACATGCGAAAGTGTGAGGCAGTCCATGATACATGTGAACGCGTGCATTGCATCCGAAGGAGACCACTTTGAACATCTGTTGTGACGTGGATGCGATTATGCTATGTACTCAGTGCCGGGACGATTTGTTGTAGTTGCACGCACATCGTTCATTTCCGGACACATGTTTATAGGACCTTGTTTCCTTCATTTCCAGTCAGGAATCAGTCCCTGAAGTTTGTCGATGTAATTACCGTTCACCCAGTATACGTAGGGAGCAAATCACCTTAAAATGTTTGAACTTATCTATTACAGGTTTTGTTATATTGAAGTAGCTTCCTAGTGTGCGATTTTGTCCCATGCCCTTCTTTTATTCCCCACAGCAGCCTACGACACATATCTTTTCTTGTTATATTTAACTACTCCATAGCCCAAAAGCCTATGGCCTACTAGCCGGCTGCTAGTCTTTCATCCACATGTGATAATTATAGAGGTACTCGATGATCCAACCGGTATAGGGCTGACATGTGGTCACCATGTGGGCCGTTTTATGTGGTTTTCTAAACCTGGAGCCGATACATATTGTAACTTGTAAAAATTTCTCAAGATGCTGGATGGACACAGGTCCCATACTGGCCAAAATTCCGAAAGAAAATGCATTCTCTCATGTTCGAACCACCGACGTTTTATGCTAAAGTACCCCAGGACACTCGGCTAAGCCATGGGAATCTTATTAGTTATTACATCAGGTTTCCCATTAAGACCGTAGCGCTCTTTTTCACCTCTCCTGGGCCCTAGAATTTTGTTAAACACTTTATTCTCAAATACTCGTATTCATTTTTCCTCTTTTAAATTAAAAGTTATTATTTCGTATCCATATAATTTATCTGTAATATAACGATTTTATATACACCGTGTTCAAGAATGACGGACGGGATTTTAAGTAGTTGATATAGCTTTACAAAAGAAATTGGATGCGTGATTATTTGCCATAATGAATGAAAAGCTGTGAAAGTTTAATATCTTCTATGCAGTGATTACTTATTTATCATAAGTAATGCCACGAGTGATTTCCAAATTATCGATAAATTCACGACTCACGAAGTGAGGAGTGAATTTATGTAGTGAATTTGGAAATCAAGAGTGGCATTTGTTAGGACTATTTAACGAATAAAATTAAGCTGTTTACTCATAAATCATTATTTAACTGTAGTTATTTTAAAATATTTATATATTTAATGTAAACGGCGATGTTTGAAAAGAAATGAGAAACGATAGGTACGCTTCATCTGCTTCTTTTGTTTATCACTGAAAACAGATCATACTATTTATTGCCAAAGGAATGCAATATTGTAAGAATGTTCTCTAGTGGAGAAAAAATCAAATACATCAAACTGTATATTAATTTATTTCTGATGCCGTATGGTGTAAATATAACAATTATATTATTTTCTGGATTATTACCTGGGAAAAATACATTAAAAAATTGCAAACATTGGTTTCTTTTCTTGGTGGTATAATCAATTGCTACAAATGTTTTTATATTAACTCACGCATGCGGCATATGTTGACATTCATGCATTATATATATATATACAATCTGGTAGCCGTATTTCTTACAGGCTCAGTCACTGCAAAATTATGGTCAGACCTGTTCAGAATATTAAAAAGGAGGAGCTTTATTTAATATAGTAAATATAACACTGATAAATATTTCGTGAAACACATACTCTGATTGGTTGTAAAACAAAAATCATTGAAACATGATTGGTCATTGACTCCCATTTGGGGCATGAGTTAAATAGTCATTATTACGTCACAGCTTTAAATTTGTGAAAATGGCGACTCCTGTACATAAGTAATTCTGTATGTTGTAATTTGCGAGGTCTGGTTCAATTGTTGCAGTAGCGAGCTATCCGACGGCAATTTGGAATTGATCCTCCGAGAGATAAGAGTATCCGTCGATGGTACAGATAGTTAGAAACCACCGGATGATCTGTAAAAGGAAAAGTGCAGGACGTCCACGAACACCAAATGAAAGAATAAAAAATGTCAAAGCAACTTTCATACATACTCCACAAAATACTGTGCGGCGTGAAAATCGTGAACTGCAAATTTCTACTACGACATTTAGGAGAGTTCTACGAAAGCGGCTTCATATGCGATCTTACCGTTTGCAGTTGCTGCAAGCCCTAAAACCTGCGGACCTAGTGGCAGGTACCAATTTCTGCGTGGAAATGCAACGAACACTAGAAAATGATGAATATAATTTTACACGTTTTGTATTTAGCGATGAAGAATGTTTTCAAGGTGAATAAATATAATGTGAATATTTGGAGGGTGGCGAATCCACATGCAATAATCTAACATGAAAGCGATTCCCCGAAGGTCAATGTTTTTTGTGCTATGTCCAAACAACAAATCTACTGGCCATTCTTTTTCAATGAAAAAAACAGGGTCAGGAATCTCGTATCTGGATATACTGCACATTTATCTTTTCTCCTCACCTACATGAGTCCATACCTCACATCTTCATTTGGCAACAAGACGGCACTCCACCTCATTGTCGTAATGATGTACAACAGTAGTTGAACGATAAGTTCCCCGAGGATGAATAGAACGCGTCGGTCCGGATGACATGGTTTATTCCCTATGGATTCCACGGTCTCCCGATCTCACACATTGTGATTTCTTCCTATGGGGATATATGAAGGATCATGTGTACGTACCACCAGATCCCGGCGACTTTCCAGACTTGAGAAGAAGGATCGTTGCTGCTGTTGAATCCATTACTCCAAATATCCTGACTGAGATTTGGGAGGAATTTGACCTTTGGCTAGATGTGTGACATGTAACGAAAGGTGCTCACATCGAACACTTATAAAGTATGTAATGAAAACTCGAAGAGTTTCTCTTTAATCCCATGTAAATTTTGTTCTTATATATATATATAAAGTAAGGGAAATTAAACAATTAAACAACTTTGAAATCCCGTCCATCATTTTGGAACACGGTGCAGTTTCTGTTTAACACCTTTGAGAACGTTTGGAATGAGGGGAGCCCCTGCAATAAATAATAGCATTCGTTTCAGAGTTTAACTTACGTGTATATTTATTTCTTTAACTCATTCCAGTTTATTTTTCTCCCTAGGTACTTTAATTATATTGTTTCAAAATTATCGTAATTTGTTGTGATATGTCTATTGGCATTTAACAATATATTTCGACGTGTTACCTTATATATTATTCATTTTTATATTAATATTTGCATTCATATTTGTTGTTTTGTTCATCTTGATATACCATGTTTCTCCACAAGTAAAGTCTCATGGAATAAGATATCAGAAAGTAACGACAACTACCATGGCTCTCGTCTAGAGATAACATTAATGCCTATGAAACAAAAGTTTCAACTTTGTTATAAGTGCCTGAGAATGTGCAGATAGAATGTCACACATATGCCGCAGTTATAAGGTCACAGATAAATAATAATAGTAATAATAATAATAATAATCATCATCATCATCCGGTATCATGGCAGCTGCCGCCGTCTTCTGGAAACCAAACATCGTTTCTCTTTGTCCATCCATTGATCTTCCTCCAATCCTCTGATATTCATAGCTGCTTGTACCCCTTCTATCCAAGTTTTCTTCGGTCTTCCTCTCTTCCTCCTTTCTATTGGGATCCATTCCATAATAATTTTAGGCTATCTTTACTCTGGCATTTTTTTTACATACCCTGCATTTTTTCTATAATGTAATAATAATAATAATAATAATAATAATAATAATAATAATAATAATAATAATAATAATAATAATAATGTTTTATTTTAGCTATAAATTGTACCTGAAAAAATTGTATTAATTTAGTGAAACCAATGGATCGAGATGCCGGTATAGTAAAAAACGATGATTTTCAGTATTATCTTTGCGATAGATGTACCGATAGTGCTGCTAAAGTTGAATTTCCTTTTTCAGGATTTTCAGATTCTTTCGGAAATCTGAGTAACAGTATAATTTCCCAGACTATTTAACTCATGCCCCAAATGGGAGTCAATGACCAATCACGTTTCAATGATTTCTGTTTTACAACCAATCAGAGTCGTGTTTCACCAAATATTTATCAGTGTTATAATTACCATATTAAAGAAAGCTCCTCCTTACAATATTGCGTTCCTTTGTCAATAAATAGTATGATCTGGTTGCAGTGATAAACAAAAGAAGCAGTAGAAGCGTACCTATCGTTTCTCATTTGTTTTCAAACATAGCCGTTTACATTAAATATATAAATATTTTAAAATAACTATAGTTAAATAATGATTTGTGAGTAAACAGCTTAATTTTATTCGTTAAATAGTCCTAACAAATGCCACTCTTGATTTCCAAATTCTCTAGATAAATTCACTCCTCACTTCGTGAGTCGTGAATTTATCGATAATTTGGAAATCACTCGTGGCATTACTTATGATAAACCACTAAACTCCGTACTTTAGACTTTTTAAGATGCAGATTTAGGCACGTAACATAGGCTTTAAATACTATGAAGTAAGTTCTAATAACACTGATTAAAGCTTTTACTTACTTACTTACTCACTGGCACTATCGAACCCGTAGGTTCATGGCCACACGGACATAAGCTCTCCATACATCCCTATCCTGAGCTAATGCTTTCCAATCATTCCCTGTATAATCTACTTCCCTCAAATCATAGTTAATGTTGTTCTCCCACCTCATTTTTGGTCTACCAACTGGGCGTTTTCCTTCTGGCTTTCCTACAAGAAGTTTCCATGCACGTCTTTCATTCCCCATACGCGCAACATGTCCTGCCCATCGCAGTCTACGGGACTTAACTGTTCTTATTATATCTGGCTTCCTATAAAGACCATGTAGTTCATTGTTATGTAGTCTTCTCCATTCACCTGTCTGTTCATCTCTCTTTGGTCCAAAAATTTTCCTAAGAACTTTATTCTCAAATACTCGTAATCTCCTTTCCTCCCTTAAAGTAAGAGTCCATGTTTCGCTTTTAGAAATGTATAATGTCATCATAATATAATTGTTATTAACATGAAAATTGATGAAAGAATTATGAAATTAATAAAATGAAGTAAGTTAATTATCTATAGTAAATATACTTATTGAGCACGAAGTAAAATTATTCTCATGTGTTTACATTATGTCAACGTTGTAAAAAATATGAAGATCTTAGGAAATTTCTGGAGATCTGGCAACATTTGATTGGGATGAAATATGTAAGATGAAATATTTAAGAGAGGCAATTTTGGATTTTAAAAAATCAAATTAGTACCAATGGATTGAATAGGTATTTTAAATACCGCACGGTTCAAGTTTAGAAAGGAATTTTGGGCTCTAGAATATATACTAGGTTATATAATTAAAATATTTATTTTTAGCCGCAGTTGAACGTTCCCTTAAGGTTCAACTTTATTGAAAATTTTATCTTGGTTTTATTTATTATTTTAAGATAAAATAGGCATAATTCTAAAATCAGAGGTACCGTCATCACTTAAACCCGTAATTTTGCCATACAGAGCGGTTGAGTATGCTCTATGTATCTTTCAGGTAGAGAAAAAGCTAAGTCCAAATAAATAATTTTGCAGCACAACAAAGTTTATGTACAGTAAATATCCCTTATCTCGTACAATGCTGTAACATATTACAGCTCATTTGTAGACCTTGTTCTCCCCTTTTCACCAGCATTCTCTAGTATAAATTATCCAAACTGTTTATTCATTCAAAAGGACATGAATTTTCAAATTTTGCAAAACTGAATGTAGCTATTTCTTCTTATGAACCCTTAATATGTTATCACCGAGATCAGGACATCCTCTCGTAGTAACAAACAATATAAAATTTACTTATTATTCAAATCATTGTGTTGCTCAACCATATTTGGACTATGAAAGGATAAATTAGCAACTCTGCTTTGTACAGCACATTCAAGTAAAATGTACGTTCTAATGGCAAAAGACCAGTTATAAAAACATATTTAATATTTTTTTATTATTGCGGCTTTTACAATGAATATACATTTTTCCGGTACCCATGTTCAAAGTTAACTACGCATTTGTTTCAACACATTTTTCCATTCTTGTCTGTTCATCCATATATCTTCTTCTATTTCCCATTCCCTCTTAGTGTCATTGATTCCCTGAATCCACGTAATATTTGGTCTACCCTTCTTTTTCCTTCCCTGTGGTTCCCAATCCAACTTAGGTAGTCTTCCTTCTTCCATCCTTCTAATGTGTCCGTACCAATTTAATTGTTTCTTCTTTATAAAATCTAATATTGAATGTTGTACCTGCATTTTTTCTTTTATGTATGAATTTCTGATTTTATCCTTCCTGGATATTCGTGTAGCACGTCTCCAGTAGTCCATTTCAGTGGCGAGTAATTTTTTTTTAATTTGTGCATTTAAAGCCCACACATCAGCTCCATAGGTAATAATGCTTCTGATTATTGTATTAAAAATAGTTATTTTTTGTTTCTTTGAAGATATGTTTGTCCCATACTATTCCATTTAGGGCAGATATAGCATACTTTCCTATATTGATCCTGTTTCTTATCTCTGTTTCTTGTTTTCCATCTTTAGTAATTTTAATTCCCAAATACTTATATTCTTCAGTGTATTTAATTGTCCCTAAATTTTCTTCTAGTATTAAGTCTTGAGGAAGATCCCCTATTGTCATATATCGAGATTTATCCATATTGATCTTTAAACCCCGTAAACTATATTCTTGTATTAATTTTCTAGTGAGGTATTCTATATCTTCAAATTCTTGAGCCAATCTCAATTGGTCATCTGCAAACTGGCGTGTATATATTGTTGAATTATTATCTACTGGTATTCCCATCGGTTTACATTTCTTTTTCCATTCTTCAATAGCTTTTTCAGCATAAATCTTATATAATGTTGAAGATATACAGCATCCCTGTCGTAATCCTTTATTTGTTTGAAAACCTTTAGACAAGTACTTTCCCATTTTTACCTGCACATATGATTCTGAATATAGTTTTTGAATTGCTTCAATCAGTGTTGGATTTATTTTTTTAGTTTTAAGACTTTCAATAATTTTGATGTAGGAATGTTATCGTAGGCTTTTTCTATATCTATAAATACTAGATGTAGCGGTTGTGCTCTGATTGTTTTCTTTTCTATAATCTGTCGTATGCTGAAAATGTGGTCTGTTGTTGATCTGCCCACTCTAAATCCTGCCTGTTCCTCTGGTTATAACTCTTTGTATTCAATTTCTAGGAATTACTTGATTATCTTTCCATATAGTCTACTTGGTGTACTATTGACTGTAATTCCCCTATAGTTTTATTTTGCATATTTAATATTATGAAATTAAATAATCACAACAGAAGTATATATTGTATATCTGGTTTAACTTGGTAAAGAGAGAGATGTAGATATAAGTGTAGATCCTATAGCACTTTCACGCCCAGGTACAAAAGAAAGAACACACTCTGTTCTAATTTAATTTTACCCCCCTTTAAATAAAAACTTAAATTATATTATTGAATAATTAGTTAATATATATATTCACTTATTTATGTGATTATAGTAAATATATTTATTATTAGTACGTATTTAATTGTATGACTTCATCGTCTTCCGCCTTATCCCTATTAAGATCTGGTGAAGAAACATCGACAACACAGGTGCGAGTGAGAAAAGTGAGCACAGCTGTCTCTTTCTACAAATTACTTGCAAAGTTAAGCCAGACGAACTATAGTCATCAATAGAAGGAGATCATCATATTTATACCAAAGATTGCCAGATAACGGGGCATTCAGACGCCAAAGCGCTGCAAAAGCGCTTTAGCGCTTAATTTGCAGCATACCATTCAGCGGGCAATAAAGCGCTCTAGCGAAATTGTATCTATTGCAGCGAAGTAAAAGTAGGCTGCAGACAGAAGAAACCGCTGCATGCGTTGTGATTGGCTGGTTCATTCAGTCATGGCGTCTTTGTCTATAAACAATTTATGTTTGATGTACAAATTTTGTATTGTTTACATCTGGACATTAATATACGAGTTATTCGAGTTGGTTAACCCTTTTGGACGAACATAAGTGATATATTAAGTAAACCTAAAGACAGTGATAATTTTACGATTGTTATCAACATCAAGAATTTACTATTATAACCTCTTGTTTTCATGCTAGGTCATTGTGTTATTCACGAGTCAATGTTTTTATTATGAAAATTATGTCCTCAGATGTTTCATCCGCTAATACCTGGTTCAAAGTCAATTATAATTTTTAATTTCAAGATATATAAAATAAATTAGAATCTCATGATTGTGTTCATGAGGTAATTTCTGGAAGTGCTACAGTGGTTGTCGAACCAATTTTCTCTACACATAAATCGAACGTTTGTTCTCTTCTTTAAATGTGTAACACAAAAGCAAATTGTGTAATGGACAAAGAGATGAACTCTGTATCTTATATTTGCAATCTTTTCTGAATAAAGAGCTTTGTGAAGTATCGGCCAAAAATTGAATTGAAATATTACAATATTCTAGAATTCATATCTAAATTTGAACAGTGAAGATATTAATACTCTAGTGTGATGTGCACTAATAAAATTAAATTACAGCTAGAGTTGGTTAATGTATTAACAGGAGTTGGTTAATGTATTAACAGAAACATTTGAACTCACATAGGATTTTACTCACAGCTGATCCATTATTTAATCTCCAACTTTATATAACATGTCCTATCATTGAGATACTGAGAGCCATTACTTGAACCAAGTATGAATAATTGTCACTTTAATTCCCAATTTATCGTAAAATGAAATGTGGTCTTATATATTTTAATTCAAATGCATGTAGTCTCTCTTATGGGATATTGCTATTCACTGTTTTATAATATTATAATGATATTGTGAAAAGAAAAATTAATATCTGATCCTGGAATCGAACCGTGGATCTCTAGTTCTCCAGACGAGTGTGCAGCCTACTACACCATTCCAGACTTGGCACAAACATCATCACCAACAGCCGACTTCATTTAGAAGTATCTATATTAGAGAATTTTACACCACCACTTTTATAAGCAGTAAACGATGTTATTTAACATTTTCCAATACTGTTATTTTAACACTGTTCAAAGAATGGATCATATTATAATATTATAATGGTGTTGTGAAAAGAGGTTCACGGTTCAATTCCTGATTCAGACATTAATGTTTCATTTCGCAATATCATTATAATATTATAATATGATCCATCATTGGAACTGTTTTAAAATAACAGAATTGGAAAATATTAAATAAATCGTTTACTGCTTATAAAAGTGGTGGTGTAAAATTCTCAAATATAGATACTTCTAAACGAAACCGGTCGTTGGCGATGGTAGCGACACCTACCTGGCAGCGGACGAAAAGAGAATTATAGAAATGTTAATGTTTGTGCCAAGTCTAGAATGGTGTAGTGGGCTGCACACTAGTCTGGTGATCTAGAGGTCCACGTTTCTGTTCCTGGTTCATACATTATTTTTTCTTTTCACAATGTCATTATAATATTATAATATGTTCCATTATTGGAACTGTGTTAAAATAAGAGTATTGGAAAATGTTAAATATTCACTGTATACTACCATTAATCTTGGTGGTAAATGTTTTTCATATATTATAAATGATTCAGTGATATACTATTTAGTGTAACACTTAACTTTACTAAGAAAGTGGCATTGCTAATGTTAGAGACTATAGTAAATAACCAAGTCTTTAAGTTTGGTGAGTGAGAGGTTATCTGTAATTAACTGGTGTTATGACAGAGTTTCAAATGTATGGTTGGAAATTACATATAATTTTATGGATTTACTTTAGCCATAAAGATTGTGGTAGTTACTCTCATAAGTAATTAATATTTTCAGATGATGCAAAAACATTTTAATTAATCAATCATTAAGACAACTGTATTTAAATTATGATAAATTGATATTTTTCTTTGTTTTCATTCCTATCCCTTAATAAATTTAATATAAAGATGAAGTATAATTGAGGTTGAAAAAAATTCAATGATTGCTTCCTTTATACAATTGATTGGTTACTGTACTTAGGCCATGTCTTCCACTACTTACATTAATTTTGCACATATGCCTATATTTCCTGTGTTTTCTAATGTTACCCCTAATCCTCATAGATTTAAATATAGGCCTAAAAGTGTAAAATTGTACGTAAGAAATGGCTGAACAATTGAATAAAATATGCCCTACAACCCTCCTGGCAATACTTTTAGTGTGATTATTACATATAATATTATGATATGTGATGATGAAGGAGCTAGATATTCATCTCATAGGGAATTCGTCGGAGTGATGTTTTCATATAATAAAATAATATCAAGTTGTGTCCAACTCAGGGTCAGATTGAGAGATTAAATTAAGCCCCTAAATTTATAGAGGTCTGTAATTAACAAGGGTGCAGGCTGACTACATCTGATGAACGAAATGGATGAGATGAAAATGCAGAAAGGTGGAATGAAATGGTGGTAGGGGAAAATGGGAGAAACACCGAAAGAACCTACCGTAGCTCAGTTTCCTCCACTACAAAATTCACGTATAGTGACCAAGACTCTAATAAAGATAAAACGCTACTGTTACTAAAACACATATTAATAAGATTAAACTAATAATAAATATTATAAATAAGGTTCTCGAGACACCAGCGGTGAGAGGCGAGCGTCTAATCGCTTGCGTCACGGAATGCCTGACATATTATTAATTAAAACAATACATATTTTCTCGTTATAATATTTTATTTTAAACGATCTCTTCGTCAATTTCATAAATTACATATATTAAAATAAATAGTAAATTCTGTATGTCCCTATTAGTATTATGATTAATTTCAGTAGAATCGCATAGTAATATGAGTAATGAGCCAATGAACAAATTCAAATTTGGCGGTTCCGCTGCACGCAGCGGTTCAATCAACAGACTCCTTAAATTTTCTCTGCAAACTGCAGCTATTTTTACTAATGCGCTAGAGTGCATTATTTCCCGCTGAATGCGCTCTACGTGTGTGGAATGAGACTTGAAATGACCAACACATTTTTAAAAACATTATGTTTCAAAAGTCGTAATATTTGACGTGACACCCAGTAAACCCGTTGTTTAAATTACCACATTTGAATTACGCGGACAACAGCAAGACACTTCGAATTCGGGTCGTAAACAAATGGCAAGCGAATTCTCCAGACGTGCATTGTAGAAGGATCGCTTTCGCGACCAGATTCAGACCAGCCGTGTTCGAATATTGAACCCGTAAAAATGATCTGTAGAAAAAGGAAAATAACGTCAAGTAAGGACTTCTGCTAGAGCAAAGAAGCGATAATGAGATAAGTTGTATTTATAAAAGACTCAAAGCAGAAAAATCGTATGTGTCGGTAAAGCAATTTATTGTAAATAAATAATGAAGATTTGGAATTTTTGTGAAAACAGGTGTGAAATGAAATTAAATAGATGCAACTCGTTCAACGTCACCGCCGTCTGTGACAATATGGCTAGAGAGCGCTTCTCATTGAAGATAAATTTCCAGTTCATCACAGAAGATTTCTTGGCACATCTCTCTGTCATTCGAATCTCTATTGTCCAATCATGCTTCCCCTCATACTGCTCAGAACACCATCAATCCACGTTATTTTTGCTGTCCTCTTTTTCTTCTACCAAGTGGCATCCATCTAGGGAATACGTCTTCTGTCATTCTTTTTACATGACCATGCTACCCTAATTGTGTGCATCTTTAATTAAATCCACATTGATGTTTGAACATTCATATTTCGTTTAATTAGACTATTTCTTATTTTATCTCCACTATAAATTCCAGCTGAACTCCTCCAAAAATAAATTTCAGCAGAATTGAATTTGTGTATTTCTCTACACTTTAATTCCCCATTAATTTTTCGTGCACTCGTAATTTTTGCCTAAGGGAAAGTCCTTCACGTAAACTCAGAATTCTGCACTGTTTCCTCTATTCTGCTTTTCTCTTGATGTCTGCATACTGTATTTTTTTGTTTATTCTCTGACATTTTATCCATCCACCATTTCTTAAATTGCATCATTTACCAAATAGTTTATTCGCAATCAGCAGCCCATCAGTTTCATTTTTCTTCTATATAATTTCAATCATTATTCTTTTATCGCCATTGTACTGAGTACAGCTTTGTTTCTCATGGTCTCTGCCCATGTAACATGTTCCATTCTTCTTTATCCCCCTAGTCCTAGTGTTTTTATTCTTATATCGTCCTCCTCATCTTAATCCTCGTGTCTCTTTCATCTTCACAATCGTGGAATCATCTCTTTCTCGGACGCCGAAGTTCTCTTCTCCCATTAGGGAAATAGTTATTCATCAGAAGAGCAGAGATATTTTCTTTATTCATGCGTTCCAAGTGGACTGACAAGTTTTGTTTGTATTTTTCTATTATTTTTCATTAGGAGTATTTATTCAATTCTTCTCTTTCTATTTTCACTTGTATCAAGTCCAATCTTGTATGTCATTTTGCCCTATAGAATAATATAATTTAAGCTGAATTAATATGCTATCTCTTTCATAGAGTGTCCAAGATTTGCATCGGAAAATACTAGCACATCTAATATGTATCTTACAAATTTTTAGTTGTGCATATTTTTGGGTTTTATTTTGAAAAGTTCTGTTTATTGTTCCGTATATTTTCCTCGCGTTTTCTCCGTATATTGACACACTTCTATTAAGGCACTACTCTAGTCCCTTAGACAGTTAAAGGGTTTATAAATAAGAGTAGCAAAGAGGAAAATGCTTAGATTTTTATAAGATTAGCGATTTTCAATATTGTGACGCATGTTGATACGTTGTTCAAATTACAGCCTTTGACTGTCGAGGCGGCAGGACGACTCCTTATAAGCCAATAGGATTTAGAATCGGATCATTTGCAGCCGGCAAGCGACCTCTCTAGACGTAATTTCTGGAAAAACCATTTTTCAGATACTTCGAGTCTAGAATCATCTGCCTCATGAGATCTCCATACGAGAAGGGTCGGAACAACCGTCCAGATTGTTCTTGCCCTCGCACAACTAACTGGACTAACCGGCCTGTCGTATGGACAATAAACGTGACCCAAGTATGAAAACAAAGAACATGTTTAAGTGAAACTGTCAGCGAGTGTAAAAACTAAGTGACAATATAAATTGTGAAGAAAGAGGTTTAAGTAGCAGAAAATGACGTCAGTTGTTGTGAAATAAATAAAGTTAATTTGGAAATGTTGTACAAACTTCTGCAAAGTAGATATTTAAAAAAAGTCAACCTGAATCCTACATGATATTAATATGATAATGATAAATTCGTGGATTTGCACTTCAGTACCAATATTGTAATTGGATTGAAATATGGGAATAATTTGTACTACCGAAAGATGCACAGTACATAGGTACGCGCGCGCGGGCACACACATACAGGTTCAAAGCCGTTTAATGTAATTAAAATAGAGGTCTGGGAAGCTTGAATATTCTTGCCCCTAATTCATTTAGATTTGACGTTGCTTCGCTCTAGCGTGAAATCTGTTAACTAAAATCCTCCTAAACTCACATTTGTGTATGTGTCTGTGCATGTACAATTTGATGGGATCAATTATAGTTTTCAAAGACTTGAACTATATTTGAATTCTCTACCCATTTCTCTTATTCATATCCCGACTTCAGTGTCCCATTTAATACAGTTTTATACGCACAGTACCTGAAAATATTCCCACAGAAAATAGACTAGTTTATACGTTAACAATTTACTTTAGACACATCAAACAAAACAGTGAATAAAACAACCAACGATATTTAAGAATTTGTACAAAACAGAAGCTAACTAACACCAGGCGTGCGCTACTACGCCTAAATAAATGAAATGTGTTTTCATGTTTAGTTAAGTAAGTAAAATAAAAATAAGCACACGTTTATTTCGTAACTATTTTTTAGATACCCCGTGGATATTAACCGGCGTTTCCCGGGAATCTACTTATCCCGATCTTCTTGTAATCGATTACCTGAATGGAAAAATGGTTCTTGTGAGATATCCATAAAATATCGCGGATTTTTTTGAGATATTAAATTATGTATACATTAATTTGGTGTATCTGTTTTATTTTGTTTGTGTAACATAAACCATTTAAGTTCCAAAGAGCGACTCTTTAGTGCACCGATGCACTTCTGTTTAGCTCCGGCCCAGAAAATTTCTCTACATTATAGTACAAGACCCCATTCAAATTGGTCTAGTAGTTTTTGAGTCCACAAAGGACAGACAGATAGACGGACAGACTCATACTCATTGTTGTGATGTATCTGATGTCAGAGGGTATATAGATAGACTGGTTCAGATCACAGCATCTCATACCAAACATATCTGTGTTACCAGCTTTTTTTCAGGATATTCTCAGTCTTCTACATTTAATATAACTACCCATGTTATCAGTGATCTTCTTAAGAATACACGTGATGTAGCTTACACGACGATAGGATTCACAGCGAAGAACGTATAACCACAGATGTTAATGTACTTAACTAACTCTAACTCACTGGCACTATCGAACTCATAGGTTCATGGCCGCGCCGACATAAGCTCTCCATTAATACCTATCCTGAGCTAATGTTTTCCAATCATCTCCTGTATAATCCACTTTCCTCAAATCATACTTAATGTTATTCTCCCACCTCATTCTTGGTCTACCAACTGGATTTTTTCCCTCTGGTTTTACTACAAGAAGCATGTAAGTCTTTCATTCCCCATTTGACCCACATATTATGCCAATCACAGTCTACGAGACTTAACTCTTCATATTATATCTGGTTTCCTATAAATGCCTTGTAGTTCACTGTTATGTAGTCTTCTCTATTCACCTGTCTGTTTTTGGTCCAAACATTTCCCTAAGAACTTTATTCTCAAATACTCGTAACCTCCTTTCCTCCCTTAAAGCAAGAGTCCATGTTTCGCATCCATATAATATAACTGGTAGAATCATACTATTATATCTTTTCAGTTTAACGTTTTTTGAAAGAAGTTGGGACGTCAAGAGTCTCTGCAGTGCATAATAGGACGCATGTCCAAAATTGAGCCTATGTTTAATTTATTTGTGCATATCATTCCTGTTTGTGTTCATTTTTCTTAGGTATTTGAATTCAGCCACTTCCTCAAAATTTCCCATGATGTACCTATAATCATAAATTATATAAAAGTAATAAAAAACGTATTTTTTTAAAATTCAACAATGTGGGAGATGCAAAATTCACGTTGAATTTCACATTTATTAACTATGTAATCTCATGTGTACAATATTTATTAATAACTTGTGTCTTCTAAGTTCCCATTAATAATGCATTTTCCTGCGGAATATTCGCAACTAGTTATCTTCCGATGAGATTATTACGTCTCGAGAGGCTTGTACAAGTATTGAACTTATTTTCCTTTGTTATAGATATAATATTACCAACGTTCTCCTCTGTGTCTTAGCTTTGTTTAAACTTCATACTATGTATATATAATGTACTTCCCCGTATGGGGATTAGGATGTTCCCTAGTGGGAGTGTCTTTAACCAAGTTAATTTAGTCGCTCTTATTTACCTCCTGATGTCAACGAGTGATATATGGTTGGCACATCGCCTCAGTGAGACACCTAGTAGGCAAACAAGATATTACTTGGATGGATTTTCTAATTATAATGATTAATTAGTGAACGCTCCATTGCAAGGCGAAATACTACATGCATGTTAGAGCAGTCACATCTTTTGTCTGCACTATTTTAGTCTATATTATGCTTTTATTTTATTAGAGAGTCAAGGTCTAAACTATTTACAAATTTCTGGAAATGTTTTACATATTTGGTGACTAGTTCACTTTTACTTGTTGGCCACGTTCCGCCTGCCCTAGTAATATTTGTTTCTAGCACTTTCCTATCACTGTTTAGTACTTCGCATTCGTACAAAATGTGAAAGACTGTCAGTGCATTTCTGTTGCGGATGCAGGTCGGATCTTCTGTTATCTTGAATCTTTGTAGATATGCACCGATTTTGCCGTGGTTAGAACTGTGATGTTGTGTGTTAGGGTGATGTTTGACTTTAATCAATGCTGTACACTAGGGAAGAATGATTTTGTAATAGTACCTTTTGTTGTAGTTTGCCACTCTGTCGCCCATTTCTCTACACTATTGTCCATTAGAGCTCTTTTGACCACACTAGAGGTGTTCTGCTGAATGCGATTTCTTCTTCGCTGCTACTTGCTGCTTGTTTGGCCAGACTGTCCGTCATTTCATTGCCTTCGTTTCCGACGTGGGTTTTCACCCAAGTGAAGTGAAGTTCCCAATCTTGCTGCTGTGGATGCGTCGTAATCTTTCTGATTCCGTCAATCAGGCTACTGTATTTCTTGTTGTTACTTAGTAGGTCGAGGGTTATCTTACTGTCGGTGTGAATAGCGGCTGATTTTGATATTCCGCTGGTGTCAATTTCTTCTCAATTTTCCAAAGCTTTCAGGATGGCAAATTGCTCTGCTTGATGGTTTGAGCAATTGTTGTGTAGTCTGTATCGGAGCTGGTGGGCTGGTTCATTGTTTACGTATATTATCACACCTGATTCCACGACGTTGTCACTCTTGCTGCCATCTGTGAAAATTTGTATTTGGTATTGGCGTTCTTAATCCTTTGTAGGTATGCGTGTGGTCTCTGCTGGATGGGGCCATTGCTTGTAGTTTGTAGCTGTATCCATGATTGTTTCCTCTCCAGCTAGCATGACAGTTCCTGTTGGTTGTAGTATTGAGCAATCTTCTAGAGTTGTATTACTATGGGGATTGATCTTGTTATCACGCAGAATGCTTCGTGTTAAGTCGTCCTGTATGCTTTTGCTATCTTTATGTTAATCATTCGTTACACTCTTCTTAGTTTATCGGCATTTTTCGTCCTTGACAGAGAGAAATCTTAATACCGATAGTGAAACCTAGCAGAGAATATGACGACTCAGTATTTAAATATCGCCCAATAAAAGTAGCAGCGAATGCTCTAGAAAAGCTGGTAAACAACAGAATAATGCATTACTTGTTCTCCAGGTATCTATTAAGCAGAAACCAGTTCGGATTTACGCCCCAAACTGGAACAGTAGACGCTATCATGGAAGTCAAACACCTCGTGGAAGATAGTATCAACAGAAAACAATACGTCAGAATGATCAGCCTCGATGTGAAAGGAGCATTCGATGCAGCCTGGTGGTCCGAATACTCTGAGCTCTGAAGGAATTCAGAAGTTGAAGAAACCTCTTCAATCTAGTGAGAAGCTATCTAAGCGAAAGACATTGCACCCTTACAGCCAACAACGTCACTGTAGAAAGAAACATAAGCAAAGGGTGTCCACAAGGATCTTGTTGCGGACCGGGATTGTGGAACATCCAGTGTGATTCATTACTCAAACTGGATTATAAAAAGTGTAGGAAAGTCGTCGCATTTGCAGACCACATAGTAAATCTAATTAAAGGGAACAGTAAACTAGAAGTTGAAAATAACTCTAATATGGAACGTAGCAAAATATCAAGATGGCAGCAAACTACAAACTAACATTTAACGAACAAAAGTCAAAACTACTTCTCATAACAAGGAACAGACCGAGAGACGGACAAGACATACTTAAACAACAAGACAATCACACAAGTAGACCGATTTAAATACCTTGGAATAGTAATAGACAAGAAATTACAATTTAACCAACACATGGATTACATATCCGAAAAGGCAATCAAACTCTTACACACTCTCTCTAAGTCTGCCAAAAAAGGGGGGGGTTAAGAACAGAGGTCTTAAGGACAATATACAAAGGAGCCGTAGTACCCATGGTTTCATACGGATTTCAGGAAAGCTTCGCAGGCTTCAGTATACTTTGGGCACTGTCTGTAAGAAGCAGGATGACCTACTTCTCCGCAGTTTGCGCATTTGAGAAGTTTATGGTCAGTTTGAGCTTCCACTCTCACAGGACACAACTTATGGCTGTGTGGTTTAGCGCAACGCGATGACAGATTACATGCTCCAAAGGTATGGTTAAAACGCTTAACACCTGAAACATTGTTTCAATCCAGCACGTGGTCTGTATGCTTCAATTGAAATTATGCAGAACAGAAGTTTCTTTGTGTTATAAATTAGCTTAGCCGCTTCAGTATTGTCAAGCTCAATGAGGTATAAGGGGAGATTTGAAATCTTGTCTTCTTCTTTTTTGGTTATTTGCTTGATACTTCTGACTGGGTACCCACGATAGATGAGTTCAGTTTTGGTTTCTTCCGGATCGAAGTTATTAGGGTAGCGTTTGAGCATAACTTTGAGTGGGAGGTCCTTTTTTGATGAATGAGTATTCTTTTTTTACAGAGTCAAAGTATGCTTTAAGTGTATTAAAATCTTGGGGTAGTACCTCAGTCCTTTGGGCAGATTGACAACTTTTAGGTCACTTTTCGTGATTTTCCGCAACTCCTTGTACATATGAAAGAGATCTCCTTGACCTATTACCACATTGGTGGAGGGAGCGGATCCTTCCGTGGAACATTAGGTTGCAGATCATCTTAAGATGTGGTAGGATTTGGATCTGTAGCTACCTCCATTTCTTTTGGTTCATCGTTCCTTTCTATCGCAACTACTTCGTTTCGCTGTTACTTTCAGTGTCTGACAAGACAGAGAACCTATTATATGTTTCCACAGGTGGATGTGACGAAGTTTGTTTTATAATATTAGGTTCTTTGGAACTCTCGTTGATTTTTCTTTTGTTGCCTTTGTCTTTTGGGCTTAAGTTTTGGTTGTTTTCTTTGATTATTCCTTTTCTTTCTGGTTGATTTTGAGTCATAGTTGGATTGTCATCTTTGCCTGTGATGAAGCAGGCTGTTTGGACCTCCATTGCGCTGTCCTTTACTGCTTGATGCAGCTTTTTCAAGTATTGGGAAGAATTTGTGAAATTATTCTTGAGTGAATTAAGTCGCTCCAGCGAATCACGAGTTAGGTCCAAGCCTAATTGGGATTTTCCAAAATTTTGAAAAGTGGTGAAATAATTTTGAATAATTAGGAAAGATCTCCTTATTCCAGTCGCAATTAAGTTATCTTCATTTGTCATGTTTCTACCGATTATTGTGATATACTGGTCAAATCAAATTATGGACTCTTCCCAATACTCTGAAGTAGGTGCGGAATGATTTATCGTATCCATATCACACGCATTTACGTCGGCCATGGTGCTTGGCTTGCCAAGATTTAGTTCTGGGTAGACACTACACTGAACTATAGAAAAACCTTTTTACCTACCTTAACTTTTAGCTTATAATTAACACAATTTGCATTTGATACACAAAAACTTTTACACAAGAAAGCCACTTAAACTAGCAACACGAAAAACACAAAAACACATTAAACTTACATTCTAAGTAGATGAAAATTTAGATGATTCAGCACACTTAAACGGAACAAAACACTGTGAAGACGGTAGTATCACTAATGTGAAGAGACGTTTTCTAAGACGTCCACTTCTTTGTTCACTGATATTTTGCTGTGGATATCAGTAGTACACAAGCTCAATGAAATGAATGAATGCCCGTACACCCATCTACGGTTTAGTTCTTATGTAGTTAAACATCTTCAGTTTTCAGTGTGGTCCATTTCGGTAGCCGTACACCCATCCAAGCGGCGACCTTTACTCCTTGTTGTCCAACCGTGGTTTTCTTTACATCTTCACTGTTATAGGGATAACATGGTGGGCAGCGAGAGCAGTTTTCCATGAAGATGGTAATCTTTGGGCATCATCAGGGGTCTTCATAGAATGTGGCCTTTTCTAAACTCTATTGCTTCTCTGTTGATTCCTGATTTTTCATTATCTATTTTAGCCAACGTTCTAGTTCCTGTGACCTCTGTTTCATATGTTGCACCAAAGTTGATGTAGGTTCTTGCCGATTTATTGCAGCCTTATGTTCTTGTATTCGACAGGAAATTCATCTGTGGTACGTCCTACATTTGTTTGTTCGCATGAGGTGCAAGGGATTTCGTAGATGCCTTGTGATTCTGGAGGAATTTATCTTTAGCACAGCTGAGTAAGTTGGAGATGGTGTTTTCCAAGTGAAATATAGTTTTAATCTGATGTTTTTGTAGTACTCGGCTTATTTTATCCGTAGTTCCTTGTATATACTGTAAGAAAGCAGTGCCTAGGGACTGCTCTTTCTTCTCCGATGTGCTTGGTGCGTTTCTTGTTCGTTAAAACACTCTTTTCACTGCATGTTCAGGATAGCCATTTGCTAGAAGTGCCCGTTTCAGTTGTTTTTCCTCTTCAAAAAGATGATCTTGATCTGTAAATCGCAGTGATCGGGTGACGAGAATGTTGATTACTGAAGTTATTTATGCCGGGTGAGGGTGTGATGCGGCGTTCAGGTATCTATCAGTATGAGTAGATTTCCGGTATACGTGTGTGCTAGTCTTCCTTCAAGGTCTTCTTATCACAAGTACATCTAGATATGGTAGTCGCTGTTCTTTTTCCACTTCAGTAATGAATTTAATCTGCTCATTTTGGCTGTTTAAGTGTGTCAGAAATTAGTTGAGGACAGATCTACCGTGAGGCCAGATTACAAAAGTATCATCAACGTATCTCAACCATAGTTTTGGCTTAAGCTTGATGATTCAACAGCCTTTCTTTCTAAACAAGTCATAGATAAATTAGAGATAACAGACGAAACAGGCGATCCCATTGTTGCTCTTTGTACTTGTTTGTACACCTAGCATTTGTACAGAAGTAGGTGTTATTTAAACAATGTTGAGTCAACTCAATTATGTAGTCTGGTGGGTTGATCTCTAATTTGATATATTCTATTAGCTTCGTTGACAGGTACTTGAGTGAACAGAGAAACAACGTCAAAGCTTACTAGAAGATCGTCTGATTAGATATCTTGATTCTGAAGAAGTTGTGGGAAATGTTCAGCATTCTTCTCATAATAATCGGCTTCCTCTGCGTATGGTTGAAAATATTAACTAAATATTTAGCTATGTTTTGCAGTGGTGAGCCAATGGAGCTGACGATAGGTCGAAGAGGAACATAAGCTTTGTGGATTTTAGGAAGGCCGTATATTTTTGGGGAAAGTGAAGATTTTTCTCGTAGTATTACCCCTCTCTTCAACCCTTATCTATAGGTGTATCAAGAATCTTCTACTTCGTTGTTTTCGTCGTAGGATCACTGGTGCGTGGTTTGTGGGCTTCAGAATTTAAAATGGCTGCCATCGTCAGGAATTCATCACAACGGTGGCATTTCCTTTGTCAAATGGTAATATAATTATGATAATACGGACATCATTATTTTTCCAGTTGACAAAGGAAATGCCACCGTTGTGATGCATTCGGCCGACTACGATATGCAGATTTTCAAATTCTGAAGCCTACAAACTCCGCACCAGTGATCGTACGACGTACTTGGAGAAAACAACGAAGTAGAAGATTCTTAATACACCTATAGATGAAGAGTTGAAGAGGCGGCTAATACCACGAGAGAAATCATCACTTTGCCCAAAAATATACGGCCTTCCTAAAATCCCCAAAGCTGATGTTCCTCTTTGACCTATCGTCAACTTCATAGGCTCACCTTGCTAAACATAGCTAAATATTTAGCTAAACATTTTCAACCATACGCAAAAGAAGCCGATTCTTTTGTGAAGAATGTTGAACATTTCCTACAACATTTTCAGAATCAAGAAATACAAACTGACGATCTTCTAGTAAGCTTTGACGTTATTTCTCTGTTCATTCAAGTACCTGTCAATGAAGCTATAGAATACATCAAATCAGAGATAAACCCACCAGACTACATAATTGAGTTGACTCAACATTGTTTAAATAACACCTACTTATGTACAAAGGCCAGATGTACAAACAAGTACAAGGAGCACCAAAGGGATCACCTGTTTCGCCTTGTTATCTCTAATTTATTTATGACTTGTTTAGAAAGAAAGGCTAGTGAAACTTCAACGCTTAAGCCAAAACTATGGTTGAGATACGTTGATGATACTTTTGTATCTGATCTCAAGATAGATCTGCTCTCAACGAATTCCTGACACACTTTAACAGCCAACATGATCGGATTAAATTCACTATGGAAATTGAAAAAGAACAGCGACTACCATTTCTAGATGTACTTGTGATAAGGAGACTTTGAAGGAAGACTTGCACACACAGTATACCGAAAGTCTACCCATACTGATAGATACCTGAACGCCACATCACACCCTCTCCCGGCACAAATAACTTCAGTATTCAACGCTCTCGTCATACGATCACTGCGATTTACAGATCAAGATCAACTTCATGAAGATGAAAAACAATTGAAACGGGCACTTCTAGCAAATGGCTATCCTGAACATGCAGTGAAAAGAGTGTTTAAACGAGCAGGAAACGCACCAAGCACATCGGAGAAGAAAGAGCAGAACTTAGGCACTGTCTTCTTACCGTATGTACAAGGAACTACGGATAAAATAAGCCGAGTACTACAAAAACATCAGATTAAAACTATATTTCACTCGGAAAACACCATCACCAACTTACTCAGGTGTGCTAAAAATAAAATACCTCTCGAATCACAAGGAATCTACGAAATCCCTTGCACCTCATGCGAACAAACATATTTAGGACATACCAACAGACGAATTTCCTGCCGAATACAAGAACATAAAGCTGCAATAAATCGTCAAGAACCTACATCAACTTTGGTGCAACATATGAAACAGAGGGGTGACAAGATCGAGCTCACAGGAACTAGAACGTTGGCTAAAATAGAACATGAAAAATCAAGAATCTACAGAGAAGCAATAGAGATTTAGAAAAGGCTATATTCCATGAACACCCGAGATGATGCGCAAAGATTACCATCTACGTGGAAAACTGCTCTCGCTGCCCATCATGTCATCCCCAGAACAAAGAAGAAGATATGAAGAAAACCGCGACATGGATTGTGGTCGACGCTTGGATGAGTGTACGGCTTCTGAAACAGACCACACTGAAAACTGAAGATGTAACTACGTATGAATTAAACCTAAGATGGGTGTACGTCTTCGGAAACCGATCACGCTGAAAACTGAAGGTATTTAACTACATATTAAGAACTAAACCTTGGATGGGTGTACGTCTTCGGAAACGGAAAACATCGGAAACTCAAGACCTAAACCTGTGATTCGAACTTATCATTCCTTGATAATGGCATGTAGGATCATGCCGAAACGTCGGAATCAGTGGCCAGAGGCCGAACTTGATCCAAGACGCGGAAAAGCCAAGAAAACTTTCATATTCACATATATATATATATATATATATATAATTTTATACAAAGTGTTCAAAAATTTACTTTCAAAATTTTTGGTTATAAAATAAATTTTTATTTGAATTTCTGTAACAGTTATGGAGGGCACCTTGGTCAGATTAATTTATATACGTCAAACTGATTTGAAGTCTTTAATTGCCTATTCTTCAGTGCAACATATAGGAATTGTTATTGGTGGTTTAATAACCCTACTTCCACGGCTTGTAGGAAGGACTGAGTATATACGTTTTTAATCGGAATTTTCATCCGGAAACGTACTGTTTTCGTGCTGTAGGTTAAACAATTTCGCATTAAGCATTTAAATATCCCGCGAACATCACAGATTAATCGATAGTAATTTAATTATTTATAATTCAATTAATTATGTTTACACAAGCCAACATTTACTAATTTAATGACAATGTTCGGCGTCCAAAAATAAATAAAGAAACTCACTTTGTCACTATAAGGATTTTTTTTACGAAAATTAACCAAATATCTCTATTGTACTTAACATTGTAGTTAGTACTTATTCAATGCAATAGAGTTTCGATGTGGCGACCATGAAGCTCGTTGCCCACACTGTACTGCGAATCATGTTCTGGTACACTCGTTCCATCACACCTGGTATTTGTGGAATCTCTTGTGCAGCTACCAGACCTTGTGCAAGTAGATATTCTACAGTATCCACAGAGGTCTGATACACAGTAAAACTCTAATGGAGTTATATCCGGCGATTGTGGTGGCGGCCGTACATTCTGATCTCCTTGACCTATCCATCTCTGACCGAAAGTGATCACAAACGGCACGTGCAAATTCGTGTGGTTCGCAATCGTACTGAACAAGAAACATCTACTTATGTCCAGTGGCACATGTTGCAAGTACGTATTCTGGGAAGATAAATGTCACTCGTTAGGCGGAGCGGAGGAAAGTAAGATCCAATCAAAAGACCGTACACAATGCGTGCCCATATATTAATGCCGAAACGATGTTAGAAACTATTGAGAACCTCTCAGATGATATAATATTTTTTTCTCTTATGGGTAAAACTTGCTAGTAAATTTGTCCTTTTATGTGAGATTGATTTATTAGTTAATTCATTTGAAATAAATAATTAAATTAATTAGTTTTTCATATACCTTTCCTAAGAACATGGGTGCCCGATTTATGAAAAAACACCTTTATGGAGCATACAATTGTCAACCACTCATTTATTAAGTTAAGTGAGTGAACTCAATTTCCGGAACAGCGGCTACCGGAGAGGTCACTGAATGATTCCATTTCGACGAAACTTGTATTCTCACGTACAGTCATGGTCAAGGAAGATTACGCAACAGATGTATCACAAATGGCGTACTAAGTTAGAATGTTCTGAAGGTACTGGGCTTTCTGTGGCCACAATTAATGAAAATTGCAGTGAGGCTTTTCGTGACATCATGGTATCTCTGAGGAAAATATGACTCGTAGTCCCTAGAAAACATAGCAGACAAATGAAATATTACGATTTTTGAAAAAAAAAAAAAAAAAAAAAAAGGAATTCGGCGGTGAAGTGTATATTGTTTTCTTTTAAATCGACCACCAACTATCGCGTCATCAATAAATGTAGTTATCAATTATATAGATCTCCGAATATTGTGCCTTAAACTTATATTGATTTTATATTTATGTTTAAAAAAGTAGAGGGAGATATATTTTCAACTCTGTCACTCAATCTGGGACGTCAAGTGTCAACAGTGTTCCCATAAGACCTATAATATTTTCTACACATGAAAAGCTATATAATATTAGGCACATAAAGTTCTGGTTGACGGGGTCATTTCAACTCGATACAGTACATCCTCTTCAAAGTTGTAAACACCTGTTGACAACAAAGGTAACTCCTTTTCCGGTACCTGTTTAATAACTTTGGCGAACAGAATATGCGGTGGAGTCTTGTTAAATACGATGAGCTGTTTTCTCATTAAATTATTTTTAGTCGGATCATCTTACCCCAATATTAATGTTAATTTGTTCTTGAGCATGTTTTGATTATATCTTAATCATCATCAGCATCTTGCCCTGACTGGCTAAATTTATATTGCACACCCTGGTTGTCGATTTTAGCTCCATCCTGTGGTTGGCCAAAAAGCCTCCAAACAAGGTCACGCTCCGTCGGTATTTCAAAATTCTTCTAAATAATAGATAGTAAGCTCTTTTGTAGTTTCTAACTGCTTCATTTTCTCATTGCCTGCAGTCGTGCACTAACATCCTACCGGTGTATTCCGTATTTGTGTATTGAACCATGGCACACAAATGAATTAAGCTTAGGTTCGGAGATGTACTTGCGAGAGACTGGATAGGTATCACGTGATCGACGTGCGGATAATGACTAAGCCAACCACCGTTTACCTTCTGAACTTAATTCCATACAATACAGATAACCTTTATTCACTCAGCAGAAATTAGTTTGAACTTGTACTTGCAGAATGATAGCAGTATGTTTCCGAAAAAGAGTTTATATTCAAAATATTATCTACACTATACCCTCAACAAGTCCTCCAGTTTGTAAGGGAAATTTTCGAACATCCTGTATCTACACGGATCTATTTAATATCAATAATTTAAAAAGACTGCGAGAGATAATTGCGTTGGCCGCGGTGGTTTAGTGGTTATGTTCCTTGCCACACATAATCGTACATCATAGATAATTGCTGAGATCCATTGGATTCTTTCTGAGTATCACGAAAATGTTTGCCTTTGGCTGTTTTCAGAATCTAGAGAAAACGAACGAACCATCACAACATTTCCATACTTTATCACATCACTTGCGAGGTGTGAAATCCCATGTTACATTCTGTCAGTCAAATTCCAGAATACATGAAATTATCATTCTAATATAATAATGTTCTCTTGGTATGTGGATTATTCAATGTAAAATTTAATTTCTGTGATGTTCAATGTAGGTGGCCTCTTGGCACAAGTGGTTATACGCTCCCCTCTCGCGGCTAGGGTATCGACATCGAATCTCGGTCGCTATATGTAGGTTTCGTGGTGGATGAAACAGAGCTTCGGCAGGTTTTTCTCGGGGTTTCGCCCATTTTTTTCCTGCTACAAATTTCACTACACCATTTCTCCACGCTCATCTCATTCACTTCGTTTCATTTCGTTCATCTGCCCCTGGTACGGTGTATTAGGAGTGGTTGGCCGGCACCCTTTTCGATCACAGACCTCCAAAAATATGGGTTTCATCATCCCTCGACTCGACCCTCAATTAGACACGAGTTGAGGATATGTATAATGTTCAATCATTTGGACAGTGTTATTTGCGATGAAAATATACACATTCCTTAAGTGGCACGATGGGTGAAATTTCTATTTTCTACATTGTTTAGTCTCATAATTTTTAGTATTTTTTTAATTTTCTTTCTACAAGATCCCTGACCTATGTATACTACTAAAAAGTAAAATTTTAATTTCTGTTAAAAGTATTGATGCTTAATGAAAAGACTGACTATTTTTTTTTAACTCTATGCGCGAAAAGTGTTAATGTGGAACAGAAGTACTGGGAGAAACAATAAGTTGCTCAAATCTTGTTACCTAGTGCAATGATCTCATTGTTAAATAAAAAATACTATATATTTAATATATAGATTATATATGTGTTTCCACTCACGAAATAATTTCTTTCTCGAAAATTTTGTTATTTTACTTATTATCGTACAGACGATTTAAAAAAATGATACAATATTAGTTTTGTTACTAGCCGTACGATGGACACGACATGTGACAAAAATGGAGAATGAAAGACAGTCATGAAAACTTATTGCAGGAAAACGTCCAGTAGGTAGGCCATTAATGAGATGGGAGAATACAATTAATGATGATCTGAAGGAAGAGAATTATACAGTGAATATTTGGAAAAATTAGCTCAGGATAGACTTGCAATGGACAGTATATGTCCGCGCGGCCATGAACGTCCGGGTTCGATAGTGCCAGTGAGTTATTAAGTTAGCCATAAAGTCTGTATTTTATGAAGCGAAATTCATTATTAAAATCCATTCAGTCTTGTTGAATCACTTATGCATGCTGTATATTTCCTACATAAAGTATCGCTGACATAAAGTTATGATTTTATGATCTGGACTGAAAGGAAAAAAAAAACCGTATCAGGTTTTCCATATCATTCACTAATTAATGAGAATGTTGGGGTATTGAATCTGATGCTTTTTTATTCGGCCAGGGCTTGGTATATTAGCAGAGGAAAAATGTATACATGGAAATAAACAAATCCTCGCAACCAATCTATAGAGAGGGTTATTCATTGGATGGAATTCTCTTCAATAACTGCTTCTTTAATTTGTAAAAAATAAATCTATATGTAGTATTCTCAAGATATAGGTTAAATATCTCATTACTTCAAGATGCAACTAAAAAATAACATAATTTTCAAAGAAGACTACTGACAAATGAATGTATGTTATTTTTATTTTTTAATAGGCCTACCTTTAATTTAGGCTATAGAAATAAGTTTTTGCGCGACGGTGCGTTTTGTCGTATTTACAGCAATGGCGACCATCATTGAAAGTTCAACTTCCTACATTTCGGGGTTGCCAACCTAAATAAGTACACAGTAATATTACATATTACAAACCTCGTGCGGGATGTAAAACCACTGCCTTTTTGTACACTACGTACAATATATATATATATATATATATATATATATATACAAAAATATATCCAAACGATAGTGTTAATATACATATATGAAACAAATCACTGCATTTTAAATTAACTGAACTTTATTTGAAACATAAAACAATAAATACGTACTTGCTGCCATTTTATCACTGATTAGTGTCATGGTCTGCTTTAGTCTCAAGCAATAAACGTTTCCCACACTGTTAACGTTAATCAGTTGTTTATATGAACGCAATATTTCCAACAAAACTGTTATTATTTTACTATTATTTATTATTTAGAAAACACCATCTCGCAAAAAATAATGTATAACGCACATTTGTGAAGTGTTTTATAGAATCTAGGAAATTATAAACTTCGCTATCGCTTGGTTTTCCTCGCTTGTGTAAAAACCACTTCCCAACCTCGCATCGTAATATACTATTATATCATGCAAGCTGTATTGGTTACGGACTTTCAATATGTTCTTTAAGTAGGCTACTGAGAAATAAATACTGTGCATTTTTACGTATTAACTTTTATTTTATTTATTCCAGAATTTGTGAGAAGAAATGTACTTCATGTATACATTACAGGGGTCTCATGCCATCCCAACTTCTCTCACAAAACATTAAACTCAACTAAATTTCCACAAATCCATACCAGGCGACACTCGTGCCACAAAAAAGATATACGCTTTAAAACATAACAGTTTTTATTTATTCCTTTTCAGCAATAAAAACTACGTCACACAAGAACTGCGTAAACTAAGCAAACTCTTCATCAAATAAAATTCGTGGTCCTATTTTGCCGATTACGGAATATGCTTTTCTTTTGTTAATTGATTCGCATGCATCCAGCTACGTTGAGATTCTATATGAAATATTTCAGGTAAATTTCTATTTCATAATGCATTTTTTAATTCGTACGTAATGTCCAGCATACTGTATGTAGATAGTGCTCGTATGTCATGTTTCATAAAGACTGACTTTTAAAATTGTGTAATATTTATAGAAATGTTGTCATGGCGGAAAAAACGTATATTTATTATTTCATTAGTCTACCGCTGTGGTCTCGAGGTAGCGTGCTGCCTTGTCACGCAGCGGGCCCAGGTTCGATCCCCGGTCGGGACAGTTTTCCTGGGTGAGGTTTTTATCGGGGTTTTTCCTCACCTGTAAGACAAATGTAAGGAAAGCTTTAAGGCCCAGACGGTCCCCGAAATCATATGGCCATCTTCATCATCCTTCACCGGTGTGGAAAGCAACGGGAAGCTACCACACCTACAATTCCCTTGTTAAGCTGCAAAACATAGCATGGAAATGCTATGATTACAGTGAAAGACCTGCCCTAGGGCAGAATTACTATCGATGGAATATTATTTTTGGATTTTTTTTCAAATTCTTAGAGTAGTCCTATTACAGATCATATCATTAACTTCCAATCTAAATATGTTTAAATAATTGTGCTCTTTAAGTTCAGAAACTAATTCCTTACATGCCATAATACCTCATTAATTATAACGAAACATTGTTCGAAAATTAAACTGAAGTACTCATTTTTTATTTTGACAATTTTTAATGTTTAAATATTAGTCATCCAGTATTTATTTTATTTACCCTACTTGTTACAATATTTTCATCTGGTAGTGGTAGAATAAAAAATTTGAAACCACTAGAAACTCATTTGTAGATTGGCGTCTTTGTAGTGTGTTGTAAGTCTCCGAGAGAAACAAAATACGGCGCATTAAACAGATATGTTTTGATTTTGATCCGCGACTCTATCAGTACTATATGCCTGTAAAATAAATTATTTGCTTTAATCCACAATGTTCCAAAATTGTGTAACCAAAATATTCCGATCAGAAAGAAATTGAGAGGGAGATTTAACTTACTATAATACGATAAACTATTAAGGATGCCATCAATCAAATAAATTATCAACAGACTCCTCGCCAAACCAAGACATAAAAAGGGTCCATTCATTATATTGACTATCCACCAACAATACCAGAAAATCGAATGCCATCTTCGTCGCCGCTTAAATCGCATAACATATCTTGCAGATCTAAAATTAATAGAAGATGTTGGGAAACATGAATCTAAAACAACAGTCTGTTAACTATCAACACACTGTATATATTTATTCTCTTCTAACCTTAGGGCATGTTTTCAACTGCATTTTAGTGATATGATTTGCAGCTTTACTGGAGAAATACAGGTGTGGTAGCTTCCTGTTGCTTTCCACACCAGGGATGATTATAATAATTATGACCAGATGATTTCCGGGGACCGTTTCGGCCTCAATGCTTCCTGATATTTGTCTTATGGGCGAGGAAAACTCTGAAATAAACTTCACGGAGGAGGCTTTCCCAAACAGGAATCGAATCCGGGCCCGCTGCGTGAAAATGCAGCACGCTACCTCGAGACCACAGGGATGGACTACATACATATAATGAGAATAGTGAGCAATATACGGTATCTTCAACCATACCTCTAACCACTTGCTGGAAGCTATCAAATTTTCGTGTGTCTTACAATTAAATTTTGATATTAAGCAATGAACGACTAATATATCATGAAAACAAAAATCGATGCCTGAACCGGAATTTGAACCCAGGGCCTTTGACTCTATACGATAGTACATTAACATCCACGCTATCAAGGCATCCCAATGCTAGTAAATCTAGTTTCAAGCACTGATTTGTCTTTTCATTACATAATTCCCAGAAAGTAGCCGTTGCATCAGTCCGTAATGCAACAGGACACGACTGACTAGGTAAACATCTTCATCGCCTCGGTCTTCTACCAACTCAACAATGTATCCTCTGCAACACTAGGGAAGATATGGATGCTGATGACATCCGAACTTGCCCAACCCTAACAACCAACAATTTCGTGTACAGATACTGGGAAGCCAGGGAAAAGATGAACATTTTATAATTTTTCTTGTTATTGTTTGTTATTGTTATTTTTTGTTTTTCTATGTCATTATTGGCTAATAAAAAATTCAAAAACCACTTCATTTAAATAAATAAATAAACATATATATATTACATATATATATATATTTATTGAATTTTTCAAATACTTACTATGAATTTTGCAGTTCCTGGTAGCCATTACAAGCACTTTATTTTTGTCATTGCTTTAAAGCTTCGTTTTATTGGAAGTAAACTTACTTGTACCTTAATTAAGAAAGAAAAAATAACGCTTGAACTGTGGCTTGAACCCTAGACCTTTGATTCTGTACATCAGTAGGACACAAATTACACCGTCCAAGCACCGATAAGAACGTCAGTATTTTTTTCTACTTATACACTTCTCGTTCGTCCGAAGGCCGATAGCTATTACCATAGAGAAACTTCGAATAGAGGGGAAACTGAGTACAGTGACATCTAAAAAATTTCGGTCGTTTACGATGAACTACAATGAGCAAACTACAATGGTAGCGCTGTTTCGTAGTAACAGAATATGTAACTAAATAAAACAAATGCAAGGCACACGGCGTCGTTCACGGCGTGTTTAACGGTGTTCACTCGGCATTATGGGAAGTTAGCCATTTTGTAAATTTAAATTTTTAACTGCTATCCTTTCGTTCTATGTAGACGGTACTGTAAATTATCGAAAGTTAAAATCATTACTTAGATTTTATTTTACTCTAATTTGTAAGTAAATTCAAGCTTGTTTACATTTTTAATGTGAATCTATTTCAAAGATAAACCTACTAGAAGTGATAAAATTCTAAGATTTGTTAGGTTAGGAAGAGTGATGTTAGTGTACAGCCATTTCTAATGAACATTTAAAAATGTGACTTTATAATGGACAGATGTACGACATGGCTAAGGTTATTTAATAAATATTGTATAAAATATGTATGTGAGAATAAGGGGGTAGGTCAATTGTACATATTTATTAAAAGAGCTCATAATGCACGTTTTAAAATTTTAATAAACGAAAATAAATGAACATGTTTTATTTATTTCCATTCTTCCTTTCTGTTAAAATTAAAGAAAATCTGTAGGTCTGAGAGACTGGGTATACATAATTCCACAATTTAAGATTAATTAATACGTCATTTATTCCTATAAAAGTTAAATTCCATGATTATTCACCAGATGGCGTTATATAATTATAATTCATAATTTTACCACCAGGCGGTGCTGAATTTCATATTAGTACCAAAAAATGAACCGAAAAAATTTAGGTGTCGTTAGTTGTATTACACTAGCGCCGCCTGTGGCAAGTACGCGCAACTTTGCCTACTTTCTTCTCTGGTACTCTGTGGCTATTACTACCAACATGCCAATTGGCATCTTCTATTCAGAAGTACTTTTATTGAGAATTTATACATTACTTTAGACCGGTAAAGCTTCATATTTTGAAAGTTTTTATTAAATTAATACTTTCCAAACCTGGATCAATTAAGAAAGACAAATTAAGGTTAAGAAAGTGTAAATTTAATAAAAACATGAAGAAATTAAATATGGTTTTATTTTATTATATAGGAATGTTTAACTCTATACTATGGAGTAAAAAAATCATTAACTGAACAAAACAACTAATTCATAAATCCATACTAGAAAGTATAATGTTATATGGAATGGAAGTGTGGACAAGTCACAACAATATGTCAACAGACTAACTTCAGTTGAAATGGATATTTAGAGAAGAGCTGCCAGAAAACCTCAACTGGAAAAAATTAGAAACACAGAAATTAGTGCAGTCAGGAGATATAGATGTAAGCTGGAGTTTTCATTCGAAATCCCGGACACACATTCTAACCTTAATATTTACAGTTTTCAATATTTAGAAACATTAGAGATTTTTAGTGAAAACGCCAAGACTATAGACTAGGAGTATAACTACCTAACTAACTAACTACTCACTGGCATATCGATCCCGAGATTAATGGCCGCGCGAATACATATGTACAAATTTGGAAATGACTGTGCTAATGTTTCTTTATCGCTGCTGTGTGATAACGTCATATTCGGAGAAGAGTCTGTTTATCGCATTTTGTTGCGATGCCGAAATAGCTGTGTCGAGTTACACAATGTATTTGTAAATGGAGAATCTGAAATCTTGAGAGAAGTTCTGTTAGCTACGATGTCGATAAATTACAAGTAAACTCAAAAGTTCAAACTAGTGGCCGACCTCTGAGAAAACATTACATAAATCTGTTGCTATGAACGTGAACGAACTTTAAAGAAAACAATACCAGGTCTGCAAATAAACCTCAATCCAGTTACTATGACAACGGAAGGGAATTTTAAACAAAACATGCAAACAACTGACCCATATTCAAGAGTCGAGCAATTGTTACTGAATTCCAGATTCTAGTGGACTTACATACAGAGAGGAATGTCAGGAATTCAACCCACATCCAACCGACAGAATACAGGCGAAATGTAAACACTGCCGCCCAATAGTTTAAATAAAATACACGGCTTTAACTCAACAAAGATGCGTTTCATTAATTAATGATTCAGTTACATTAAAATGCCACTAAGGCTATTAGTTATAATTCATTAGTCAGGATTTTTGTGTAATTAAAGGTACGTTTGCAACACAGATAGTATATATTATTCACCTGTTTTTATGTGAAACCAAGATATATTAGATTAGATTTATTTAGCCTGGTGGAGTTAAGGCCATGTGGCCTTCTCTTCCACTCACCAGGACAAACATATATTACATCAGAATATAACAATCTCAATTAACTCTAATATTAAATACTAAATAAAAATTTGATAAAAAAAATAATATCTAATATATTACGTTCTATAATGCAACCACTTAATGTTAGTTAAAATTAAGACTAAAACTAATAACAAAGTGTATACAAGCAAGACATATTAATTGGCCCTGTCTAATGTATATAAAAAACAAAGAAGAATAATAATGAGATATAGAAAACGAATTTTACTATAGGAGTAATTTAATATAAAATAAATGTATGTAAAATAAATTAATGATAGAAACAGAAAAAAGTATAGTTGCTATAATGGAAGAATCTTTATTGTCACCCCATCCTCATAATAATAATTTGATTTAATATTTGCATTTAATAAGCACATATATCATATAGTTTGCTCTTGCGCTCAATTCAAGGCGTCAAGTAGACGTGATTAACATTCCATAAAATGATCTCGATACGCAGTTAGGAACACCTGCCTTCCAACGCTTGTAAAGAAAGGTTTTTCCCCGGCATTACGCAACTTCGCTGACCTCAGTATTTTGATTCAACCATTACTTGTATATGTTATGTCTCTTTCATATGAGACGCGGTTATCAAATATAAAATTTTCTAATTGGACGTCTTAGTGTTCGCGCGCGATTCTGAAAGTCTCGGAGCTACCCACTCAATATTTATTCTATGGAACCTTCTAGATTTCCTTTGTGACTTCAGATGCGGGAATTTAACCACATAAGTAACATCCACGTACCCATCTCCGTGATGACCATCACGTTAATATAAATTAAATTAAATTAAAGTTCAACAGTGGAAAGTGACACAGTTTAGCAAATTAATAAAAAGTACGGAAAATTATATTTTGTGAAGTGATTATATAGTGAAGTATGATTTATTTGCTTTTATATAATAAATATTTTATAATTTATAATGAAATATGAAATTACTTAGTTTTCAGCTTTCCTGCCATTCAAGTGATCTCTGAACTGAGATCTGGCATTTACACTATAACATAACCAATATTTTACCAAAAGTTTGTACACAGATGAAACCTGGACTCACAAAAAATAGTTTTATTTAAAAACAGAATTTACTTAAAAAATTATTCTAATAAAGAAACAAGGAACGGAGAATAACAAAAATACCTATGATTAATTAAATAAGAGACTCGTCACCAAAGTGTATCGCCCATTCATGCCTAGCTTTCAATTCTGAAGATATTGATCTGGATTGTTGAAGAACGTAATCAAATAGAATACTAATACTAACTAAGTAACATACTGGCACTATCGAACCCATTGGTTCATGACCTTGCGACATGAGATCTCCATACATCCCTATCCTCAGGTAATTTTTCCAAACATCCCCTGTATAATCGACTTCCCTCCAATCATGGTTACTGTTATTCTCCCACTTCATTCTTGGACTGCCTACTGGGCGCTTTCTCTCTGGTTTTCCTACAAAGAGCTTCCATGGCCCTCTTTATAAGCCATTCGCGCCACGTGTCCTGCCCATCGCAGTCTACGAGACTTAACTCTTCTTATTATATCTGGTTTCCCATAAAGATCATGTATCTCGCAAAATACGAAATACTGCAATTATTATTACTACCTCGTAAATCTTTGTAAATCGTTGCCTGAGAAATGTTATGGGTATATGGTGTCCAGAGATTATAACAAATAAAGAACTTTGGAGAAGAAATGAAATTTATAAAGAAATTAAACTTAGAAAATGGAAATGGATTGGTCATGTGTTATGGAGAGAGATTTATAACATCACAAAAAAAAAGCATTTCATTGGAACCCCATGTATTCAGAAGGCGTAGATGAACAACATGGAGTAATACTATCAGGGATGAGTTGGATTGAGATTAAGGCATTGTCAAACAACAGAGGGTGTTGGCGAACTTTTATCAAGGCCCTATGCTTCCAGTGGAGTGACCAGGATTACTACTGCTACTACTACTGCTACTGCTACAATTACTACCAATGCTTCTGCTGTTACTACTGCTGCTGCGGTTTCTGCTACTACGCCAAGTTCTACTACTACTGCTGCCACTAATTAACTAACTCACTGGCACTATCAAAATCCGCAGGTTCACTACCGCGCGGACATAATCTCTCCAGACATCCCTATCCTAAGTTAATGTTTTCAGCCACATCCTGTATAATTCACTTCCCTGAAATCATGGTTAATATTATCCTCCCACCTCATTTTTGGTCTACTAACTGGGCGTTTTACTTCTGGTTATCCTACAAGTTTTCATGCCCCTCTTTCATTCTCCATTTCTGCCACATGTCCTTCGTAGTGTACGAGACTTAACTGTTCTTCTTATATCTGCTTTCCTGTAAAGATCATATAGCTCACTGTTATGTAATCTTCTCCATCCGCCTGTCTATTCATCTCTCTTTGGTTCAAAAGTTTCCTGAGAACTTTATTCTCCAATCCGGCAAGTGCTACCAATACTGCTGATACTACGACTATCACTACTGCTGCTACAACGGCTAGTACTATGTGACTATTGGCACTATGGTTAAAGCTACGACAACTACAGATACTACTTCTAAAACGAAACAATGAATATAAAATTTCCATTTCTTCAAACTCCGAGACATATTGTCTATGAAGTCGCATGAGCTGTTGTAAGTGTTATTATTATTCCCTTGAAAACAGTTAGTGGTAAGTGGAAATATAAATGAATACAGTGTAAAGGTTGAGATAATTTCTAGGAAATGGGAGGAGTTTTTTCGAGTCTCGTGTCTGGGTTGTAGAATGGAAAATGTAAACAAGCGCACATTCTATCATGGAACCACTGACTCATGCAAAGTGGCCAAGTAAATCCAGCGTGAAAACCCTTTGAGTCGCTAGCGCCAGTGACGTCACTATGACGTAATTACGAAAGTATACAGCTCACATTTTTTACTCAATTTCTATTGTTTACAAGTTAAAATGTAGGTTAAGAAAAGTTTTTTTATAAACTTTCCCAATATCTTATCTCTGCAGTATATTATTATTATTATTATTATTATTATTATTATTATTATTATTATTATTATTATTATTATTATTATTATTATTATTACAACAGTAATTAATATTATTGTTGTTAGTAGTAGAATTAGTAGTAGTAGTAGTAGTAATAATAATGGTATTTAGTGAGTTGTATTAGTAGTACATTTGTATTAAATATTCTTACTTGAAAAATAAACAAATATGACTGATATGCATATGTATGTAGGCCTATATTCTGGATAATACCCGGCGTGCGCTGCTACGCCTAAACAAATGAAAATTAATGTGATTTTATGTTTAGTTTAATAAGTGAAAGGAAACATAATTATAAATTTGTATTTTTTAGATGCTCCGTGCTGATTACCCGGCGTTGCCCAGGAATCTACTTATCTCGATCTTCTTTACATAAATGAGCTGAAATACGAAAATTAATGTTTTATGTTTAGTTAAATAAGTAGGAAGAAAAATTTATATCGTAATTATTTTTAGATACCCCTTGCTGTTTACCCGGCGTTGTACGCGAATCTACTCATCCCGATCTTCATGGCATAAAATAGCTGAAAGACAAAAATTAATGTACTTCATGTTTAGTTGAATAAGTAAAATGAAAAATAATTGTAAATGTATATCGTAATTTAAGATTCCCCGTGCTGATTGCCCGGTGTTGCTCATGAATCTACTTATCTCGATGTTCTTGGCATAAATGAGCTAAAAGACAAAAAATTCGTTATTATGACATCCGTAAAAGAATGTCCGCCATGTGCTGCTATGCTTGCACAGGAATCTACGTATTTGTCTCGATCTTCTTGGCATCAATGAACGACAAAAATGGTTATTTGAGTTATCCATAAGATATAAACATATGCTGTCGCGGACTTTTGTGTAGAGCGTTTTGAGATATTCAATATTCTGTGTACATTAATTTTGTGTATTTATTATGGTTCAGGCAGCGTAAGCCATTTAAGCATTCAAAGAGCTGCTTTTTTCACGTTTTGAACTACAAATGGCGATTTTTAAGGGTGTAGGAGTTGAGTATCACAACTCTCTTATAGCCCATGTTCATCCCGGGAATTTCCTTGTGATTTTGCAAATAGCCCAACACAATCGAATCAACGGTATGGCCGCGCATAAAGTACGAATAAACAACAAACAAACAAACAAACAAACAAACAAAAACATTTTTATATAGCTATTAGATATGCAATGAAAAGAAAAAATGAATGCTTGAACCGGAATTTGAACCCGGAGCCTCTAACTCTATACGTTTGCGCGGTACCAGTTTCGCTATCCAGCCATCCCTGTTCAAACATTAATTCTTTCTTTCCTTATATACAATATCAATTCATAGGAGACAGTGGGATGCGGCCGCAGTGCCACCTTACGGTTTTTATGAGAACAGAGCATTCTAACGAGAATATTTACATTTAGCAATGAAAGCCTAATATGACATGAAAAGAAAAAAATCTTCATTTCATGTTTTTTTTTTAGTTTAATGCTAAGCGTCAAAATTTAATTGTAACATTGATATTATATATATATATATATATATATATATATTATATATATATATATATAGAATGTGCATAAGTATAATTGTAATTTGTATTTTATATGAAACTTGTGGCATCTGAAAGCGATGAGACATATAGCGAGGAAGATGTTCCATGTTTCGTTTCGATTCTGGTAATGCTTGTTGTGTTCTGTGATTAGTGACGTAACAACTTGTAATTCACCGACTCGCCACTCCGTATCATCCCTTGGACGCACAATCATATACCATATAAACGTCCTGCCCTTACATATTATAGACGTAGTATCACCATATATGTAATACCATATATAATTAGAAGAAAATAAAATTCACTTTTTCACTGCAGTCAAAAAATAAGAATTTAAAATATTTATTACACGAAAGTAAGCAAACCTACTCCTTATATTGATGAGATTCTAGGAGATCATCAATGTGGATTTAGAAGAAACAGGTCTACAACACATCAGATATTTAGCTTAAAACAGATTTTAGGAAATAAATGGGAATATAATGGTATGTACATCAACTACACATAGACTTAAAAAAAGGCATACGATTCACTTAAGAGGGACAAGTTATATAGTATCCTGCTGGAGTTCGGATTTCCTAAAAAGTTAGTTAGACTTATAACAATGTGTCTAAATGGCACAAAGAGTAGGGTGCGTGTAGGCAAACTGTTTTAGGATAGTTTTGAATTCCAGAATGGGTTGAAGTAAGGAGATGCACTATCTCGTCTACTATATCAGTAAACTAATATACGGTCACACATAGAAATACATTATATAATGGATATGGACGGCTAATAATAGATGAGGGAAATTTTGAGGAAGTGGCTGAATTCAAATACCTAGGAACAATAATCACAAACAGCAATGAGATGCACAATGAAATTAAACATAGGCTCAATTCTGGAAATATGTGTTATTATGCATTACAGAAACTCTTGACTTCACAACTCCTTTCAAAAAATGTTAAACTGAAAATATATAAAACTATAATTCTACCACTTACATTATATGGTATCTTTACCTTGTCGTGGTGGAGTGGCTTGCGTGCTTAAATGATCCTGAGAGATATGCCGACGGTAGCATTGCTTCCAATAGGGTTACCCATGCCGGACTGATCGAAGGTGATAAGCCAGAAGAAAAAAAGTACCTTGGTAGAAAGAGTAAAAACTTTAAAATACAACCGTCAAGAACGCAGACATGGGTTCTACTGGGGTAAATTTTCCGGAGGTCAAATAGTCCCCCATTCGGCTCTCCGGGCGGGGACTACTTCAGGGAACACATGTCAAAGGCTCAAACATAAGGACATGTTCCTAGGAACATAGAATGTTAGGACTTTATACAATAGCGGGGCACTAGAGATATTAACGCGGGAATTAGATAAATCGCCTTTGGATATAGTGGCTTTACAGGAAGTTAGATGACCAGGAGAAGGTAGTCAGGAATCAGGAAGTTTTCCATTATACTGCGGGGGTGCAGAAGGATCTGCATTTGGAACGGATTTTTTAGTCAGAAGGAGGATCCTATCCGCTATCCGAGGTATTAAGTTTGTTAGTGATAGGATATCATACATAATTCTAAAGGGTAAGCAACATGATTTTATAATTGTAAATGTACATGCCCCCACAGTCGATAAAGATGACAATATCAAGGATGAGTTCTATGAAGTATTAGAATGCATATTTGATAGCCTTTCACGATATCATATGAAAATTGTCTTAGGAGATTTTAATGCAAAAGTAGAGCGGGAGGATATATTCAAACCAACAATAGGCATATTCAGTCTTCATGAAGATAGTAACGACAATTGGGTTAGATTAGTCACCTTCGCCACATCAAAGAATCTCATTGTTAAGAGCACAACATTTCAGCATAAGGATATTCATAAATACACCTGGACGTCCCCAGATGGAGACACTCGGAACCAGATAGATCATGTATTCGTGGACAAACGCTGGCACAGTAGCATCATCGGTGTTAGATCAGTTAGAATGACATACTACAATTCGGATCATCATCTGGTCAGAGTGAAAATCAGACAACGGCTATCGCTTATGAGAGGAACAAACACTAAAGATGATTCTATAAAATTTGAATTAAAAAACTTCAAAAATTATGAAATGTGGCAAGAATACCAAATCAAAATTGCTAATAGATTTGAAGTACTGGAATCATCATATGACAATGTGCAAACGAAGACGAAACTGATATAAATAAAGAATGGAAGGCTATAAGAGATACTATTAAATTGTCAAGATCAGAAAGCATTAGTTGTTTAAAAAAGAGGCAAAACAAGAAATGGTTTGATGAGGAATTTGCCGACATTGTAAAGAAAAGAAAGCTAGCAAAAATGAAATGGTTAGACGAGAAAAATGAGGTAAACTTAGAGCAATTGGGTAGTATTAGACGGGAAACCACCAAGTTACTAAACAGTAAAAAGAGGGAATATTTGAGGGAGAAGATTAATGATCTTGAAATGAATGCAAAAAATTGGAACATTAGAGAATTATAGCAGGGAATTAATATAGAGAAGGAAGGGTTTCAGGCTGTAACAAACATAATTCGGAATGAAAATGGGGATATGATTGCAGATTCCAGGAGTATATTAAATTGATGGAAAAGTTACTTTAATTAGCTATTAAATGTACATTCAGAACAGGACATCGAGGAGGATAATTTACAGACAGCACAAATGCTAGTCGCAGAACCAAGGGCATTAGAGTTTGAAATGGCGATTGAAAAATTGAAGATGAATAAAGCATCAGGTTCGGATGAATCCCAGCAGAACTGATAAAATCAGGGGGAGAAAAATTGATGGACAAGACACGCTGGCTGCTTTGTATTATTTGGGAAAAAGAAGCACTTCCAGATGAATAGAAAGAATCAATTATCGTATCAATTTATAAGAAAGGAGATAAAACTGATTGCAACAACTACAGGGGCATCTCATTACTTTCAACTTCGTACAAAATTCTAACAAATATATTAGTGAGCAGATTTACTCCCTATGTTGATGATATGCTAGCAAATCATCAATGTGGATTTAGAAGAAAGAGGTCTACAACAGATCAGATTTTTAGTATAAGACAGATTTTAGAAAAGAAATGGGAATATAATGGTACTGTACATCAACTATACGTAAACTTCAAAAAAGCATATGATTCAATTAAGAGGGAGAAGTTATATAGTATCCTGCTGGAGTTCGGAATTCCTAAAAAGTTAGTACGAATGTGTCTAAATGGCACAAAGAGTTGGGTGCGTGTAGAAAACAGTTTTCAGACACTTTTTAAATCCAGAATGGGTTCAAGCATAGATATGCACTATCTCCTCTACTATTTAATTTTGTACTAGAGCATGCCATTATATCTTTAGAGAATGAGGAAGGCTTACAACTCAATGGTATTAATAAGCTGTTAGTTTATGCTGATGATGTAGTACTATTGGCCAATATCGAGGAGATACTGAAGGCCAACACGCACACACTATTGAGTAACACTAAGAAATTAAGACTGAAAGTAAATATCAACAAAACTAAATATATGGTCACACGTAGGAATACATTATTTATAGATGTGGACAGCTAATGACAAATGAGGGAAATTTTGAGGAAGTGGCTGAATTCAATTACCTAGGAACAATAATCACAAATAGGAATGAGATGCACAAAGAAATTAAACATAGGCTCTTCTGGAATTGCGTGCTATTATGCATTGCTGAGACCCTTGTTGTCCCAACTCCTTTCAAAAAACGTTAAACTGAAAATACATAAAACCATTATTCTACCAGTCATATTATATGGGTTCGATACATGGATTCTTACTTAAGGGAGGAAAGGAGATTACAGTTATTTGAGAATAAAGTACTTAGGAACATTTTTGGACCAACGAGAAATTAACAGACAGATGAATGGATAATACTACATAACAATGAACTACATGGTCTTTATAGGAAGCCAGATATAATAAGAACAGTTAAGTCTCGTATACTGCGATGGGCAGGACATGTTGAACGTATGGGGAATGAAAGATTTGCATGGAAGCTTCTTGTAGGAAAGCCAGAGGGAAGACTCCCCGTTGGTAGACCAAGAATGAGGTGGGAGAATAACATTAACTATGATTTGAGGGAAGTAGATTATACAGGGATGGATTGGAAAGCATTATCTCGGGATAGGGATGTATGGATTGCTTATGTCCACGCGGCCATGAACCGTCGGGTTCGATAGTGCCAGTGAGTAAGTAAGTAAGTAAGTGTATTATATGGATGCGAAACATGGACTCATATTTTATTGGAGGAAAGGAGATTACGAGTATTTGAGAATAAAATACTTAAGAAAATGTTTGGATCTAAGAGTGATGAACAGACATGTGAATGGAGAAGACTGCATTACAATGATTTACATTTTCTTTATAGGAAGCCAGATATAATGAGAACAGTTAAGTCCCGTAGACTGCGATGGGCAGGACATGTGGCACGGATGGAGAATGAAAGACGTGCATGGAAGCTTCTTGTTGGAAAACCAGAAAGAAAACCACCAGTTGGTATACCAAGAATGAGGAGGGAGAATAACATTAACTATGATTTGAGGGAAATAGATAATACAGGGATCATTGAAAACATTGGCTGAAGATAGGGATATGTGGAGAGCTTAGCCGCACGGTCATGAACCACGGTTCGATAGTGCTAGTGAGTTAGTTAGTTATTCATGGCACGAAATTTGACTAAGAAACTCCCACTAGGGTGTACTAGTGTCCCCATGTGGCACGTTTGGTGCATATACACATTTATATTACACAAAACTTATGTAACATTAATTTTATTTATTTCGATACTATGAGAAATACGAGAATAATTTCCTCAAAATAATTTCAAATTATTATTTGTCAAAATGTGAAATGAAAGTACAGTAAACTTCGAGTTCTTTTCTCAGTGATAATACGCCACTAAATCAACCTATGTGGATATTTGGTAAGGGAATATTGTTTGATATTTTCATTATTTTATGTCCACCGCTGTGCTCTCAAAGTAGCGAGCTGCTCAGTCACGTAGCGGGCCTAGGTTGGATCTCCAGTCGGGACACGTTTCCAGGGTAAGGTTATTTTCGAAGGTTTTCCTCACCCGTAAGACAGAAGTCAGGAAACGTTAAAGCCCAAACGTTCCTCTAACACCATATGTTCTTCATTATCATACTCGCCTCGTTAGAAATTTAGTTTAAGACCTCTCGTGGCGCATCATCATCTCATCCCATCGGGGTGGCGTAACCCCGTCTTTCAGATGCCCCAACCTCAGAAGTGGGTTACAAATACGCAATGACAGGAGATAATACCAGAAATGTGATAATGGTAACCTCTTGGCATTGATTGAAAATAAGTTGTGTTGCAGACGCAGAGGTTTGTATTATAAGTTCCATAAGCAACGTAACGAAACGAAGTACATTGCATCGTATCTTGAGTTGGGAAACAACTTAGAAAATTAATTATATTTTCTATAACATTAACTATGTGATATGCGTGTGTTCATAAGCGATTTTATATAATTTAATTATTATAATAAAAATATAGTAATTCCTTTTATTTCCGTATCTTCGTTAAACTGGCGGACATGCCATCAAATCTTTAGAAGATAAAGCAGGCGCATAACTCAATGTTCTTAACACTCTGTATGCCAGTGGTAAAACCTCTTGAGTCAGAGATTTAAATCGCGCCCGCCGATGTGATCGGCTTTGCAAGTAGTTTAAGTATATTGTCTGGCAGGCAATGGACAGGAAAACCAGAGCCATTCTAATAACAGCTATTGGTACATGCTGGTTATTAAGCCACGGGAAGGCCAAAACATATATACCGTTCAATAAAACTAATCTATTAGGGCTTAAAAGTGAATATTAATAAAACTAAATACGTCCACCTCTTTGGTCTCGAGGTAGCGTGCTGCCTTGTCACGCAGCGGGCCCGGGTTCGATCCCCGGTCGGGACAGTTTTTTTGGGTGAGGTTTTCATCGGTGTTTTTCCTCAACTGTAAGACAAATGTCAGGAAAACTTTAAGGCCCAAACGGTCCCCGAAATCATACGGCCATCGCAATCATTATCATTCATATTCATCTTAGATTAAGTTTAGGATTAAGGGCTCTCCTGGCGCACCACTATCATCATCCATCATATCATCGGGGCAACGTAATCCCGCCTTCCAGGCGCCCCAACCTCAGAAGTGGGTTACAATTATGCCATTGCCAGGATAGAATAGCAGAAATGTCTAAAAGTACAAAACTGGTGACATAAGAAAACTAAATATGCGATAACAGATAAGAGTACATTTTTTAATGGAAATAGTTAATGACAAATGAGGAAAATTTTGAAGTAGTGGCTGAATTCAAATACTAGCAACAATGATTACGAACAGAAATGACATACAGAAAGAAATTAAATCTAGGCTCAATTCTAGAAATACATGCTATTATGCATTACAGGTACTTTCGTCATGTCATTTTTTCTCTAAAAAAAAGTTAAACTAAAAATATATAAAATACGTTCAGTATTAGAAAGGTCCGTCACGCAAAAATTGTGTAAACTAAGAGAATTCCTCAGCTAGTCGAATTTAAGATTGTTCAGGTATACTTACAACATTTTTAGACCAATGAGACACAGGAGAAATGAGAAGACGACGGAACAGTGAGCTACATGATGTTAGTGGGAAACAAGATATGAACAGCTACAGTAAGCCTCTTACACTGCTATGGGCAAGAACATGTGGTACGAATGGGAAATAAAAGAGGGGCCAGTGGGCAAAATATGTGGCACAATTTTGAATAAAAGGGGGACATCTAAACTCCTTGTAGGAAAACCTGAGAGAAAGCGTGTCCAAAATAAAAAAATAAAATAAAAATAAACTTTCTTTAGAACTCCAGAATTGATAATACAAAAGCATAATCTGGTGGACTATTATAAAATTATGTGTATCCAATCCCTCTTATCTGAAATTATTATATTTTGTTTATATTTAATTTAAATACACGAAATGGAAGGAAGTCATAAAATACCCATTAAGTGAATGTGTCTTATCATTTTACACTTTATTTTAATATTTTTTTGTGTATTTATATATATAGAATAGTCTTACATTCTATTTTAGATTATAGATATTATTTTATACGTTACTTTATATTATTATGAAATATCGACTTTCATTATAAAATAAAATTATCATCATTAAATTATTGATACAATATTCAACATTGTCATACATGGAAGTGTAAGAAATTTAGAAAGAAAACAAATTATTATCAATACATCACGGAAAACATGGTAGCACAACATGTAAATGAAATATGAGAAGTAGGCCTATGTTCATAAAATGATATAAGAATATGGGCCAGGAGCCTAAAACTACTGTGTGTATATATATATATAAATCCTTCAGAAGCTGAAGGAATAAAATTAAACCAAAGTATCACTTTAGAGCATCGTTTCCCAACCTGTGGTTAGCGAACCTCCAGGAGATTCGCAAAATATTTCAAGGGATTCGCCAAAACGTTTCCGTAATGGTGCATTTTCAGATTAGGCTTATTATTGTTTTCTTCATTTCTGCGGCATTATAACCTCTATCTATCTTCGGTTTTTTACAGCTGCTACCGTCTTCTCGTGCCAAACCTCCAGAGCCTACGATCTTGAGCATCTTCAATTCTTAGCCCTCTTGCTTGCATTAATGTCTTCATGTTTTCCTTCCATGTTAACTTCGGTCTCCCTCTCTTCCTCCTTCTGGTCGGATGCCATTGATATAGTTGCTTTGGCCATCGCTCATCTTCCATTCTTAAAACAAGTCCTAACCACTTTAATTCCTTCTCCTCAATTCTTTCAATTATGCTTTCTTCGGCTTCCATTATATTTCTAACTTTCTTATATGTGACATGTTCTCATTTTGACTTTCTGTCCCTTCTGCGTAAATAATCTATTTCTAGAGCTATTAGTCTATTCATGTAGTATTGATTGTCCATACCTCACTTCCATACATTGCATCAGATTCTATCAATGTTTTACCAATATATTTTGTTGTGTCTTTCCAAATATGCTTATCCCGCCATATGGAATTTAATGATGATATTATTTTGCTATTCAATTCAATTCTATTTGTTTATATTCTCTTTGTCTATATCTTCAATGTTGTCCATAATTATTCCCAAATATTTAGTTTGTTTCACTTGCTTTATTTGGATTCCTTCCTCCAATATTAAATTTTCTCTTTCATTGCTATTTATTGCCAGATATTTTGTTTTTTTGTAAATTTACTGTGAGACCCCATGATTCATATGAGTTTTTCAATATTTTTATCATGAAATCCATATCAAATTTGTCTTGTGCTAAAACCAGTTGATCATCTGCAAATTGTAATGTCAGCAAAAATCTGTTGCCTATTGGGATAGCCATACATTTTCAGCTTTGTTTCCATTTCTTTAATATATATTCTAAATAAATATTAAATAAAATTGGTGATAGACGGCACCCGTGTTTCAATCCCTTTGTGTTTTTTATAGGATTAGATATTATATTTCCAATTTTTACATAATCGTAGTTATCTTCATAAATTTGTTTAATAATTTCTATTAGGTTTCTATCAATATTGTATTTCTCTAAAACTTCCCATAATTTGTTCCTCGGAATTGAGTCATAAGCTTTCTCTAAATCTATCATTGTCAAATGGGTTTCTTCTCCAACTGCAGTCCGTTTTTCAATTAACTGTTGGATTACAAATATATTGTCAACACATGACCTTCCTGGTCTGAATCCATTTTGATCTTCTCCTATTTTGTCTTTAATATCTGTTTGTAACTTTGTTTTTAAAAAACTTTGTAAATATTCTATATAATGTGTTATTTATACTTAGTCCTCTGTAGTTTTTTGCGTCTCTTCTATCACCCTTCTTGTATATTGGTACAATGTAGCTTATTTTCCATTCATCAGGAATCTCCTTATTGCAATGCACTTATTAAACAAGTCCCTCAATCTACCTATTAAATTTTTTGGGCCATATTTAATTAACTCATTGGTATGTTTCCTAGCCCTGGTGCCTTTTATATATTTAGGGTTTGAATTTCTAATTCTATATCTGTTATATCAAATTCCAGAGCGTTCATTTCTATAAAATGGATTTTCTATTGTTTCCATAAGCTCATTTCTACTTCCTGACAATAAATCTTGGTAATGTTTTTCTGCGCCAGATTTTACTAACAAATTTATCTTGCTGGATCCTTAGTTGGTTTTCAGTGCTTTTAAAAATCTCCATACTTCTGATGATTGTGATCCTCCTATATAACTTTCTATTTCTTGACATTTACTTTTCCATAATTTGTTTTTTTCCTCTATCACTTTCCTTTTAACTTGGGCGTTTGTTCTCTTATATTCTATCCAATTCTCTGTTGTTTTATTTATCAACCATTCTAAGCAGCACTTTTTCTTCTTTTTGATTAATTCTTCAATATCATCATTCCACCAATCTTGTGTATTTTGTTTTTTATTTATCGTACCAAATGCTTATTTTGTTGCCGAATGTATTATTTCCTTTAATTGATTATATTCTTCTTCTGTCTTCATTGTAATCCAAGTTCTCAATTTTAACTTTCAGTCTTTCTTTATACAGGTGTTTTAACTTCCAGTCTTTCTTTATACAGGTGTTTTAACTTCCAGTCTTTCTTTATACAGGTGTTTTAACTTCCAGTCTTTCTTATACAGGTGTTTTAACTTCCAGTCTTTCTTTATACAGGTGTTTAACTTCCAGTCTTCTTTATACAGGTGTTTTAACTTCCATCTTTCTTTATACAGGTGTTTTTAACTTCCAGTCTTTCTTTATACAGGTGTTTGATTACCATCCTAATTATACAAATACAATTTAATGTTTTTCTTCCTGCTTCAGATGCGTTCTTGATTCCCTTGTTTCATCGTGTACTTTTTTTCCTGTAAGGAATTTGAGAATGATCTATGCTTTGAGTAGATAGTGGTCGGAACCACAATTTGCTCCTCTTTTAACCCTCGAGTCCTAAATAAATAAGGACGTATTTTGCTTTATAATTATGTAGTCTATTATTGATTTCTGATTGAGATTAGGTCGTTTCCAAGTAAATTTATGTATATCCTTATGATCGAAAAATGTGTTCACTATTTTTAATTTATGTTGTTTACACATCTCTATGATTCTAGTTCCATTATCGTTGACTTCTTCTTCACCACTTTCCCATTTAAGTCTAACATTACTATTAAATCTTCATTACTTCGTATTTTCTCTATTTGTTCCACTATCATTTATAATAATAATAATAATATTAATAATAATAATAATATTATCATCATCATCGTCCTTTCAAGTATTAGGCCCAGTGGCTCGTTACGGTCTCCCGCCATCTCCGAAAAGGTCGACCCACAGATCTTCTGCCTCGAGGAATGTAGTGAAGTATTTTTTTTTGGTATTCTGTGACGTAATATTATTATTATTATTATCTTAAAATTAAATTAACCCTAAATGCCCCTTATTACATATGTGTAACATTTGGAATTTATCAAATTATTTCCACAATAAATTATATTTACCGCGAATGCCTGATTTACAGTTATGTAACTACGTTAGGAATGCATTTGGTTTCGCTACAACTAGGCCTTCATGTTGTGTAACGTTTAAGCCGTAACTAGAGTAAACTTTAGGTTTTAACCTTCAATGGTTATTTAATTTAAGGTTATTAAACCTTTTGCTTGGAATTAAATTTTATGCAGGTATGTATATTTAAACGTCAGTGGTTCACCCAACTCAGATCATTGTGGAAGGGGTTCGCGAGTCGAAAAAGGTTGGGAACCGCTGCTTTAGAGGAATATAAATTTTAATCTGTTAGTGTTTTTGCACACCTCTGAACTAAGACCAATAATAAAAAATAATGTAATGAAAGCAGAAATTAACAATTGGATAATAACGTATAATTTGTCATTACAAAATCCTTTTCCTCATGGCTACTATAGAGATCAACAAAAGTTAGCAATCAATTATAAAAATATAGTAGAGTTCGTTTAACCAACAAACTTGCATTGTTTGTTGAAGGAGTACACCTGAAATAAAAAAAAATAAATAGCTCTAGCGGTCGCAATTTTAGATTTTCCGCACCACATTCAGTATATTATATGCTATTAGTCCACTACTGTGGCCTCGAGGTAGTGTGCTGCCTTGTCACGCAGCGGGCCCGGGATCGATCCCCGGTCGGGATAGTTTTTCTGGGTGAGGTTTCTACCGGGGTTTTCCTCACCTGTAAGACAAATGTCGGAAAAATGTAAAGCCCAAATGGTCCCCGAAATCATATAGCCATCATCATGACCATCATCCTCCTTCACCGGTGTGGAAAACAACGGGAAGCTACCACACCTACAATTCCCTAGTAAAGCTGCAAAGCATAGCACGAGGGTGCTATCATTGCAGTGAAAGACCTGCCCTCGGGCAGGATTACTATGGATGGATGGATATGCTGTTACAATAAAATGAGGAAAGTATTATCCAAAATCAGGAAAATAGACCATTACAAGCGGGGGTTTATATAAAACCTAACATTAAAATAAATACTCTTTGTTTTCACTGCTGTTCGACATATTTAAATAACTTGTATCACGAGAAATTAGTTTTTCGACAATTTAAGGGTTAACAAAAGAAAGTATGTGCACCGGGAGACGATCCAGAAACTAGTGATGATTGTGAAAGTGGTGCAACTTTGTCACCTCCTGAGTCCGAGTAGTGTAACGTGTTCTTGTGTTCACCCGCTACAGTTTAGTGAGTATGGTGTTATTGCCGCACTTTTATCTAACCTTTTCAGTTGTAGTAGCCCTATATATCATTTTATTACTGAATGTTCTATTATTGTCCTGTTTGAATAGAAGAGAAGATTTATTTGCCCTATTACTCTGGGAGAATACAAGTTATTATTATTATTATTATTATTATTATTAACATTATTATTATTATTATTATTATTATTATTATTATTATTATTAAAATCTCTGATTATAAGTCATGATGGATGCAACATGTTAATCGAGTGGAGGATCATAGGATACTCAAGCAGATATTAAGCTATTAACCTGAAGGAAGAATAAGACAGGACGTCCACTCAAAAGACTTTTGGATGGTATTTCTATTGAGGTCGAAACATTTCAACATTAGGCTTAATTCGTGAATTATCTATGATGAATATTATTATGACTTGTATTATTACTCCCATTATTATTATTATTATTACTATAATAATAACTATAATAATAATCTATCTATCTATCTTCGGGGTTTTTTTTGCCGTCTTCCCGTTCCAAACATCCAAAGCCTACGATATTGGGCATCTTCAATGCTTTAGCCTTCTTGCATGCATTACTGTCTTCATGTTTTCCTTCCATGTTAGCTTTGGTCTCCCTCTTTTATTTTTCTAGTCGGTTGTCATTGATATAGTTGCTTTGGCCATCGCCCATCTTCCATTCTTAAAATATGTTCTAACCACTTTAATTCCTTCTCCTCAATTATTTCAATTATGCTTTCTTCTGCTTCCATTATGTTTCTAATTTCCTTATTTGTGACATGTTCTCATTTTGACTTTCTAGCACTTCTGCGTAAATAATCCATTTCTACAGCTATTAGTCTATTCTTGTGGTACTTATTTATTGATTGTCATACCTCACTTCCATACATTGCAACAGATTTCACCAATGTTTAACCAATATATTGTTTTATGTCTTTCCAAATATGCTTATCACACCATGCTAATAATAATAATAATAATAATAATAATAATAATAATAGTATCATCTCTTAGTAATCAAATTATTAATAACTCAAATCTAGTTCAGGTTACTGATGTATGGTTAACTTTGTGGCTGAGTTTTCTTAAACTAAAATTGTACTGAGAGCCGTATGTTTAGAGACAATCTCTTTGCATTCTTGCGTTGTTGCCAACATAAAAAAAATTAAACATTATAATCGAACTTCAATTTAATGCTCATAGTAAGTTTTGTTTTCATCATCATTATAGTCCATTCACGAATGTAGTCCAATTGTTTACCTATTTTTTTGCCTAGAAAATACCATCCAGAAATCATTTGAGTGTACGTCCTAAGGAATCTCAATATATATTGCAAGTCTCAAAATAAAGAAAGCTTTATTTTTATATGAAAATTTTAACATTTATATTCACATTTGTCAATATTTTCATAGAAGAGATCAATTAGTTCTATATATTAAAACTTCAATCGAGTATACAAACGTGAAAGTAATAATGCTCCGTTAGGATGTTCTGGATTAATATAGAACAAATTATGCCTTAATTTAAGAAATAAGACAAGCTATAATGTTTGTTATTATTTTTGCATTTAATATTGATAAACAGTTTTAAGAGTATTGTTGAACATAATATTTCACATAGGTTATATTTATATTCCTTGGAATTATTAGATTGTTTTCCTTATTTCCCTTTCACAGTGTTATAACCATATCTCCCTTTGACACAATTTGTGGTATTCGCAAATTTGACCATGTTACACCGTCCCTGGAACAATTATCGTGGCTTCATCTAAGAGATCGTAGAACTTTTCATTCACTATCCCTTCTCTAAAAAATCCTTCACACATCATCGCCTATTTATTTATCACGCCGCTTCATCAGACTATCCGACACACATAATCTTGACACTCGATCCCATCAGCACATTGTCCTTTATATCCCTCCTCATCACACTGTATATTATTCATTATCTTTTACGGTCTCACTTACCAAAACATGGAATTCCCTTCCGACCTATGTCAGAGACTGTCAAACTATAACATCCTTCAAAACAAATTAAAGAATTATTTAATAACAAAACTAACTTATACACCTCACTAATAGTATTCTTTTAACAATTAATAAATTTATTATCTATGAAATTAATATTAAGATTAACAAATATTTATTTTGTTTTGTTTTAAATATTGTACAAACGTAAAATTAGTTTTCTATATCTCATTATTTTCTTTGTTTTATATATACATTAGACAGGGACAATTTAATATGTCTGGCTTGTATACATTTTATTATTAGTTTTAGTCTTCACTTTAACTAACATTAACTAGTTGCATTATAGATCGTAATATAATAGATATTATCTTTTTGATCAAATTTTTATTTAGTATTTAATATTAGAGTTCACTGTGATTGTTATATTCTGATAAAAACATATGTTTGCCCTGGTGAGTGGAAGAGAAGGCCACATGCCTTAACTCCACCAGGCTAAATAAATAAATCTAAAAAAATCTAAAAATCTAACATGTATTTTCTCTTTAGGATGGTTGACACATAACATAATTATTTTCTCTTTAGGATTGTAGATACTCATCAGAGCTGGGATTCTTTTAATATTCATGGGGCTCAAGTGGCCTCTCTGGTTCACTTTGTATATCAATACATTATCATTTAGGCTTTATGTATTATTCTTGTGTGTGTGTGTGTGTGTGTGTGTATATATATATATATATATATATATATATATATAGTAGTAGGACTTTATTAGACAAAAAGTAAGATATTTACAATATTATTTACAAATATGGGTCGCACGGGCAGTAAGCCGTACGTGCTGTTGACAGTCCGTTACAATAAAGTAATAATTGGTACTAGTGTAAAGAAAAATAAAAAAAAACAGCAATAACATTACAATTACATAAAGAAAACCACAATAAAAATATTACAATTAAATAATAACACAATAGCATTATACACTAAAAACATTAACATTACAATTACATAAAGAAACACAATAATATTACAATTAAGTAATAACACAATAGCAATAACATTACAATTACATAAATAAAACACAATAATAATATTACAATTAAATAATAACACAAGAGCATTATACACTAAAAACATTAACATTACAATTACATAAAGAAAACACAATAATATTACAATTAAATAATAACACAATAGCATAAAAACACAATAATATTACATAAATAAAACACAATAATAATATTACAATTAAATAATAACACAAGAGCATTATACACTAAAAACATTAACATTACAATTACATAAAGAAAACACAATAATATTACAATTAAATAATAACACAATAGCATAAAAACACAATAATATTACAATTAAGTAATAACACAATAGCAATAACATTACAATTACATAAATAAAACACAATAATAATATTACAATTAAATAATAACACAATAGCATTATACACTAAAAACATTAACATTACAATTACATAAAGAAAACACAATAATATTACAATTAAGTAATAACACAATAGCATTATACACTAAAAAAAAACATTAACATTACCAATCACATAAAGAAAAACACATTTAATATTACAATTAAATAATAACACAACAGCATTATACACTAATTAATTTATATATAATTGTTAATAATTAATGGTATTGCATTTTGATAACATATATTTATTCATGAATGAGTGTTGTCCTTATTTTTCGCGTTTTGTCCAGAAATTTACCGAGGTTTATCCAATTTTCTGGATTACCAATAGCTCGTAGCATGCCAATCTTTCCCGATTTGAATTTAGAAATCTTCCGGTAATAACTGACGCCTCCAATATTCTAATCATTACATTTTCCTAATATATGTATCTCATCTTCAAAGTTCCCGCACATTGGACATATTCGCATATCGTGATCGTCGCTAATTTTTAGAAATTTCCATGCCCCTAGCTAAACCAAGCAAGCCCTGATCTCTCCTTAAATCCTAGGTTGAGTATATACGATTCTTTTTCCCAAGACGTGTTTTAATAATAATAATAATAATAATAATAATAATAATAATAGCTTTATTTTACCTGGCAGAGTTAAGGCCTTAAGGCCTTGTCTACCACTCAACCAGGTTTTAAAAAAAATACAAAAGAAAAGTCTTCTTAAATCTATAATTACATATATATATATATAAACGATTACAAGTTATGAATACAATACAATTAATATTTATAATGTATTTTGACTTACTCTAAATTTAACGAATTAAATATATAATATGTACAAGATATATAAAAAACGAGGAAAAGATTAATGACATAGTATAAAATTAAATAAATAGAGAAAAATTAATTATTAGACCAACAGGTAACTGTATAAGCGTGACTTAAAGGTGCCAAGTGTGCGGCAACCCCTGATATCTTGAGGAAGGAGATTCCAGGAGCGGGCGGAGGCTACTGTGAAGGAAGTAGAATAGGAGGAAGTGCTATGAAGAGGAATTGTTAGCAGACTGCTATCTTGTGAACTAGTGTCAATATTGTGGTAGGAGGATAACTTCTCAAATCTGGACGCCAGGTAAGTAGGAATGTAGGAATTCAAAAGCTTGAAAAGTAGCGAAAGAGAGTGCAATTTACGTCTGTCAGTAAGACGGAGCCAAGAGAGGTTATTAAAGTGTTCGGAAATATGGTCATAACGGCGGATATTGAAAATGAATCGAATGCAAGCATTATGAACACGCTGCAGTCTCTGCTACAAGGCATAGTTTAGATCATTATATATAATGTCACAATAATCGAAGTGTGGTAACACAAGATTCTGCACTAGGATTTGTTTTAACGAAACTGGGAGAAAATTCTTTTAAACGTCTAAGATAATGTAAAATGGAGAAAGTCTTTTTACATATGTGTTTCACTTGTGTTTGCCAGGTTAAATTTGCGTCTAGATGTAGTCCAAGATCTATTACTGAAGAAGAATAAGGGATAATTATATTATTTATAGTAATGTTTGGAAGTGTAGATATGTCAAAGGTTGTAAGCAGTCTTTGTTGTCCCATTAGAATTACTTGTGACTTGTTAGGATTTAGATTTAGACCGATACTTGAAGACCAGTTAAAGATGGATATGAGATCGTCATTCATTTTCATCAAGTTGTTATAGAGAGAATGAGGAGGTGAATGTAGGTAAATTTGGAGATCATCAGCATAGAGGTGATAACGGCAGTGCTTTAGTACAGTTGGCAAATCATTTATATAGATTGAGAAAAGAAGAGGTCCGAGAACACTGCCCTGGGGGACTCCAGCCGGCACGTTACGCCAAGACGAAGATCTAGAGTTTAATGAAACGTATTGTTGACGACCGTGCAGGTATGAGTCGAACCAGGATACAGCGCTGTCAGACAAATGTAGGTGCTTGAGCTTTATCATAAGTAAGTCGTGGTCTACTGTGTCAAAAGCTTTGCTGAAGTCAAGTAAGGTTAAAGGAGTCAATTGACGTCTGTCCACGGCTTCACGAATATCTTCGGTAATTTTTAGCAAAGCTGTGGTTGTGCTATGACCAGATCTAAAGCCGGATTGATAAGGATCAAGGAGGTGATTTTCTTGGAGATAATCAGTCATTTGCTTATGTACAATATATTCCAGGGCTTTAGATAATGTCGGAAGGATGCTAATCGGTCGGAAGTCATTACAGTAAGTAGGTGTACTTATTTTTGGTATAGGCCGAACTCTTGACTCTTTCCATACAATAGGGAAGATAGAAGTTATAAGGGAAGCATTGAAAATATGAGTCACTGTGGGTAGTATAATGTCAATGATTTTATTTAGCATTAAAATGCTGATGTTATCTGTTCCTTGCGCATTGGATTTAATCCGCTTGAGTGCTTTTTTAACGTCTATAGGCTAAATGTCGTAAAAGTAAAATTTATCTCTTCCTATATGTGGGGATGGGGATAAGTCTTTAAGAATGTCTATTTTAGTCTTGTTGTCTAGAGGTGTCATGGGTATTGAGGTAAAATGTTCATTTAAGTCATCTACAGAAATGTCTATAGAGTCAGTTGAGGGATTCAACTGTCTAAGTCCCATTGCACGGAGATTTCGCCAAGTGTCCCGTGCACTTATTTCAGGTCCGATTATACTGTGGGCGTGTCGTAGTTTGGCATTACGTATAGTTTGTGTAGTTGTGTTTCTAAGTTGTTGTACAGTTGCCAGTTCTCGTCATTTTTATGTCGTCTGTATGTTCGGTATGCTTTGTCTCGTTTTGACATAAGTTCACGTATTGAATCATTCATCCAGGGAGCAGGGGAGCGGGAAAATCGTCGGGTTTTTACTGGTGCATGTCTGTCGTATAGTTGTAGTATCAGTGTATTAAATGTCTCTACTTTTTCATCAACTGATCTAAGATTCCATATTGAATACCAAGGTAGTTCTAAAGCGTCTGATTTTAGTTTAGTATCGTCTATGTTTTGTAAATTTCTGTACGTAATCAATTTAGAGCGTCTTTTAGGACATTGGAGTGAGTATTCTACGAATACAATGTCATGAGCAGATATGCCAGGAGCAGGAATTTGTCCATATGACAGTACTTTCTGTGGATGTGTAGTCACAATTAAGTCCAGTAGAGTGTCGGTAGTAGCAGTGTGATGTGTGGAAAAGAGAGGAACAATGGTCATATTAAAGCTTTGGAACATATTTTTAAGTTGTATGGCTGGTGAGTCAGTCTGAAGAAGATTTGTATTAAAATCGCCTGCGACAATAACGTGTTCATAATGAGGCAATGAATCGTTCAGAGCGTTTTCTAGATCCGAAAGTTGCCCAATTTTTGGAGGTTTGTATACAATGCATAAGAGACATTTTTTTAGACTGGCTTGAATTTCTACGAATAAGAACTCGGGGCGAGCGAAATATACAGAAGGGGACTTGTGGACAATTCTTGGATTAAGCTCATTTGATATAAAGGCACAAACTCCTCCACCTCTTTTATCTATTCTGTCATTTGTGAGCAGTGTATATCCGTCTAGGTGAACAAGGGACGAAGGTATGGATGGGGTGAGCCAGGTTTCCGAAAAAATTAAAATGGCGCTCAGTCCAAGAGATGAAAATATGGTTTCAAACTCATCAAAGTGGGACAGAATGCTTTGTGAATTTACGTGAGCGATTTTAAGTGATGATTTATCAATAGAAAATGCATTCCTAAGTAGACTGGTAGTTGTTTTTGGAGGGGATGGTAGGGATTGAGGAATGTTGCTACCTGTGTTAAAAGCTGTCTGCACAATAAGAGGGTGATTGGAGAAGGTGAGTGAGTCAGGGGTTGCAAATAATTCATCATTTGTCAGCTCAATGTTGCCAATAGCAGAAAGTAAAATAAACTATGTACTGTAATAACTCTAATAAAATTAAAATAATTTAGCTAAACAAATAACTTAAAAAATGAAAATAAAACAAGTAAGTTGTCCTAAATAAAAAATAATAAGCTTAAAACTTACCTAAATTAGAAATAAATTAACAATATAATTGTTAGCAAAGAAAAGACAAATAAAGTAAACATATTTTACACTCAGGTCCTATCTAGTTGATATCCGTAGAAGATCTAATTTTGCGTTTTTCGCCATTTACTTTGGCTATGACGGCACCGTCCATTGTCCATACATTTTGAATACCGTATTTTTGTATACTGTCTTGTAGCAGGCGATAGCGACACTTCGTTAGGTCATCGCGAACAGTGACCCCACTTCCTTTCAACTTTTTCTTGCTTAGAAAACTTCACTGCGCTTGCGGTAACTAACAAATTTCACTATTATAGCTCGCGGTCTTTCTGCATTATTAACACCAACACGGTGACTTCTGTCAATGTCTGTCACTGATAGATCGACACCGATTTTTTTGGCCACCTCGATGGCTTTCTGGTCAGTGTCCTCTCCGGCCTCTTCTTTTACACCAAAAATCCTGAGGCATTGACGTCTCTGGTATTGTTCTAGATCGTCTATTTTATTTTCCAACACTTCAATCTTTCTGTCTTTTTCATCGAGGGTCTTTTTCAGATCCTCAATTACTTTAGTGTTGTCCTGGATGGTCTTCTGCAGTGCCGCCACTACCTGGTCCCGCAACATGGACACAAACACCTGCAGAGTGCCGGGATCCTGTAGCGCCTCTTTCACCACACGTTTCACTGCTTCCTCCGTAGAACTTGTCGAATCATTGTTTGAATTACGTGTGTTTTTACCCATGTTGTTAAATGTACACACTTTTGACACTAACAAATATAAATTTAAACTTAAAATGACTACGAATATACAACTTTAACTATGAAATAACGAAGGCACTTGCTGAAAAGTAACTTAAAACCTGTTTTAGGTCTCTTTGTAAACACAGTGAGCGTTTTCCTGTACATTCGGCGAAAGTATCTTGTTGGTTAACATCTCAGTACCTCCTCCTTATTTTTCTCCACACGTTCTTGCGATTTTCAGTCCCTTTTTCCCATATCCAGCCCATCCCAATCTTTTGGAGTTCTCTCCTAACCTCGTCTGCCCAAAATTTAACATCTATGTTTTTAATTTGGTGGTCGTAACAAATTGCTCCAAGCATTGTTTGTTCACCTTGGATTACTCGCAACCAGTATTTGAGTACACGAATTTTACAGTTAATGTCGTCCTGGAATGACCCGAATTCACATAAAATTCCACAGTTAGAAACGACCTTACTAAGTCCTGTAATATACGTTAGAAAATGCGTATATACCTTATTTAGTATTTCCGTTCTTTGGAAACCTCAAATCTCACTACTATAGTGCATTACTGGCCTGACCATCGCTCCATACATTTTTTCTAATGTGCTGACTGGAATATCAGGCACTCGACCCAGAATACCGAGTACACTGTTAAGTTGTCCCCTCCCTTTAAATAATGCTATATCAATGTGTTTTTTCCACTTTCCGTCATTTTCAACGTCGTACCAAGATATTCAAAATGTTTCACGTTTTGAAGAACTTGATCTCTGTATTTCCATTCCTCTGTTCTACCATAAACCGTCCCATTTTTAAAGGTCATTGTTTTTGTCTTGCTAACATTTACAGTCAATCCCCAATTCCTACAGTATATTTCCAGTAGGTCAAGACCTCTTTGCAATCCCTTGATTGTCTTGGAACAGATAATTAAATTATCTGCATACAACAGGACTGGGAATTTAACATTTCTTATCTCCGGAGCCTCAATTTCTCCTTCTAGCATTACGTCTACAATGTCATCAACGAATAGATTAAATAGCATTGGTGATAAAATGCAACCTTGTCTCACTCCCCGATTGGCTTCACTGCTCTCTGTAATGTGCCCTTGGTCTACTTTTATACAAAATTTAACATATTTATAAATTGACACTAAAGCATGTATCATTTTATGAGACAATCCTTTCCGATTTAATTTTTCCCAAAGCGCGCTTCGGTCCACAGTATCAAATGCCATCGTAAAATCAATGAATGCACAAAATAATTTACCCCCCTTCATTTTCAGATTGTCATCAATTAATGTTCTCAGAACAAATAGGTTGTCCACCGTGGAGTACATATATATCGTATCATGTTCAACTTTGTACATCATTTTACCCTACGGACTAATTTCATTTGAGATGACTATTGTATCCCTTTCATAGAGTATCCAATATTTGATGGCACTGTCATTATCTTATACAATTTTAATTTTATGTATTTTCTGTTTTGAAGGTTTATATTTTATTGTCCCGCATATTGACTAAAATGTTTACTTTTATATTTTATTTATTACATATATGACCTTCTTGGAAGAAATTATGTTAATATTTTCTTCATGAAATTTGTTACATTTATTTTGAACAACATAAACAATTTTTGATATTTACGAATGGTGTTGTTTTGGATCGCAACAATGCATTACAAATCGTAATGTTTAATCTATTGCTACAGGCCTGTTAATGGGTGCTCACTAGCTATGAAAACACGCTCCTGCCTCCTATTCAACCTACGTCAAGTTGGCTGACAAAGTGAGACACTGCTACTCACTTGTTAGTTCTGTTGTTTCATTGAGAGTGTAGGAGAGAGGGGCCACCTTTTTCACCTAGTAAGCACTTATTAACAGCTCTGGCTTTGAGGGATTCTTATTGATTGTCAAGTATACTCATTTTCATATGGGTACTATTTTGCTTGTGAATTCGTATTGATAGGAAAAGGTCATAATAAAATTGATATGTTCTATTTGTTTCTCCACAACACGATAACATTCATTTTGAAACATTTATTTTAATTTTCTGCGTTATATAATAAAATACGCCAGAAAATTATTCTCGTTTATATCCACGCCTTTTTATTTCAACCATTTATCGAACACATCATAAACCAACTCGTATATTTGTCTAGATTTCTTTTGTACTAAATTGGCACATCCACTCATCAATAATTTTGGAATTTCAACATCATCTGAAACTTCCACAATTATAGGGCCTATGAATTATATTACAACTCCTAAATCTACGTACTTTTAAAATAGCGACGCAAGCAACATTACTTATTTACAAATACTGTGTTCCCCTAACAGGTATAAACGATTCAACTTTCAATCTCTAACATTAAATATATAAACACGGATTGCAGTAAAATATAATTTATCGTATTATAATTATAATCATATATATATATATATATATATATCGCAAATTTATACAATTTTTGGGTTCGATTTTAGGTTCGTGCCTTAAAATCGATTATTGCGGCGATATAGTATGCAGACAGATTTTCTCTCAGGTTTTTTCCATAAACGGGCCGATTAATAGGGGGGAAGTTTTAGGAGTTTTATATTATGTAGCTTAGTGGTTAAGGCACTACGCTACAAGCCGGAAGGTCGAGGGTTCAAGTCCCGATGGTGTCAGGATTTTTAGACTGACCCAAACCTTCTGGCGGCACTATGGGCCTGGGGCCGACTCAGCCTCTAACGGAAATGAATACCACATAAACAATTTTTGATATTTACGAATGGTGTTGGTTTGGATCGCAACAATGCATTACAAATCGTAATGTTTAATCTATTGCTACAGGCCTGTTAATGGGTGCTCACTAGCTATGAAAACACGCTCCTGCCTCCTATTCAACCCTACGTCAAGTTGGCTGACAAAGTGAGACACTGCTACTCACTTGTTAGTTCTGTTGTTTCATTGAGAGTGTGGGAGAGAGGGGCCACCTTTTTCACCTAGTAAGCACTTATTAACAGCTCTGGCTTTGAGGGATTCTTGTTGATTGTCAAGTATGCTCATTTTCATATGGGTACTATTTTGCTTGTGAATTCGTATTGATAGGAAAAGGTCATAATAAAATTGATATGTTCTATTTGTTTCTCCACAACACGATAACATTCATTTTGAAACATTTATTTTAATTTTCTGCGTTATATAATAAAATACGCCAGAAAATTATTCTCGTTTATATCCACGCCTTTTAATTTCAACCATTTATCGAACACATCATAAACCAACTCGTATATTTGTCTAGATTTCTTTTGTACTAAATTGGCACATCCACTCATCAATAATTTTGGAATTTCAACATCATCTGAAACTTCCACAATTATAGGGCCTATGAATTATATTACAACTCCTAAATCTACATACTTTTAAAATAGCGACGCAAGCAACATTACTTATTTACAAATACTGTGTTCCCCTAACAGGTATAAACGATTCAACTTTCAATCTCTAACATTAAATATATAAACACGGATTGCAGTAAAATATAATTTATCGTATTATAATTATAATCATATATATATATATATATATGTTTGTCGTCCAAAAAATAGTATTCGATTGTTTGCATTGTTTTTATAAAAACTCGGAAAGACTCGACCACGTCTTGTCTTTTCAAACTCTTCGTGGTTTCCGTAAATCTCATTGGCTGCACTCGTTTTGCAGTATACTATTTCATCGTCTTTGTCTCTACTGTAAATTGCATTACATCCCGGGTTATTAAATTCACATACTTGTTTTAATAATTTGTTTTCTTTTGTTATTTTTCAGAATAGATAGTAATAGATGGCCTACTACTACTGCTACTACTTTCTTTTTTCTTATAGATATTTTAAAATTACATTCTTCCCTGATTTTACTGAATATATAGAGTGATTGTTTTGATTTCTCTTCATTACTCTATATTATTGTTATATCATCTGCATATATCTCTCAGTTTTCATTTACCGTAATTCGTTACCATTACTGGTAGGAATATGAGCTACCGGTCATTAGCCACTTACGAGTAAATATTAACATTATTTCTGAAAGACCAATTGTAGTACCATTTTTTATCGTAATATCATTAGTTACTTGTCCATGGCTGTGATCTCGAGGTAGCGTGCTGCCTTGTCTCGATACCCGGTCGGGGCAGTTTTTCTGGGTTAGGTTCTTATCAGGGTTTTTCCTCATCTATAAGACAAATGTCAGGAAAACTTTAAGGCCCAAATGGTCCCCGAAATCATATGACCATCATCATCATCCTTATCATTATCATCATCCTTCACCGGTGTGGAAAGCAACGCGAAGCTACCACACCTACAATTCCCTAGTAAAGCTGCAAAGCATAGCAGCAAAGTGCTATGATTGCATTGAAAGACCTGCCCTCGGGCAGAATTACTTGACAAATCACAAATTACTTCTAATTACATTTATTTATATCACTGTAGTATTTAAAACAAATGTATATAAATTCTAGTTTTATGTTAAGAGTATTTAACATTAGTTCGAGTTTTATGTTATAAAGTACAAGCTATTACCACCAGCCGTGCACTGTTCGGGAATCCCGATATTCTTGGCGTCAATGAAAGACAAAAATGGTTATTGTGAGTTATCCGTAGAAGATAAACATATGCTGTCGCGGACGTTTTTGTAGAGTTTTTGAGATGTTCAATTCTGTGTACATTAATTTGGTTTATTTGTTATGGTTTAGGCAGCGTAAGCCATTTAATTTTTAAATTTGGGACTTTATTTCACGTGTTTCACTACAAAGGGTGATTTTTAGGGGTGAAGAGGTTGAGTAATACAACTCCTTTACAGCCTATGTTCATCCCCGGAATCTCCTGAACATTTTTTTCAAAAAGACCCATCTCAATCGGATGAACAGTATGACAGAGCACGCTTTTCCGGGAATCGACTTATCCCTATCTTCTTAGCATCAATGACAAACAAAAATGGTTATTGTGAGTTATCCGTAAAACATAAACGTATGCTGTCTCGGACTTTTTTGTAGAGTTTTTTTTGAGATATTCAATTCTCTGTACATTAATTTGGTGGTTTAGGCAGCGTAAGCCATTTAAGCGTCAAAAGAGATAGTTTATTTCACGTTTTTCACTACAAAGGGCGATATTTAGGGTTGAAGGGTTTGAATACCAGAACTCTCTTACAGCCTATGTTCATTCCAAGAATCTTCTGAACATTTTTCAAAAACCCCATCAGAATTGGATCAACGGTATGGCTGCGCATAGAATACGAACAAACAAACAAACATACAAACAAACAAACAAACAAACATTGATTTTTATATAACGTATAAATGGATTTGTAGACCGCGGTAGTCTAGTGGTTATGTTCCTAGCCTATATTTCCGAGGAACCAGGTTGAAATCCTGTCAGGGTTAATTGATTTTTTATAATAGAAAAATCCAAGAAACGAGTCATCCGGGAGAGTTTTTAAACCATGGGTCCCGAGTTTGAAAATATGCTGACCACATTCCATTCATGATTTCTCTAAGGAAAAAAGCGTAACTAAATTAGCTTCTTCTAGAAACTCCTAAGAAAGGAGAGGCCATAACTAGACTCAGAGGGCCAATAAGTAAATAAATGTATTTTATATACCTTATTAAAATATATATACAGTCAATATGCCCATTTCACCAATAAATATTTAAAATGGTCAACTAGTTTCTACAGCCAAGCTGTCATTCTCAAGACCAGATATCTGGTCTTGAGAATGACAGCTTGGCTGTAGAAACTAGTTGACCATTTTAAATATCTATTGGTGAAATGGGCATATTGACTGTATATATATTTTAATATTGTATCACCAAGAAGATCAATTGTGTACTATATACCTTACTTTACTGATTAAATGTAACATAGGACTAATGATCTATGGCCTTAACTCTGCCAGCTTCTTCTTCTTATTCTTCTTCTATCTCAAGGTTAGGCTCTAAGCCTGTTTCAACTTAAGTAAAAGTATTATTATTATTATTATTATTATTATTATTATTATTATTATTATTATTATTATTATTTAGTTTTATACTATAGTATGCCATGAAATCTTTAGATGATGTGTAAAAATCAATTATATAAATAGCCTATTGATTTATGATGATGGTGATGTATATTATTAGGCGACAGCGAGGACATACTAAGTGGCAGCCCCCACGTTCTATTTAGTGACAGTCATCAATTGGAGCTGGAAATAAAATCAATAAAACTAAATATATAGTTACTCGTAGAAATGTATTAGCCATACATAATGGAAATAGATTATTAATGACAAATGAGGGAAATTTTGTAGAAGTGGCTAAATACAAATATCTAACTGTCATTATCGAACTCGTATATGCATGGCCGCACGGATATAAGCTCTCTATATATCCGTATTCTGAGCTAATGTTTTCCAATCATCCCTTGCATAAAATACTTCCCTCAAATTGTGGTTAATTTTATTCTTGATCTACTAACTAAGGAATTCAAATATCAACGTGCAATCATTTCAAACAGGAGCGAGACACAGAAAGATATTAAAGATAATTTCAATTCTTGAAATGTATACATTACAAGCACTTGTTATCTCAACTTGTATAAAAAAACGTTCAATTAAAATATATAGAGTAGTTATTTTTCCAGTTATGGACGCGAAACATGGACTCTAACATTAAAGGAGGAGTAAATGTCAATAGTATTTGAGTAAAAATTGTTAAGAACATTTTTGGACCAAAGAGAGACGAACTGACAGGTGAATGGAGAAAAACTATTTAAAAGTGAGCTAATTATATTTATGGAAAATTAGATGAAATAAGATAATTTAAGTCTCATAGACTGAGATGGGCTGATGGGCTGGACAAGTACGAATGGGAAGTGAAAGAGAGGCATGAAAACTCCTTGTAGAAAACCAGAGGGAAAGTGTATATTAGGTAGACCAAGAATGAGTTGGAAAATAAGAAGAACCGTGATTTTAGGCAGATAAATTATACAGGGGATGATTGCAAAACAGTAGTTCGGGATAGGGATCTTTGGAGAGCTTATGGTTAATAACCTAGAGATTTGACAGTTTCAGTGAGTTAGCTAGATAGTTAGCTATTATTATTATAGCAATACATGTAGGCACTTAGTTCATTTCAATCTTCAAAACCTCTTCTGCCGGACCACGAATTTGAAACTCTTACCAAGAATACTGTTAATTTCAATCAAATTCTATTAGATTCTTTTTACTTTTATTGACTTTAAAATAATAATAATTGTAAATAAATCTCCCGTCATACGCAGAATGGGCCAGTGGTTCACATTCAATTTTTGTAACAGAAAAACAATTACATAGAGCAAATTAAACATTACGTAATAAATACCTGCAGCTATTGTTTTTCATCACATGTGCGCAATCCCTTTCATGTTTGTAATTATTGTGTTGCATAAACCGACTGTGCAATTAATTTATAATTATTTCTTTCATTATATTAACATTTTTTCACCATATTTTACAAAAACAAAACATAATCTAAATTTTAAATTCAATCAGTAACCTGTTCCAAATTTCCATTTTTATTATTTTTCCAATTGACCCCAGAGAATAGTTCTCTCGAAGCCAGTTGTATCAGCTTTTTCACGTAGAAATAACAGTAGATATTGGAACCATTATTGATTTTTTAATGAAGTTTTGAATTATTATGAATTAAACTTTGATATGTATTCATTATAAATTAATTTTTGCAATTATCGTACCAATTTATAAGAAAGGAGATAAAAACTGATTGCAACAACTACAGGGGCATCTCATTACTTTCAACTTCGTACAAAATTCTAACAAATATATTAGTAAGCAGACTTACTCCCTATATTGATGACATTGTAGGAGATCATCAATGTGCATTTAGAAGAAACAGGTCTACAACAGATCAGATTTTCAGTATAAGACAGATTTTAGAGAAGAAATGGGAATATAATGGTACTGTGCATCAACTTATGTAGACTTCAAAAAAGCATATGATTCAATTAAGAGGGAGAAGTTATATAGTATCCTGCTGGAGTTCGGAATTCTAAAAAGTTGGTTAGACTTATACGAATGTGTCTAAATGGCTCAAAGAGTAGGGTGCGTGTAGGCAAACAGTTTTCAGACACTTTTGAAATCCAGAATGGGTTGAAGCAAGGAGATGCACTATCTCCTCTACTATTTAATTTTGTACTAGAGCATGCCATTAAATCTTTAGAGAATGAGGAAGGCTTACAACTGAATGGTATTAATAAGCTGTTAGTTTATGCTGATGATGTAGTACTACTGGCCGATAGCGAGGAGATACTAAAGGCCAACACGCACACACTATTGAGTAACACTAAGAAATTAGGACTGGAAGTAAATATCACTAAAACTAAATATATGGTCACACGTAGAAATTCAGTATATAATGGAAATGGACAGCTAATGACAAATGAGGGAAATTTTGAGGAAGTGGCTGAATTCAAATACCTAGGAACAATAATCACAAATAGGAATGAGATGCACAAAGAAATTAAACATAGGCTCAATTGTGGAAATGCATGCTATTATGCATTGCAGAGACTTTTGATGTCCCAACTCCTTTCAAAAAACGTTAAGCTGAAGATATATAAAACTATATTCTACCAGTTATATTATATGGGTGCGAAACATGGACTCTTACTTTAAGGGAGGAAAGGAGATTACGAGTATTTGAGAATAAAGTTTTAGGAAAATTTTTGGACCAAAGAGAGATGAACAGACAGGTGAATGGAGAAGACTACATAACAATGAACTACATGGTCTTTATAGGAAGCCAGATATAATAAGAACAGTTAAGTCTCGTAGACTGCGATGGGCAGGACATTTTGCACGTATGGGGAATGAAAGACGTGCATGGAAGCTTCTTGTAGGAAAGCCAGAGGGAAAACGCCCAGTTGGTAGGCCAAGAATGAGGTGGGAGAAACAACATTAACTATGATTTGAGGGAAGTAGATTATACAGGGAATGATTGGAAAGCATTAGCTCAGGATAGGGATGTATGGAGAGCTTATGTCCGCGCGGCCATGAACCTTCGGGTTCGATAGTGCCAGTGAGTAAGTAAGTAAGTAAGTAAGTAAGTTTAGCTTTGATTCGAATATTATCTTCACTTGTAATGTATGTGATTCTTCATATTTAATTCATATATTATTATTATTATTATTATTATTATTATTATTATTATTATTATAATTATTATTATTATTATTATTATTATTATTATCGTATAAAAGGTGTTTATATATGAAATCTACACCGTAATTTTAAGTTATTTTGAATTCATTGTAATTAGTATACTGTAGTCCACCGATGTGGTCTCGAGGTAGCGTGCTGCCTTGTCACGCAGCGGGCCCTGGTTCGATCCCCGGTCGGGGCAGTTTTTCTGGGTGAGGTTTTTATCGGGGTTTTTCCTCACCTGTAAGACAAATGTCAGGAAAACTTTAAGGCCCAAACGGTCCCCGAAATCATATGGCCATCATCATCATCCTTATCATTATCATCATCATCCTTCACCGGTGTGGAAAGCAACGGGAAGCTACCACACCTACAATTCTCTAGTAAAGCTGCAAGCATAGCATGAAAATGTTATGATTGCAGTGAAGGATCTTCCTTCGGGCAGAATTACTATGGGTGGTGGTAGTAATACTGTATAAGTAATTTAAATTATAAATTATTGTACTGGCAAAAATTGGACTGGTTGAGTGCGAGAAAATGCCATATGTATTTAGTCTCTAGGAATAAATAAACATTATTATTTTATTATTATTATTATTATTATTATTATTATTATATTATTATTATTATTATTCAAATATTAGATTTTATAAAGAAGAACAATTAAATTGGTACGGACACATTAGAAGGATGGAAGAAGGAAGACTACCTAAGATAATCATGGATTGGGAACCACAGGGAAGGAAAAAGAAGGGTAGACCAAATATTACGTGGATTCAGGGAATCAATGAAACTAAGAGGGAATGGGAAATAGAAGAAGATATATGGATGAACAGACAAGAATGGAAATATGTGTTGAAACAAATGTGTAGTTAACTGTGAACATGGGTACCGGAAAAATGTATATTCATTGTAAAAGCCGGAATAATAAAAAAATTATTATTATCGTATAAAATATTTTTGTATATGAAATCTGTCATTGTAAACAAGTCCATTTTTCATAATTCAGTATGATTAGAATACATTCTATATCCATCCATAGTAATTCTGCCTAGGGCAGGTCTTTCACTGCAATTATCCATTTTCATGCTATGCTTGCAGCTTTACTAGGAAATATAGGCGTGGTAGCTTCCCGTTGCATTCCACACCGGTGAAAGGTGATGATAATGATAAGGATGATGACGATGGCCAGATTATTTCGGGAACCGTTGGGTCCTAAGCTTTCTGATATTTGTCTTACAGGTTAGGAAAAACCCCGTACAAAACCTCACCCAGGAGCCTGTCCCGACCGGGCCTGCTGCGTGACAAGGCAGCACGCTACTTCGAGACCACAGCGGTAGACACTTGCACTTGTAATTTTGGACTGGTTGTGTGGAAGGGAATGTTTTATGGGCTTAATTCTCCCAGAATAAATAAAATATTATTATTATTAGTGTTATTATTTTTATTACTATAATAATAATTATTATTGTATATTCGTATAGCATCAAAATTCAAACTCTTCCTTAAAAATTATATTTGTAATACAAATTTAACATTTAGTAGACCTATCTGTGATAAGAAGGCATGCTATTCTGTTGATAGCGATTTGTCTCGGATGGTGATATTAAGCCCTGCTGAATATTGTCATGTCCTTTTTTAATACTTATTTATATGCATAAATTTGTAAAAATGGAACTTCTCTTTTATGTCCAACAACGTTAGTTTAATGGTGGTATATCTGCTTCCTGAAATAATGGATTCGGATTTATACCCGGCTGGATTGGAAAATTAAATTATAAAACTTTGAATCTCGGGGACTAAAAATATGATGGTGTATCTACAAATTTTAATCGCACCAGATGACTGTATTAAATTTTAAAATTCCTCTGCAGTAAATAATAATGAGAAGGCATGTGATACTGTTCATAGAAATTCGTCCAACGAATAAGGATATTAATTCTGGCGGTCTCCTTGGTGCTTTTTGACAGTAAGTAGACAAAATACAAGTACCGAGTTTCGCCTTCTCCCTGTTCTTCATTATCATCATTCATACAAACACTTTAACATACAGGGACTACTCCTACATTTGTGTCTGTACGCAATAAAGTCACAGTGGTCTGCAGAGATGTAGAAGTACTAAATGAACTCCATACAGCGGGAAGACTGAGGCACGAAAAGTGCAGTGCATGACACTGGAACAGGCATATTGTTAATCATACTGTGAAAATTAAAAATTAAATACTTGTAATTAACATACATATGTAGGATAAAGAGATTGAATATGAGACCATTTTTAAAATGGGCGGCAGCTCGTAATTTAAGAAAAATATAGTACATAAGGACTTTATTAGACTAAAATTAAGATACATACAATCTTATTTACAAATATGGGTCACACGGGTAGTAAGCCGTACGTGCTGTTGACAGTCCGTTACAATAAGTTGATGTGTTGGTAATAACATAGGCCTACTTCAAACAAAAAAGAAAACAACAATAATATTACAATTAGATAACAATACAATTGCATTATACATTAACTTAGTTATGTAGAATTATTAAGAATTAATGGTATTGTAATTTGTTAACATATTTATTTATTCATGAATTAGTGTTGTTCTTATTTTCCGCGTTTTGTCCAGAAATCTACCCAAGATTATCCAATGTTTTGGGTTTACCAATAACTCGTAGCATGCCAATCTTTCACGATTTGAATTTAGAAATCTTTCCGGTAATAACTGACTAACTAACTAACTCACTGGCACTATCGAACCCGTAGATTCATGGCCGCGCGGACATAAGCTCTCCATATATCCCTATCCTTAGCCAATGCTTACCAATTATCCCCTGTATTATCTACTTCCCGCAAATCATTGGAATAACGGACGCCTCCCAAGAATCCAAATCTCGTCTTCAAAGCTCCCGCACAATGATCGTCGCTAATTTTTAAAAATGTCCATGTCCCTAACTAGAACCAAGCAAGCCCTGATCTCTCCTTAAATCCTAGATTGAGAATATAAGATTCTTTTCCCCAAAATTGTTATAGGTCTCTTTGTAAAAACAGTGATCGTTTTCCCGCATATTCGGCCAAAATATTTTGTCGGTTTATATCTATGTACTTCCTTATTTTTCTCCACACATTCTTGCGATTTTCAGTCCCTTTTTCCCATACCCAACCCATCCCAATCTTTTGGACAAGAGAAATATGTTTACTTTTTTTCACGTGAAGTTGTTACTTGTTATCATAGTTATAGTTTCCTGAGTACGAAATTAATTATTTAGAAATACAAAATAATAATACATAGAAATGACTGACTGAATACGAAAGTACAGTAAAAACATATGGGCTCCTAATATGAGACCCATTATAAATGCAGTCCCTTAGTTTAATTTAGTTCAAAACATCACTTTTTCTTCATGTAGGCATACATTGGACACACAAACAAGTCATTGGCTCCACAGTCTTTAAGGGCTCATTGGAAACAATGAGGCACTGCCTCCACAGCTCACCATGTTTGTCATTGGAAAGGCAAAGCCTCTAAGCCAGCTGATTTTTTATCTCCTGAAATGGGGCGTTTAGAGCAATTTCTAATGGATAATTGGAATGATAGTCCTTTTATATATTTTCTTCGGAGTCCATAATATCAGGAGTCCATTTATACACAATATTTGAGATGTTGTATCTCTACTTTCCGTTATCAGGATTGGGGTTTCTGCCCTTTCGGGACTTCAAAGTATTTTGCTGCACCAATCTAACACTGCGAACAGCACGAATCATAATTTCCGGATCCCACTTCTTAGTTTTGGTGATGCCATTTGAAAGGATAGAAATCAATTAATGCTTAAATCAACCAGTTTATATGTATTTTCAATTAGAACACGTAGCTATGTGGTAAAATTAGTTATTGGACTTAATAACTCCTTAACGTGCCTTGAAGAGAAATTTCCCTAATATGAGACCCTAACTCATATTAGGAAACCACTGTGGGTCTCATATTGGAAACCTATGAATGACGGACAAAGGACGATAATAAGCTTAAATCATAAATAAAAATAGATCTAAACTAGAGTAAAATAACTCTCATTCCATAAGCTTGTACGAGTAATTAGTAAATACAAAGACACATATTTCACTTACCCATATGCCAATATTTAGAGAAGAATCAAACGGCTAAAAAATTCAAACACACGACTTTATTCTCCCAACAACTTCAAGAAGAGAACATTTCTCACAAATACGAGGAATGCACTGGTGTCATAAAATTGTAGATTGTGACGGTTACTAGCATTGTTTACAGTTGGCAACACGTCTTACTTGCTGAGTTAGACTAGGGCCTCATAATTGGTTACTTTACCATACACAAGATATTGTCGGATAGCCTTCACGTTGTTTTGGCGTATAAAAACACACAGTTGATCGTATAGAACTCCACAGTAACTTTATTTATTTCTATAAACTGTCCTTGATCTAGTTTTGAAGTTTATTTATCACAATTATTTTAAAGTCTCTAACGAGTCAACTCGCCAAAGTTTATTTTCTTTCACAGCTCATTGAATTGCTTTTATTTTACAACTCAACTCACTCGGCCTCGACCCTGGCAATAGTTTATATAGGCTAGGTATGGAAATTTTTCGGCTACCGATCGAGACCTTTCCAGCATGCAAATGTCTGTCATCGATTTTTCCCGACAGGGGAAGAAATAGCTTAGAATAATCTCTGGAACGGGAGTCCAGACGCATGGATAATCTGCACGGGTCTTTCGACTCGCGAGTCAACTACTCAAGAATCTATTTCTACCGATGCGAAACCACTATTGTGGCCGTCACCCGCGAAATTGAAACGCCGCCAGTACGATACGTCACAAATACACAGTATCCATAAAGTCTTTCCAACATTATAACTTCCTATGAGATTAAAACTATAAAAGTTAGAGTTGTGTGGTTTGTGGCAAATGCAAGACAAACTCTCAAATTTATAAAGCAATGTCGTGTACTTCCACATGTGCACCTCTTGTCACCCGCAAAACATTTATGCGGTATTCAGTTTATCGCCATATTTTATGCAACATTTCTTCTCAAAGTGTTCAATCTGGTACATGTGTTGTATATACTTGTCCTTTACATAACCCCTAAAAAAAATGTCTGGGCATCGCGGTGACCAGGGTGTTGGACCATCGCGCTTGATCCATTACTGTATATATAGATATAGGCCTAGATATTGTAGATATAGGCCTACGAAGAGAACTGAATATATTCAAACCATTAGATACAATTACACAATACAGAGATGAATGGATGGACCACGTCAATAGAATGACTAACAATAGAATTGCGAAACAAATTCTTCACTAGGACGAAGAAATGTTGGAAGACCCAGTAAAACATGGACAGACCAATTCTAATATGAGATCGGAACAGACCAGCAGGTCTAATCCTTGATGCTGATGCTGCTGCTGATGATATATTGAAAAGTGAATATCTACTTGCGCGTTCCTCTTACCGCTACAGTGTTTATGTATAATGGGCAATATTTCGAGCACAAGGTTCAAAAAATGAAAATTTAACCGATTCTAAGCGCACATATATTATGATGCTAATAACAACTGTTACCTATACACTGCATTAATTTATGTTGTAACACCTCCGTAATATGGTATTTTTATGTTTGATACGGCTTTAATGAACGTTCAAGCTACAATTGTTCTTATGTCGTCGATATTTGAACCGTATACCTTATATCGAGGGTCAAGGAAAGAACAGGTATGTCATATTATTGTTGAAATGGTGTTGGTAGTGTTATTAGATTATCCATGAAAAACACCATAATTGAAAAATATTAAACAGTAAAAGGTACAGATAAATCAAAGTTTAGCATTCAGGTAAGGAAGTATGGATGTTATACAACTAAAATTATGTTTTCTTGGTTTCAAGGAAAAAATGACTTACCTGTTTTTTTTTTCTGTACCTTCATATATATATGAGTAATTCCATATGTGACTGACTGACATTTACGATACACTTTTGCTGCAAAATGCTTGCATAAATATTACATTTGGTTGAAATTAGAGGTGTTATATACTGATATGTGAAAATTGTCTACTTAAGATTGTACATAAATATTCAATTTCTGAAGAAAAACAATATTATTTATTATCTATCAAAGTATGTGTGACTGACTGACATAAGTGTCAACTCATAATGCCAGCTTAACATGTTCATCTACACCGTTCTCTGAAATGTGATTCTTAATTCAATTTTCCAAAAACCGTTTGGAGGGCTCGTTTCAAGCTATATTTTAAATAAAATAATAAACCTAAATCACAATTAATACCGACGTTATGACCTAATATGTGATATGTGACTGACTGACATTATTTTGTGACTGACTGACATTTCTGATTTGATCTAGAATTTTAAAATGCAAATATTACACACGTGTAACAAAATACTATGAAACTAGATAAACAGCTTCGGTAACAGAAATTAATAAAGAACTGCAAATACGTTATCAATTCTACGAAAAATATTAAATTTAATTTTGCTGTAAAATAAATGTTAATTTAAATCAATAATGTAATTAAATTAACTCACTTACTATGTAGCATTTTAAATTATATAAACTAAGGAAACTCTTTAATGCTTAATAACAAAGTGCCTTCTCTATTGTTAAATATACCTACTAAAATTGTATGCATATGTGTATAATATATATATATATATATATATATAAGCCTATATAGTAATTGTCCACCGCTGTGATCTCGAGGTAGCATGCAGCCTTGTCACGCAGCAGGCCCGGGTTCGATCCCAGTCGGGACAGTTTCTCTGGGTGAGGTTTCTATCGGGGTTTTTTCCTCACCTGTAAGACAAATGTCAGGAAAACTTTAAGGCCCAAACGGTCCCCGTCCATCATCATCACAATCATCATCATCATCGCCATCCTTCACCGGTGTGGAAAGCAACGGGAAGCTATCACACCTACAATTCCCTAGTAAAGCTACAGAGCATAGCATGAAAATGCTATGATTGCAGTGAAAGACCTGCCCTCGGGCAGAATTACTATGGATGGATGGGTATAGTAACTGATTACAATTTAGTCCGGCGCCATAGCCAAGTGGTTAGAGCAAGAAGCCTTGGCGCAGATCTATGGGACTTGCGCTGTTTCGAGCCCCCATGGGGAAGATATTTTCTCATTGAATTTCGGCCAGTATGGGACCGATGCCCACCCAGCATCATGTGGCATTTGGGTAGCTACAATATATAACGACTCCTGGTTGATAAGACCAACTATAACGGCTGGTGGACCCGACATGCTGACCACATGTCACCCCTACACTGGCATATGATCGTCCACCTCTGTGATTACAAGTGTGGAGGTGAGGCTAGCAGTAGGTTGGTAGACCAAGTACCTTCTAGGTCTTTCGCGCTTGGAGTGGAGTTTATTACAGTTTACCTGATGTAAGATTTAATATGTTTGATTTCTAGATTGAACCACTGAATAAAAAATTTAAGCCTTGCAGAATGTATACACATTCTTAGTATGTTAATTATTTATCGGAGTGCATGTACTTTGAAAACAAATTATCGTAAATCGCATTAGTAAGCTGTAGTTAGTAAACAATTGCTGACGCAGTGAATTCTACTTTTAAACAACCATAAAAACATAACTCTAATTAGTCCGAGTTCTGATGACTCACATCATAACATCGATGTATATGAGACCGTTTCTCTCTCTATAGTCTTCGCCGCTAACTTGACCCATTGATAAAAATAATGTTTCCTATCACGCTGTAACTGAATGATTTGAGTCAAGATGTCTCAATAGAGAGCACTGATTCGAGTCCCCATGGGAGAAGACATTTTCTCATGGAATTTCGGCCACAATGGGATTGGTGCCCGCCCAGAATCATGACGAATTTGGGCAGCTACAATATTTAGAGGTTGCGGTCTAGAAAACCAATCATAACGGCTGGAGTATCCGACATGGTGACCACATGTCACCCTATATGTTGGTTAGATGATTGTCCACCACTGTGATTGATACACTTGAATGTGAGATTAACAGCCAAGGGTTTCTAGGCCTCTAACGCCATTCAATTTTTTTAAACACACGAACTTATGAATTAGTTCCGCTGATTGTTTGACAGTTGTGCATACTCTATAACATACGGGTCTAACGCTTTCACGTTGTATACGCAATGAGTATGTGATAGATGCAAGATATTCAAATTGTTTTTCTAAAAAAAATCTTGTGACTCCAGTTATTTTGTTGGTTTAGAGCTCACATTACATAATTCTGCACCATTTTGTATATTCTTTTACCGATTTTTTATACATCCATGCCATCCTTTTTACTTGGCCGCCAATCGCATCTATAGCCCCCTTTCCATGGTACGATTCAAAGAAGTTCCATTTTATGTCAAAATCAAAATATGCGAGTAAACAGTATCACATTGCTAATGTACATTACCAGCTGCTCCATCTGAAAATTGTTATCACCTCAAGTTTTGGAAGAAATCACTATAGTTCGAATGGAATACTTTTGTATAGCAAATATCTATAGCATACTTGCTATGTGTCACATACCCTTACAATAGAACAAATTATTTCTTCTGAACATCTCTGTCACCTTCCATCTGAATTAGGCAACAGCAGTTAATATTGAGATTTGCTAATTTTTCCAATCAACTGCCTGGATTTCATTTTGTTCTTTGTAGGTATAATTTTCTGAGAAATCAACAAGTATGGCTGCTTCGTTTACTGCAACCTTTTTGCTGGATATATTTAAATGCTTCCGCTAACTGCCTTTTAACTGAAATTGACACAGAAAAAGGGTCAGTAAATATTTTATGGAACAGCTCAGCCGAACAGTATACTAGATTTCCTAAACCACGTTTATGTCAATTAGTTTTATTTCAGCGGAGTGCAGCAAGCAAGTGACTACACCATGCGTATTAGCATATATATATAATAGGAAAAAAAAGTCAGTCAGTCACGGGACACTAGCGGGAAAAATAATGACTTTACAAGAAAATGTCTTTGATAATTTTTTGTTAGTTGTGTACCGATAACGTAGAATCCAAGAGGAAATTATATTCCATCAATTATTATGTTGTGTACAGTAATATTTATACGTTTTCCGTGACTGACTGACCATCGCTTGCAGTTAACAATTATAGGACACATTTAAGGCATATAGAATATTAGATTGCAATTGATATTATTACATTTACGACTAGGAAAGACAAAAGTATGGTTTAACTAAATAGTTTGTAAAATAAAACGAATTAACACGACCAAATCATTAAACAAGAAATTGGTAAAATTTTGCGTGTTTTTACAGGTTTAGAAAATTACAAGTTCAACCACTAATATTAGATTAAAACACTTTTGGAACAATATCTTACAGAATCAGAAAATTTGATCCTTAAAGATATTCTCGTATATTACGCCAAAAAAATTATTCTTGCGTCAATTTCAAAATTTTCACCTCGGTATGACATTTTTGTGGAATCCCTCATATATATACATACATACATATATATGGTATGATAAGAAAAATAAATGCCTGGATGGGATTTGACCTCCGGGTTCGAATCCCGTCTTGGCATTTATTTTTCTTATGATACCATATTAAGATTGCATTGCTCAATGTTAAACATTTAATTATAACATACATACTTACTTACTTACTTACTTACTTACTTACTTACTTACTTACTTACTTACTTACTTACTTACTTACTTACTTACTTACTTACTCATAACATACATATATATCTTAATATATAAAAATTACGTGTCACGTTGTTTGTCCGCGATGGAATCCTAAACTACTGAACCGATTTTAATAACATTTTGCACACTGTGTGCAGTTTGATCCAACTTGAGACTTAGGGAAGTTTATAACTAAATTTATAGTCGCATTATTTTTATTGCAAATTATTTGTTTATTATTTAACAAAGAGTTATAATTATGTGTGAGTTCCATACGATTCTAACAGATGACGGTGTAAGGTAATTGGTTTATTATTTAACCAGGTGGCTGTGCTTTTTGTTGCAACCGCGAATTCCAAATAAATTTCAAATATTAATTATTTCATAATTTAAGTGTGTTCAGTGTTTATTTTATTTTCAATATATTGACAATAATATCAATTTCGTATGTAATTATTTACTTATAAGTAATCTGGCTGAAAGACAGGAACTTAATTTGAATTTAACTGGACCGAGAAGGGACATTGAACAATGTGGCGAATCAGTTCTAGAGACCATGAATGATAAGATACCAAGTGAATTTCCGCAAATTGGTATAGGCCTATGTGACATAAATCTTACATTTAAGAATAATGTCAATTTAAAAACATATGAAGGTCCTAAGGAACGGAATAACAGAACTGTAAGTAAGTCTGTTAGTTATAATAATATGCCTAATATTACAGAAAAAATCTCCATGCCTCAATTAAATGAAAAACAAGATGACTATAATACATCACACGATTCTAACAGATGGCGGTGTAAGGTAATTGGTTTATTTTTTAACCAGGTGGCTGTGTTTTTTGTTGCAACCACGAATTTCAATTGAATTACAAATATTGATTATTTCATAATTTAAGTGTGTTTGTGTTTATTTTATTTTCAATATATTGATAATAATATAAATTTCGTGTGTATTAGTTTTAGGTAATCTGGCTGAAAGTCAGCAACTTAATTTAAATTTAACTGGACCGAGAAGAGACATTGAACTCTATGGCGAATCAGTTCTAGAGACCACGAATGATAAGATATCAAGTGAATTTCCGCAAATTCGTATAGGCCTATGTGACATAAATCTTACATTTAAGAAGAATCTCAATTTAAAAACATATGAAGGTCCTAAGGAACGGAATAACAGAATTGTAAGTAAGTCTGTTAGTTATAATAATATGCCTAACATTACAGAAACAATCTCCATGCCTCAATTAAATAAAAAACAAGATGACTGTAATATATCACAAAATTATATTACTATACAGAGACTTCTTATGATGATGAGAATCCAAACTGCCAACAAGTTCGTAGAAAAAAACGAAAGTATAATGAAATCAAAAGCCTCCTCAAAATATTCCATCCATAAATGTAGATAATCCTTATGACACTTATGGATGATACTGAGAATGCAGACAACATAAATTCGTCTCAATCAACAAAACCACTTCCACATAAACCACCACCCATATTTATACCGGGTGTAGTTAACGTACCAGAACAAAAAAATGTGTAAAACAAAACCTTTCTGATTTAGATTTCTCACTTAGTTTACTACAACATAATTTAACGTATACCTTAGGCACAGCAACGCGTGGCCGGGACTTATATATATATATATATATATATATATATATATATATATATATAACAAAGTCGGATTAGTTACACTATTTATAACTCAAGAACGGCTGGACCGATTTTTATGATCTTTGATTTGTTGGATTTGTTTCCGCCCCGAATAGCAGATAACTATTAAAACATCGGAAAAATTAACGTAAAAAATATTTAAAGGCGATACGAAGTTCGCCGGGCCAGCGAGTATATATATATATATATATATATGTGGGTGTGTGTGTGTATGTGTCTGTGTGTGCTTTTTTAAACAAGGTCAGTGAGTTTCGCGTTTTAAACTGCATAGAAATGAAATCAAGTCTTTGGAAATATTTTTCCATCCTTATTTTACTCTTAGTCCGGATACAAACAAAGGTAATGAAACAAATAAATTAAAAATATAAATTCGTGGCGAGACTAGAAAATAGTTTTGTTTTTATTGGTGTTATCATTGAACTTAAACAACTGTTTAAAAGTTTACAAACGAATTATACGTGAATCAAGCAAATGTCTGAACTATTAGTTATTAAAGATTAAAGTGATATCATATTAGACCTCACTTACACTTCTAGATAACGACAAGGATGTTACCGGACGTAAAATATGCAAAAAATAGCCACCCTTCTTCTTCCTCCTCCTTGTAACTTTGTCTAAACATCATGGATCATGTAATGATCTATTAATGGAATATTTTAATCTTCACATAGGCCCTATATAAAATAAAGTGATCCCACTGCAGGGCTTAGGAAGCCTTAGGGTAGGAAGATGTTGAAGCTCCCAGCTTTCTGTAAAATCGGTACGTCATGTTTAGCCGGTTTATCACCCGAAGTGACGGCAGCCATTATTCTGAGAACAAGCGTCTGGTTAGAGGTTGTGTCGACTCAAGGGCCACAATGCCGCCAAAAATTTAGCTCAGTTTAAAAATCATGACCAAACAGGGGAATCGGACCCGCACCCTTTCGGCTTATATCGTAATGCCTTACTCGTCTACGCTAACGCGTCCCCCAATCGTAATATTTAGTTTGTGCCGTAACGCAAAACTTTGCCATATAAGAGATGAGAATGGATCCATAATTTGTATAGTTTATCCTGTTGTAGTGTTGTTAAGTTATAATCAGATTGAGATACCTAGATCATATAACTCTAATAGATGACAGTATAAATGGATACATATGTTTTATTAGCAAACTCTTAAGGAGAAAACTATTAGGAAAATCTAGACGTAGATGGAAATATATTATTTACAACTTGATTATTAATACATTATAGACATAGGTATACAGCTGACAATGAAAGAATAAAAAATATAAATATAACAATATTAACAATAATAATAATAATAATAATAATATCAAATAACCTATGATTTGATTAAGTAATTAGATTAGTAAAGAAAGTGTAAGCTATAAAAGAATAATAAAAGTAATACCTAGACACGGTTACCTAAGATAATATTTAGTGAGATCTTTATTTTTTTATTTTAAGTTAGGCAGTCTTTGATATATATGAGGGGCGGGAATTACAGAGTCGGGTAGCAGAAACAAGGAAGGATGAGGAGATATAAGTGTCTCTGTAAAAATCTATGGCGTCACAAAACTGGAAGGCCTAGGACCCTATCATCCTACTATTGACCTCATACCACACGTGCAATGTACGGAGTGGTTGAAGATCATATAGTCAATATAGGTATGACATGTGGTCAGCACATCGAATCCCCCAGCCGTTATAGCTGTTTTTTTCAGCCACAGTCGTCCATTCATTGTAATTACTCAATTTTTTTCTGTTGTTGTGTGGGCACTGGTCCCATACTGGACGAATTTCTATTAAAAAATTTCTTCCCCTATGGGGACTCGAACCAGCGCATGTCCCTTAGCTCTGCACCAAGAAAACGTGCCTTAAACCACTCGGCTACGGCGGGGATGTAAATGTCTTTTATTTAGAATAAATTATAGCTATGTAATTTCGGACATAACTGAAGTGGTTTATTGGATACAGCACTTTACTGCTGAACATCATTTAAATCCCTCGCATATTTTAAAATATGCCCAAATTATAAATAAAATGACCCCTGAGCGAAATAGTCATATGTGATGTTTTTCTGAAACTAACTTATCCAAATACCACCTGCAGCATTCATTAGAAACAAAATCGATATATCAAACTAGAGTTTCAAACACTAGGAAACAAAGTCAAACGACCTAACATGCAATTTTGACCTTCATTTTAATAGTTTTTTTATAGTATTTTCATTTACTATCATTATCAAGCGGCTCGGTGGCGCAAGTGGTTTAGGCCCTTTACATCTGTGTCTAGAGTTAGACTTTTGATTAGTCCATCTGGGGTTAATGATTGGCGAATTGAATCCAGAGAAGGTGTTTCATGAGGATTCTCCACTTTTCTCCTGCCTTAACCTCAATTTCACAACATGTAAGTTCTCATGTAATCCATTCCGTTCCATTAAATTTTATCTGCCCCTGTGATGGCGCGATAGGAGTCATCCATGCATATCACAGATCTTGAATAATAAGGGCTTCAACTTATCTCATACTTTCACCCGAGTCACGAATGGAGGAGTTTTTATTATTATTCTACAGTAAAATGTTTTTTGCAACTATAAACTTAAATTGTGTACATAAAAAGAAATCCCTGGAACACTCGGTATAAACCTGAATGTAACATCCTTTCTTTGTTATTTTATCCGTACATACTGTTCTTTCAGGAAGAGAATCGTGAGGGATATTTATATCCCGAGGGAACGATTCGTCTCCATTTTCCGAGAATTGTCTAGATACTTCAGTTTTTATTATAACATCTTGGAGAAGTGTTTTCTTTTTCCGAACTTCGAATCTTACAAAAATCTCTTCCCATACTTACAAATTTACAATTTTCTATTATATTTCACTTTATATGATAATGATTAACGATAAAGATTACAGAATCCATTCATAATTGTCTACATCTACATTCTGCATATAAAAAATACAATAGTGCACTAAAACCAGATTATTTGTTCTCAAAAATGTTCCAGATGGTTAATTTTCAACTTTTGGTACAAGATGGTATCATTGTACAATAAAATAGGTAGATTTATATAAGGAAATATTATTTTATTTAACGATGCTCTTTAACAGCTAAGGTAAATAATGTTGCAATTCATATCTGGGTCTGAAAGGGCGAACAAATTTGCACAGTGGCCTCTATTTTCAGGTTCCAGGCAACTTTTACGTGCTTGCGGTTTTTGTTTCCCTTCCGAAGGAACACATAATAACTCACTCAGGTTTTTCACGTCCTGAAAAAAAAACCATCGACACCGATCAAGTCTGAACCAGCGAACCTTAGAATCAGAGGGAAGAATGGTAACCAGTTATTCACCAGGACAGGCATTTTTTATCTAGGTATGTACAACTAATGAGAAACATTTCTGCCTAGACAAAGATTTAATATCCAAGATATCTAGCTTTATGCCCTGGCGCACTAACCAATTTTGCTATTTAGGCAGTCGATACGTAGGCAAAAATTGTCCTCTATTTGAAATATCTATTAGATATTTCTGTCTACTCGTGGATTGCTTAAGTGACACAGTTGATTTGGGCGTGAACGCGTAAAGCTGGAGATCTTGGGTTCAAATCCAGGTTTAGGGAGAATTTTTTCTCTCTTTTTGTATTAACTATAGCATGTGAACAGCAAGCCTCAGTACGTACATTAATTTCACTAAAATAGGCCTACATTATATCAGATTAGATTTTGCATGTGTTTTAATAAAAACCCTGTGACTTCATAATTTCTGAATTAAAATTCAGGAAGTATTTTGTCCATTTTTTTAATTTGTCTAACGAAGCTATATCTTAATTCTATAAGATTATTATTATTATCATTGTTATTATTATTATTATTATTATTATTATTATTATTATTATTATTATTATTATCAGCATCATCATCATCTGCAGCATCTTTGTCACCATGTTATCATCTATAATCTTCAAAATTAAGTTATATGGTAAATATGTTTGTATGTTAAATTATTATTATTATCATTGTTATTATTATTATTATTATTATTATTATTATCAGCATCATCATCACTCTTTGTCACCATGTTATCATCAATAATCTTCAAAATTAAGTTATATGGTAAATATGTTTGTATGTTAAATTATTATTATTATCATTGTTATTATTATTATTATTATTATTATTATTATTATTATTATTATTATTATCAGCATCATCATCATCTGCAGCATCTTTGTCACCATGTTATCATCAATAATCTTCAAAATTAAGTTATATGGTAAATATGTTTGTATGTTAAGACATCCTAAGTACACACCTCAACCAGTCTGGCATTCTACTAACACCAGCTTGTATTTTATGCAACCAAAAGGAATATATGGACAGACATCTTACTAAATGTCCTGCTCTGAGCGCCTCCAAAGATGTCGATCGCTACTGGAATGCCAGAGATGAAATGTTTTTAATTACCGAACTTTTATGTTAATTTCTCCACTTGTTTTCTCATGGTCAATGATGGAAAATATAATTAGACAAATCAATAAATATCATTATACCCGTAATCCACATGCGGGGAAAGGTTTCTCCCTTGCTGAAGATACTTAACCGAGCTAATACAGTTATGCTTACTTCCCTACAGATGCAGCAAGTGACGAGCTGATCTCCTCGAAGAACCATCTTGTAGAAAATTAAGTTAAAATTAGGATGGGAAAGACAGACTGAATTTTGCTCAGAGGTTGTAATCTAGATTTAACACATATTTTTCGAGCCCGAATGCCTTCAGACTCCGGACCCATGTTTGAACATCCTTCCCGGAAGACATGTCCCTTGGTCATGGTATATATAACGTAGGCCCATTCATTGTGTAATCACATTTTCTAACTTCTCTTTGACGTTATACAGGGTACAAATGAAATACACTATTTAATTTTAACTGTTTATATATGGGTCTATTTGTCTTATAGGCCTACACCGTGTTGTAATAAAATAATAGTTATAAGTTCAAAAATATGCATCAAAATGCTTAAAGTTGGTAACCTTTGAAAAAGGAGCTAGGGATATTTTAATTTTATATTGTTGTTAATTTAGAAGCGTCATTCTTGTAAGCACTTTTCCTAACTTGTTTCATGAGAAAAACTCTGTAGAGTCATTCCTTCGAAATTCGCTAAAAAAGTACAAAAAAATGCAAGGTCTCTTTAATGTTTGGACCAGATCGAGACGAACAGGGAAGTGAATGAAGAAGGCCACGTAACAGGAGCTACAATATAACAAATACTCAATATATCAAGAAGATATTCTTAAATAAATTAATGTCTGCAAGATGGATCAGAAGAGAATCACCATACATCATATGGTTTGCCAAATCATCAGACTAAAATTACTTCAATCAACAACATAACAACACATGTGTTTGTTATAATGCATGGGTTGAGATTGAATACCGGTTAGATATTTCGCGGCCACTATTGATAGAAATGTTGAATTTTATGGAACATAAGGTAAATAAAATTTCAGTTTTCACTCTATGTTTCAATTGGTCTGATCTAAAGATTCCAATCAGACGACGATATATAAGCAGTATGACGTAAGGAATTTGTGGTCTGCAAAATAGTATGACCGAGTTATGATAAATGTTTAGTAAGTTATACCTCTATCGTCTGCGCGTACGCATTTTTATTGTAATTTTACTTTGTGTATATTTTCTGTTTTTATCTATTTAATTTTCTCTTTGGTATGCGTATGCATTTTAGCAGGGCAATTTAGTGCTGACGAATATGCAAAATATTAGTTACCGCTTAGCACACACATTTTTAATTTTCCTATTAGCTGAGACTGTGTTCTTGGATACCGCGTCATCTTATGGCAGCTTTCTCCTTGTGGTCCAGTCGTCATTTGTATAAGGCAGCGAGAAAGCCTTTTTATTCCGGAACAAAAGCCGTCAAATTAAGTAAAAATGTTTGTGGAAGTTTTTTCTTTGTTATTGAGAACAATTAAATACATTTGTAATGACTGAACTGCATTTTTATATTGCATTCACACATTTTAAATAAATTAAATAATTAAATATATATATATATATATATATATATATACTTTATTATAAAATATCAGTTCACAGATTCCAAGGGGATACAAGAAACTGATATCAATCTAAAATGCGTGATATTACAATATATGAAGGATTTAAATATAATTAGTTTCCACAGGATGGATCTTTAAGAGAACATGCACCTGGTGTTGTACCCACTGATCAGGACTATCTTATTTAGACAAGTTTAAATTCATATTTAGTCAGAAAAGTAACCACCAAAATCTGTTTCTTATAAATCAGTATTAAAGTAAGGTAGCTGTGTAAGTCTGCTTGATTATGTTTAAAGCCAACTCACACATTATCTTAAAGAACACGAGGTGCAAGTCAATATCAATATATCTGAACATATGGTCACACACAGAAAACAACATTATTACACATGCATGGACATATAACAACAAAAATAAGGAAATTTTGAAGACATGACATAACATAACGAAAATACCTAGGAACAATAATTACAATAAGAAATGAGTTCCAGAAAGTAATTAAACATTTGCTCAACTATGCAAACGCACGCTGATAATGGAAAAAAGTGACTCTTGTAAACCCAACTTTCCTAAAAATAATGTTAAACTAAACATGTAGTACACAACGCTCGAATTATTGCAGGTATATATATAGAGATGCGCAACATGGTCTCTTACATAAGGGCGGTGACAATATTACGAAAATTTGAGAATAAAGTACTTAAAAATTTTGGGCTAAAGAGAGACTAACTGGCAGGTGAGTGGAGAGGACAATATAACAATAACCTGCTTGATTTCTATGAAAAACCTGAAGTTATAAGACCAGTTACGTTTCTTATATTTAGATGGTCAGGATAAAAGTGGCACGAATGAAACAGGGTGACGAAAACTTTTTGTATAAAAGTTAAAATAAAAGTTTAAAGTAGGATACCTCAGAATGAAGTAGGAGAATAATATTAACCATGACTTCAAAGTAGTACATTATGCAAAAACTGGCTGGAGAAACATTTCAGGATGGGGATGTATGGAGAGTTTTTTTCGTGCGGGCTATGAACCTAGGGATTCGATGGTGACAGTGAGATAGTTAGTTTTGAGCACAGTTCACAATAAAACAACCGATGTTGCTAGGCTTGATATTACTTCCGATTTTAAAAGTATATAAAAAAATTAAATACATTGTAATCTTGTTTATTATTATTTAATATTAAATTTATAAACTGAAATTACCAGATGAAGGTGGAATAACAGCGGATTAAAAATATTTAAGTTTATGATTTCTAGTAAATTGTGGCGTAACTTGCTGAGCTATGATGGAGGAAAACCTATTAAGAAAGGCAATATTTGGGTTTTAAGAGTATATATAAAGTAACTCAAGAATGGAAAAATCATCTGAGAAGAATGGCAAGAAATAGACTTCCAAAATTGGCATTCCAATATACCCCAACTGGACATAGTGACCAAGGAAGACCAAAACATCGGTGGAAAGATCAAGACCATCTTCGCTAGGTTTACCGTACAGGCCACATGGCCTAAAACGAATTTGTTCATGATGATGATGATGATGATATAAAGTAACTAGCTACCCTCTGAAATGTAAATGGACGATGCCCGCATTCTGTTCTGACTTAAAATAGTTTCTTCCCCGTGTACGTTGTAAGTTGAATAACAAATTACTGCAGAGGAATATGCACCATTTTATAGCGTGAATTCTAACTTCATAAGAGCTAAAATCATTTGTTTTCTGCTAAGTAAGAAAAAACATATCAAGGAGATTAAGAGGAAATATGAACCACCACTTTTTTGCAAAGTTCTACAATATTCCAGTACATTAAATTTCTGTTGTACTTTGTTATATGAGATTTTGAATCTGTTAGCAACAAAAACTGACATTCAAAGATATTGAGACAATATATGTAGGCTAATATCTTCCAGTCATGCAATAATTTTTACTTGCGCATTAAAAAAAATGTTAATACCAGTGGTATTATAAAGAATGGATGTGACTTTATTGCATTTGAAAATTAGAAAGGAAATATACATGTTTGCCATTACAAAGTATATAATTATGGAATATTCACCTGAAAGGTCCGTCTCCTCAACTTAATTATCATTTAACTGTAGCGCTTTCGGGACTTGTCCCATCATCGGCAGGATTCAAAACTGGTGTTTCACTGAAGATCTGGTAGAGGGGGTTGCATGTATTGGGTTCGTTTTCGTTTATCAGGCTGTCGTTGTTGTGAGCTGCTTTCATGATTTCCATCTCTTCGAGTACGTTTATCTTCGCTGGATTATTTTCTCTGTGCATTACTGTTAGGGTGTTTTCAATATTTAACATGCGATGTCCTTCATGGATAACGTGTTTTGCATAACTTAATTTCCCTTCTTCATTCACGCAGAAAGGAAATCAAGTTATGCAAAACACGTTATCCATGAAGGACATCGCATGTTAAATATTGAAAACACCCTAACAGTAATGCACAGAGAAAATAATCCAGCGAAGATAAACGTACTCGAAGAGATGGAAATCATGAAAGCAGCTCACAACAACGACAGCCTGATAAACGAAAACGAACCCAATACATGCAACCCCCTCTACCAGATCTTCAGTGAAACACCAGTTTTGAATCCTGCCGATGATGGGACAAGTCCCGAAAGCGCTACAGTTAAATGATAATTAAGTTGAGGAGACGGACCTTTCAGGTGAATATTTCATAATTATATATTAATTTTGAATAATACCTCAACGGAACACATCATGAATATTATAAAAGTTGACATTACAAAGTATTTGAAGAAATTTACATCCTATACTTTGTCTTCGGTTGTATTCTTTTTTTCTCTTCAAAATAATTGAAAATCGAATGTAAGACAGCTCTATAGTACACGACGCTTAGAAATTACAAAACTTCTCGAGAATAGAAACAGAAACTGGTTAGAATAATCCGATAAAGGGAACTTCCGCACACGACAGAGCGCTACAGTCGTAATTCTGACTTGTTTGTTATATTAACGAGAGTGAACGGTGAACCGTGAAGTACACAACATAGTATTGTGCAATGTGTGTTACATTATGAAACAGAATTAATGTGGCAATATAAAATTCTATGAAAAACAATATAATAACGATGAGATAAGTCAATAAATTGTCACGGTTTCCGTCGTATCTGATACAAATGGAATTTCTTAAAATAAATATCACAGATGTTTATACGAAGTTTCCAAATTAACTTTATTTCACAGAATTTCAGTGATTCTTTTCAAATGATTTGCTGCTAGTAAAGCACCTTGCTTCATGATTCATTTGATCTTCCTGTTCTATCTACTCACTGACGTCTTCACTTAGAACATCTTCTTGTCTTCGCTCTTGAGATCACCTCTTTGGCTGACATCCCAAACACACTGGCTGGTCAACCTTCGCATATTGTTATATATGGGAGGGTAGAAACATCCAGAATCCAGTCGATATTCAAGAACAGAATTTTCCAGAGATGTACAGACGCATGTGCAACTCACCAATTGATGATTCGTCAGCTCACGAAACCCTCTCTACCATACAAGACGATACATGACTCTCGCCGCCGCCCGCGATATTCAAACCCCAGCCCAATATTGCATCACAATATTATACAAATCATTCTAAATACAGAAATTAGATCGTCATAATTAATACTTTGGAATACTTCATTATATCGTAGTCGGAAAGCAGTCTTTTTTTTCGATATGGAAGATGATTGTGTCCAGTTACACATTGGCCTCCTTGTGGATTACATTTATGTTTTTTTAGAAGCTCTAAACTTGCTATCTGCGATATTCTCAGTGCATTTACATTGAGCGTTCTGTGAAATACGGAACAAGTTCCGGTGAATATTATATAAAGTTAATCCTTAAATTGGCAAAACACTAATTTCTCGTGTCAGTTTATTTAAATGTGGCGGAGCGCAATGAAAAAGAAATCGTGCGAAACTGTTATTATTAGGTATATTGTGATATTCTAACGAAATTAAGTAATCTCTTCTCGTTAGATTTCATCTGTTTTATTAAAATTATTAAATGAATGAAGCCAATTGATGTATTGTGTAGGATACATTTTTAATTTAAGGGTTAATAAAGTAAATAAATGGACCATTGGATGTATGATAGCGGAATTCATATTAGAGTAGCCAACCTTTTTTGATTGTTGATTTACGTTTATAGGCCTTCCCTACGCTATATAAGATAATATTACGGTGAGGGGAAAGGTCTGGAAGATGGGATAGATTTTAAGGGGATATAAGATAAAAGATATCACTATACACAATTCCAATAGAGCAAATTGTATTTGTCCTTGAGAATATCAACACAAGTAAAATACTAGGTATAATATTACTGTAGATCATCATTTAAGGTATGACAAACATATTTTCTTGTTGTGCAACATATTATGTAAAACTCTTTACAAATTAATATCCTCAGATTATATTTGCCAATTTATATATTACATATTGTTACTAAAAGTCCTACTACTACTACTTAGCTGATGAACAATTGATAATCCAATGCGGAGTTTTAGTTTGGGGTGGAATTGCAAATTATATCCATCCTTCTTTAACTCTATTAAAAATAATTATAAATATTTGCTAGAATAAGCATTTATATTACCCAACAGAGTTCATTTACTTTGAATTCTGAGTGCCAAATATTGACAAAATTTTAACAATGAATCTCATACATATTTCCTTAAAAAGTAAAGCGAATTCAAAGAGAACAATCCAGGTTTTTACAACACCAGAGAAAATACTACTTTTTACATGTACCTAAATTCAACACATTTGCTGTATCTGAACATAGTAGGTATCTAGGACTCAAGAATTAATTACATCCAATTCCAGCTAAGCAACATAACACAGATAAGTTAAAGTAAGCATTTAAATTTGAAATATAAATATTTTAAATTAATAAACAATTAGTAACCTATTTTAGTTTATGTTATTATTTCCTAATTCCTTCTCCAATTTGATTTTATTCTATTGTATACTGTTTTTGTTTTACACCATTCTCCTTTATATGAATTCCTTGTGTCAAAGTTTGTTCCATACTTTCAAACATTCTCCTAATTCTGTATTGTTTTTTAATAATTTCGTAATGTCTTTAATAATTACCTTCTTTGTTAAATATTAACCTATTTACTAACTCACTGACACTATTGAACCCCTACGGGTTCACGCGGACATACGCTCTCCATACATCCCTATCCTGAACTAATGTTTTTCAATCATCCCATGTATAATTTATTTCCCTAAAATTATACTTCCTACCAAATATTAATTTGTTTTATTTTATTCTCCTTTGCATTAATTTTTTGTGCGCTAGAATTTAATTTATATCTTGAAACTAGCTCCTAAATTACAAATCATATTATTTTCGTTTTTCCTCTCTTAATTTATATATATATATATTTCTACTTGTATTATTTATGTAAATAACATACGCCCAAGCACGAGCACTTATTGATTCAGGTGTCAGTTGTGTGTACAAAAATTGTTTTGGAATGAAGTTGATTATTATTATTAAAACCAAAACCTAAAGAAACAGTTGCTCAATGTCCATGCAATTAAATTATATTTTTAAAACTTTTAGAATTGCCTACCTGTTACCCGAGGTATCGTGTGCGTGGAATTTAAAAAAAATGGAACATTTAATAACAGTCAGGTGTCGATGCTTTGCTGCATATGAGAGCAAAGGATGTGTGATCTGATTGAACGTGGTGACAGTTGGAATAGCGAGAAGTGTTTTGGTTAAACTGGACTAACAAACTGAGTGTTATTTTAGTCATTTAGACTGTGAAAAATGTGTTAGTTCTCTTCAAAATGAGCAAAACTTTCCCTTGAACATAGGTCGAAAAAAGTGAATAGATTTTCGATTTTTCATACAAAAATGAATTAGTTGTAATTAAGGGGAGGGATTAGTGTGCTAAGGATACGTCAAACGAAAATAAACATGGCGCCATTCTTATTCCGCGTCATTTATTTTTTTTAAGTGTAGCCAACCTAGTAAGGAAAAATCTCAGCCGCTACGTTTTAATCGTATTTGAAAAGCAAAATGAATTGTTTATTTATGCTAGTAAGAACTGTATTTATTATTGTAAACTTATTTTTGATAAAATATAAAATGTTTTGTGGGATGGACACGTGTGAGAGGCCACATTAAGTTTAACTCATGAAAAATGTGGTTTCTAAATAGAATTTTTTCAACAATTTGGAGCCGGAACAGGTCGAGTAAATACGCATGAACCGTGAAGAAACACGAGAAGAAGAATAATATATCTGCGTCGGGTTGTTTGTCTGTTCTTTGATAGATCCTGCTATAGGTATTAGGAAGTTCATTTCAGTAGCTTGTAATCTGGCAGATTGTTGTGTTGTCATTGTCCATATTTCGAATCCGTAAGTAAGAATAGGAACTCTCATTTTCTTGAATAATTTCATTATAATTTCATTATATTAATCGTTATGACAAATGCTATTTTCAAACGTAACTGAAACATTTTGATCTGGAATGGCAAGTCCTTCGGTATTACCCAAAGCATGGCTTCAGAAGCCCCTACCTTCTCCCAATCCAGCCCATGTTAGTAGCTCGTATAATGTTTCACTCTTACTAATTCCGAGCTAAGTTCCAGTTATGCTGTAAACAAACTTACATAACGTATTACTACGCCGACTCCGTCTATTGGAGGAACCGTTGGTAGTTTACCCGCCATATGACTAAATTTTGTAAGGAACTGTCATCGATAGAAACATTGTTCTTAGGGAACATAATATTGTACGGAAAATAAGACTGAATACAACATAAGATGATAACAATAATTAGAAACTTTCTCCATTTCTTATTTATTTATGACAAAATAATTATATATAGGCCTATATAATCAGATATTTACGCTTTTTCCATGATGCCGATAGATATCCTTTATTTGCAATTTCAATACTGACTCGCCTGTAAATTCTGTTGTTACTTTCGCCACATCTACAAAGGATAATAATGTAGGATATTTTTCACTAAAGTGTTTGAAAACATTTAAAATAATTTGTTTCTCTCCGCTTTTCAAATTACTTCCTTTCAATGTTATAAGAAAACGGGCATTTTGAAACAATTGAAATTCCAACTTATTCTGCATCGCGCATATAACAATACTTATTTAATCTATTAAAATTGCAATTATATATTTTAGTTTCTCCTGTGCAACTTATAACTTATAGACGTGTGCTAGATCATTTATATTTTTATACCCTTATTTCGAGACCGAACTACATTTTCTTACACTCTTAAATGTAAAACTATTATTCGACCTATGGAGATGCAGTCATACGTCTGGTTTGTTTACTTTACAACTGGAACGTAGCTCGGAATAGGTATAGTTGAGCGATTTACAATTTCTGTGCCTTGAGATTATGACCTAAGCGTCAACAGAATTGGCTCGCCGGCTTTCAATCTCAGGTCCTGAAGGCATCTCTGGCATTCTAAGGATTAAAACGTTAATGAATATAATTCAAAGTAACGGATCCACTATACATTTTATACACCCAGGTTACCTAGTGTCAATCTGCAAGAAAGAAGATAAGAAACGATGTACAAATTATAGGGGAATAAATATAACAAATCATTTCATAAAGATTTTGAGAAACTTGATAAAACAATAGATTGAAAAGGGTTTTAGATGGACGGAAGAATGAAGTGGTTTCACAACAGGATGTTCTACGATGGATCATATATTTACAATTATGAAATTTTACAAAAAAATATAACGATAAATAATAGGATGTGGGACTGATTTTTTAACATTTAGAAAAAGCTTATGATAGTATACCAAAAAGATTATTATGGCAAGCATTGGAAAAAGAAATGATTAATGAACAAATTATATATATATAATAATAAATATATACTTCAATAATAAATGTAGAGTTAAAATGGGCTTCGAACTAACATAAGATTTCATAACTATAAAAGGGTTATTACAAGGGTGCACAATGTCACGGACATTATTTAAAATATACATGGATATTGTATTACAGGAATGGTCAAAGAAATGTAAGCCAATGGGATTCAAATTAAAAGAGAATAAATACACACAAAACTTATTATTCGCAGATGATCAAGTGGTAATCACTTCAGGATGCGAATATGCAAACTATATGGGTAGGACGCTAGAGGAAAAACACTCAAGATGGGGTTTAACAATCAATTATAATAAAACAGAATATATGAACACAGATCTTTCCAAGGAATTAGAAATAAATTGAACAAAGTTTAAAAGAGTACAATATTTTAAGTAGGCCTATTTGGGATCAATAATTCAAAAAGATGGATCATATGAATTTAGACACCGAAATAATAATAGAGACAAAGAAAGTTATTGGTATATTAAATTATATTTTATGGATTAAACATATAATCAAGAGGACTAAATTATTAACATATGTGAAGAGTATTTTATTACATGGTACGGAAATATGGACGTTGAAGTAAAAACACAGAAATATATTATTAGTCACAGAAATGACCTTTTAAGAAGGTTGGCAAGAATATCAAAATTAGATAAAATAAAAAGTAATACAATAAGAGAAATAGTGAACGTAAGAAAATTATATTGTACCAGAGATTGAAGAAATCCTACCAAGATGGTATGGACATATAATGAGAAAAGGGACACAGAAACAAACAAAGAAGATGTATTCAAGATCATATCAAAACAAAGAAGAGATTGAAGAAATCCTACCAAGATGCTATGGATGTATAATGACAAAAAGGACACAGAAACAAACAATGAAGTATTGAAATGGATACCTCCTGAAAAGGGAAACGTAGTAGACCAAAACCAACGTTGATAAAGGGAATTCAAGACAACATGAAGAAGAGAAACATGGCAGAAGAAGACACGTAAGACCGGGAAGTGTGGAAAAAAGTTGTATATTATGGTTGAGGATACCTGTGTAAATAACAGAAACAATCTGAAATAAAAAAAAGTTGGATACGATCAGCAGGCCTACTCTAGTACTTCTCCATCGAATTGCTATATACGTTTTATTATTTATTTTTATTTTAACCCATATAGTAAACCCTTTCTTACCTTACGGTATATAAAGGTTATAATTATTTAACGTTAAGAATTAAATTAACATAAAACAGCCTTTAGCCTTGGTTTTCGACGAGGCTATTGAAAAGGGGCATAAGCCGGAACTGTATACAGCTGGGTAATTCTTGACAGACGTGTTCTCGTCGCGGGGGTGAACACTAAGAATCTTAGTGACTAAGTTCTGTCTCGGGGTATAACGAGGGCACCTCCTCAGGGAATCAGGTGACGTTCTCAATGGTTGGATCGGCAAAAAGAACAAGCTTCAATAAAGGCGAGACAAGCGGAAGAGGCAGCCCTTCACCTGAGGTTTCTACAGATGGAAGCATGTTAAAATGCTTTAAGGTGGCAACCCCACCATTGGAGTACTCGGCAGCAGGCCGCTTACCTTCTACGAGGAATTATAAAAAAAACTCGAACTCCCTAAAACAATATTCGGACAGAACCAAAACGTCGTTGGAAAGACGACCTGCACCTGCACCCCGGAGCGGAACGGGCCAACAGGCCCATACCTTGAAGATGATGATGATTAACATAAAACAGTAGAACAAAAGACAATTACATAACAATATTGTAACAAAGATGAACAGAGTAACATTAAATAATAGTTGAGAATAAACACTATTTACAGAAGAAATGAAGTATTTTTAATATTTTGTTGTTAAGAATATGATAAAGAGGACTAGAATAATCATTTTTTTTTTAAGTATGCTCCAAGTTTGTAACGTTAAGTGGACATTTAAATAGAACATGTTTGACATGTTTCATTTACAAGTTTAATTTGATGATTTTTTAATTTATATAAATATGCCTGAAATGTTCTATGCCCGGTTAAAAATTTAGTCAATATGAAAACTACGGCATTTAAGACTGTCATAGATTGTTGGGAAAAATAATTATCGAGTTGTCATGCCATTGTTACTATTTAGTTAGTCACGCCAAAATTCTGTTTCATATAGCCATAGTTTATTCGACATAATCGCTTGTTGTTCAGGTTAATACTCCCACATATTCCTAGATGCTACGCATAGTTTTCTAAGATATTTCGTGAACTTAATAATAGAGTTAGCGCCTGTTTGTAATCCTTCCTTCACCTACTTTCAAATGAGTGGACATAATATTGCTCCGAGTCACTGTTACAGTCCAACGGGATTAGAGGCACAGCGGCATGCATTAAGAAGGATATAATAAAGTGTTTTTCTTAGATTATTTAAATGATACATTTGTGTGTTTTTAATCTCCAACTTTTGATACCCAGAAATTCACCAAGATCGAATCTATAGTTAAGCAACTTTTATGATATTCATGATGTGTTCCGTTGAGGTTTATTCAAAGTTAATATAAAATTGTAGAATATTCACCTGAAAGGTCCGTCTCCTCAACTTAATTAATCATTTAACTGTAGCGCTTTCGGGACTTGTCCCATCATCGGCAGGATTCAAAACTGGTGTTTCACTGAAGATCTGGTAGAGGGGGTTGCATGTATTGGGCTCGTTTTCGTTTATCAGGCTGTCGTTGTGAGCTGCTTTCATGATTTCCATCTCTTCGAATACGTTTATCTTCGCTGGATTATTTTCTCTGTGCATTATATTCTATAGTTAAGCCGTAAAGATTATTTTTACTAAACCTAGGGTATTATATATAATTAAAATGCTAATATAAAATTATAAAAGTGTTACCTTATAGGCCTCTCTCCTCAGCGTTGTATTAAAAACTAAAATATTAATTCTCTGTAGAAATTAGTTCTGTATCTACTGACCCTGAATACATTTACTGCAATTTTATTAATGTTGACTAGGGTACTATATGTTTAATCGGCAGAGAAAATACTGTATCTTATTTTTGAGGCTTCTAGATCAATGTGACCAGACGTCCCGATTTTTAACAATATGTCCCGCTTCCCGCGGCGTTTTAAAAAAAGTCCAAATTTTCGGAAAGAATGCATGACAAGCTAGGGAACGGCGGGAGAACGGAAAGGGAATATACGGTTTTCGGCGGCCATGTGGCTATATCGCTAAGACATGAGTTATATATATTTTTGTTAATTTTATAATATTAAACTTTAATAATAACAAATAGGCCTAATTGTTGAGAACTAATTATCGAGAAAACTGCTTATCAAAATTTGCATTGTTGATCAGTTGTTAGAATTCGACCACCATTGTTTGGACTAAATTTAAAATTTCAGTGTGAAGAGCGGTTAGAAAATAATTTTCTTTCGTTAACTTTCCATAATAGTATAAGCCAGAGAGGAGAACAGGAGCAGTAAATCGTGCAGATATCATGAATCATGTTAAAAAGTCCTACAGTAACTGCATAAATTATTTAGAAGAGTGGACGGTACATTACAATGATATTGAACATTTTCATTGGGTTCTGATAAAACAAGAACTTAATTGGAATGATGCGCAAAAATCATTCGATCATATTACTCAAAATTTCCCATATTGTAATATTTCAGAAAATGACCTTTAATGAGGTATCGTTATAAAAATATATATTTTTAAGGAAAAGATTAAATCTTGGGCATCAGCGAAAATCACAATAGAGAACAAATGGTCAGAAACATTTAATCGTTTTGAAACAAACCATGTTCCATACAATAATGCACTAAAAATTGTTCCTTACCATTAACTAATGCTGCGACTGCACGTGTTTTTTCTACGGTAGATAAAGTGTGGACATCAGAAAAATCACAATTGTGTGTTGAGACTGAAAGTCATTTTAAGTGTGATATATAATTTAACAAATTCTTGTGAAAATGTTCATAACATATTAAACGACAGCAATCTACTAAAATAAATTCACTGAAATGAGAAATATACCAAAGAATAAAATGTTACCGGTACTATTCATAATTTTTTTAGTGTATTACATTGTAAATTGTACACCCTTAGACAAAACAAAATTAGTCATCCGCTGATACTATCAATCGATCGGGGAACTTCGTGAGCGCTCGCAAAAGCCGTATTCACATCAACACGTTTTCAATAATTGTACTGGGTTGTTTGCTAGTTAATGCAGTGCACACTCAAGCAACATTAAAGAGAGATCATCATATTAAAGAGAGAGTTTTATTTAAACGGAATTTTAGAATAGCGTTACCTTTACCTTGTCGTGGTGGAGTGGCTTGTGTGCTTAAATGATCCTGAGAGCTATGCCGGCGGTAGCATTGCTGCCGATAGGGTTACCCATGCCGGACTGGTCGAAGGTGATAAGCCAGACGAAATAAGTACCTTGGTCGAAAGAGTGACGATCTTTCACCGTAAAAATACAACCGTCAAGAAATGCGGACATGGGTTCTACTGGGGTAAAATTTTCCGGAGGTCAAATAGTCCCCCATTCGGTTCTCCGGGGGGGACTACTTCAGGGAACCCATGCCAAAGAATCCCGTAGACTGCGATGGGCAGGACATGTTGCGCATATGGGGAATGAAAGACGTGTATGGAAACTTCTTGTAGGAAAGCCAGAAGGAAAACGCCCAGTTGGTAGACCAAGAATGAGGTGGGAGAACAACATTAACTATGATTTGAGGGAAGTAGATTATACAGGGAATGATTGGAAAGCATTAGCTCAGGATAGGGATATATGGAGAGCTTATGTCCGTGCGGCCATGAACCTACGGGTTCGATAGTGCCAGTGAGTAAGTAAGTAAGTAAGTAAGTTTTGCCTGTAATGTAGTTTCATATTTAATTTTATATTTGAGTTTTATGGCTATAATGAACACAAAAAAAAACATAAATTAAAACCTTGTTCTAATAAGTAAATGAGGAAAGAAAATAATATCCTCTAAAATGAAAACTTTAACAAAAACAAAATCAATATCGGGTGCATGAATCCTCAGCATCTATTAATGCCCTCAATTTGTGAGGCATTGATGCAATCAAATTTCTACAGGCACGTGGATGACCGGCTAGAGCATCCCAGGTGTCTTGAATTTGTGCCCATAAGCCATCTTTTGTCTTTCGTGCATCTGCAGGCCAATTAGAGTTAATCTCTTTTTAATCTTAGCCCACACATTTTCGATTGGATTCAAATCTGGTGAACAGCGAAATTTGATTTGCCTTCTCTTTTAACAATCAAATCAAATTTCGTTAAACACATTTCAGAAAGTGGCCACAATTTGAACATTATCGATAATACAATGTCAATTGTACACATAGAAAACAACAGACACAAAATTAACATTTTACAAGAAATCAAAATTATCATGAAGGTCAAGAATACAAACATTCTCAACGAAAATATACCTAATGAGCAAAACCCTCTATTAGACATACAGTTAATTCAATACTACTACAACCGCTCTAGAAGATGCATCAAAAGGCCTAGAGTGAAATCAACGAAAATTTTAAATACGAGTAGTTGAGGAAGACGGTAGCGTACAAGGTAAAAATAAACAATAGTTACAAAAAACTAAAACAACATGCTTCATTGAAAACCGAACTAAAAAATGAAAAATAATTTTAATTTCCAACACACTTGGCATAAAATTAAAGTGATCAACAAACAAATCATCCCCAACACATCTAAAGATGCCTCGGTCCTTGTAGGAGTAGTGGGGGGATATAACCATATTTCAGTTAATAAAATCTTAATCTATTCATCAATTAATCTTTTCGGATGAATAATTACAGCCATACTCTTAGGTGAAAATATATGATTGATTTACTTTGTTATTTATTCAGAGTTATCTGCAAAAAAATATAATTTTACCATCAAAAGCGTGGGGTGCTCTATATAAATTAATATATTTGATATTAAATAGATATTGGTATAAGTAATGTCTCTAAGAAGAAAACGTAAAACCATAAAAGCATCCCATGCTTTTGATGGTGAAATTATTTTTTTTTTGTAGATAACTCTAGTTTTAGACGATTTTTTTGTTGACTACTTTAATTTTATCCCAAGCGTGTTGGATATTAAAATTATTTTTCAATTTTTTGTTCGATTTTCTAATAAAGCGAGCGTGCTGTTTCAGTTTTTTCAAACTATTATTTATTTATTATTTTTTAGTTTGGTTTTCTAATAAAGTGTGTTGTTTCAGGTTTTTTAAACTATTATTTATTTTTTTTAATTTTTAGTTTAATTGATTGTCATAAACTGGAATCCCATGAAAATTTAATTTCTTAATACCCTTCCAAAAAAATCCTATGGCTCGGATTTGAACCAGCGACCTACGGATTACTGAAATTATATACCACTACAGTCCACCGCTCTACCAACTGAGCTATTAAAATGATGGACTAAAATGTCGATAAGTCCGCAACCTATTACACCGGTTTTTATTTTTTTTATTTTCTGATGATTCTGGCTAAGATTTAAAACAAAATGAAATTATTGTATTTTCATGAGTCCTTTACAAGTATACAAAGTTTCAAGTCGATATAATGTTTTAAGTGGGTGAAAATCGTGTTCAAACATTTCGTTACATAGATACAGGTCCGTTACATAGACAGATATAGGTCAAGTTAATATAAAGCGTATAAAAATATATAATTTAACATTGTTATAACCTCAACGGTATAAAAAACAATTATGAACTTAAAAAGTATAGATTAATTCAAATGTCGAAATAAAATTTATTTAAAGCATACAACATTTTAATACAAATATCACAAAAAATACTGTGTAACTGATGACGCGAATGTGCGATCTTCATTAACAGAAACAGCGACTGCAATGCTTTACCGCTGACCTATCAGGACACGTAGGAGAGTCTTCAGTGGTCATGCCACATAACACAATAGCTCAGGGACTGCACAATTATGACTAGTTTCCTAGTTTGAACCCAGCGCTGTGCCGAGTATGATTTAGAAGAAATGTGCATTCACGAGATGACTCCTTTTTTTTATGTCGAAGTGTGTACTTGTGTTGAAATTAAAATAAATATATTACAATACTCTTTTTGCGTTCTATATATTTTGTTTGCTCCATAAATTTTAATCAAGAACCCTCCTCCCTTATTCTAGATACCTCTCTGTCAAATTGCATCAAGCGGTTAAGTAGTTTAACTTTGAAGACATAACAAAGAATGCATTCGTTTTCTTGTATATATATACATCATATATATATATATATATATAATATATATATATATATACACAGGCTATTGCAAAAAAAAAAACACCGAAAAAGAAGGTGAAGTATATTGAGATATGTTAATCATTTTTAATAAGGTACCAATGTCCGCAAATGATGCTTTTGCACACTATGAGTAGTTAATTATGTCTCAAGATCAGCGTTAGTTCGAAAAATTTGAAGTTTCATTACTTGACAAACCCTCACAGGTACGGAACCTATGATACTTGGCTTCGCAACGGAATAGGGCAAAAACACGGCGGAACCCCAGTTCACTTCCATGTCAATGGGAGGAGACATTTGGATACCACGTATCCAGGTCGAGGGGGACCAGTCTCAAGTCCTGCGGGATAATCTGATCTTAACACTCTCGACTACTTTTTGTGGAGCGACATGAATCAGTCTATTTATCGGGCTCCAGAAGGTCGCGTATGGATCTTATAGCCCGAATCCATATAGCTACAAAAATAACTCAAACGAGGCCAGGCGTGTTTGAACGTGTGCGCCAATCACTACACCGCCGATGTACGCTCTGCAATGAGATGGGAGATGAATATTCTGAAAACTTGATGTGACTCTGATAGTATTGTCATGTACTGAGTTTTGGAATCCAACTAACAGAACTCTTCAGAAATAAGCTACTCACAGAGTAAAAGCGCATCATTTCCAGAAAAATAGTACCTTATTAAAACATATCAACATATATCAATATACTACCTCAAATTCGTTGTAGTTGTTTTCAAAGTCAAGATTTATTTCTCAGTTCAAAAAATCGTAAAAATCATTTCCCTGGACTGAACCATCTAACTTCTGCAAGTAAAAGTAGATCACCATACGTCAAGTATATTTCCTGCAAGAACAAAAAAGTCATTCAATGAGTGAGGGAATGATGTCCTCCTTCAATCTAATTTGTTTATTTTAGACTCAGACAAATTTATGAACTGTGCACATAAAGCTTCCTGGTGAACGATACTGTGTGAAACTATGAAAATTAACTCCATGTATCAAGAGACAAAAAAAATCCCAACCATTGCTTTCGCAATATCCATACAACATCTCAAATCCATCACATTCTTGCAATACGCCTTCCTCTTTGCGGTTCCATGTAAAAGAGTAAATCTTCATGAACTATACTAAAGCAGTAAAATCTTCCCTCACTACCTTAACATAAATAAGAAGCTGACATGCATATGATATATCTATAATTTCATCAATAGCCAGTGAAAAAAAGGAAAAAAGTAGTAGAGTAAATAACAGATTTTAAACTGTCACTTAACTGCAAACTTATATATTCAGTTCACCTGGCCACAGTTTGCTTTGAAATGTTCTTTTACAGTTATCGTCATTAAACGCTTCCGCCATTTGCATTGCGTAATATTTAACAAATTCTGCATCCGAGAAAGGCTATTTAGCTTTCATTAATTCAATAACAACTACATACGAAGCGAAAAGTGATAATTCCTGTATTTTGAATACATTACCAATAATATTTTTCTACTGATTAAGCTTCTTTAGTTTTTCAATCAAAATTTTGCGTAAGTCACAACAATGGTCGTAGTATTTCTTCTGGCGATTCGTGATGATTTTTTTGGATTATATTCCTTGAGAACTGACAACGCGTGCAGACAAACTAAGCACTGACAATACTTATCCTTATTAAGAATAAATAAATGGTCCAACTCTCATTTTGTCTTCAAACTACGATTTTCATTACCTACTTTCCTATATTTCGAAAACATATTACGAACAAGCTCGCATGAATTCATAGTACTGCCTACATTGCCTGCTTGTGAAGGATGCGAGATCCAGAAAATGGTGACTGAGGAGTGTAAACAGAGTTTCCAATACGTTTCGAAGAATTCCGCTTGATAAGTACTTTAAAATAATCATCTAACTTAAACTGCGAAATATATTAAGTGGAAAATGTGTTATTGATTCAGGTACATTATAATGATCAGGTGCACTAACTTTTATGCACGGAGTTAAAAAATGGAATAAATCACATATTTCTTCGCCGGCCGGATGTTGCCTGCGGGCCGCCATTTGAAAATCACTGATCTTAATTATTACATTCTTCAACGCATGGATGGAACCCACACATCTCGTCAGATTTTAAATTAACATCCCACAGGTAGATGACATGAGATCATACATGGCAGAAAAATGGTGATTGTATTTTATAGTAGGCTATATTATACTTAAAGAACTAATTAGCGAATATTCGTAAGTCGATTGTTTAAAAAGATCTATATTACTCGTATTTTAGTGATGAACAAAAGAAATAAATTATGATTAAAATTTAAGTTTGAAATATTAATTAATCTCTCTAACGAATTCCTCTTTTTAATGGGAACTCAAAGAACGCTCGAGGTATTAATTGTGTCCACTGATTTGGAAAATGCAATTGAAGCGTTTGATCGGCAATGAACATGTACAAAAACAACAAAATTTGTAAATTCTTGTTTTATTCTTGTTTTGTTAATAATAATAATAATAACAGTCAGTCACTGTCATGAACATTTTACATGAAAACTTCAAATAATATTCTTTATTATATTGGATTTAGACGTAACGTAATTATAATAATTGTTGTACATGCGCTTTCCATCCTGTTACATTTTGTAGGTGCATTGGCAATATGGCCGTCATGGGATAGATAAAAACCACAGTAGTGACAGGGGCCTTGACGAACCAAATGACAGTCCACCATAGCCTCCTGCCGCGTACGTAGATGAGTTATTTAGATGGAACTACATTTTCAAATAAATACAATTAATATGTTTAATAACTGCGGTTGTCAACATGAGGTTCTTGTACCAATAGCATATTTATGTTGGAATAAACTTTAAATTCCCCCAGTGCTTCACGAATATAATTGGTTTCATGTGTAACGAAATCAAGATTTCGATACTGGGATTACGTCATACTGCGCAACCTATACGTCATCGCGTCTCCATTTAGTGTGTGATCTTTGTGAACAGTGCCAAATGCTCTCCTATCTACCCCTTCCCTTCCTAGTACGCTCCGTGTCCTATCGCGCATTCTCCCCTCTCGTTGTGAACTCTCATAAATAGCTGTGTTTTCTAACATCGCATCATCATCTGTTGAGTTATCGTCGGAGTCTAATCAATATAGCTCAGAACAGCTAGTTGGTTTGTTACTCCTTTAGGCCAGGGTGGGGCCGCAAGGAATGTATATCCCAACCCTAGGCTGGACTAGTGTGAGTGTAAATGTATGTATGTTTATTAATATTATTTTTGTATAGATGATCAATAATACCATTATTTTCTTTATCAAACTAATTGTTTATTCATTTATTCTCAATGTTATATCTGACTATCTTTTTGACTCGCATTAAAACTTTGGTTGTATATTTTACTTACTTATGCCTATTCATTTAGTGGCTGGCCTATGTCAGATATGAAGGTAAAATTCCAAAGCTTGCTCAAGCGTGTGTGAGTTCCTCTTTCCTTAAAGCTTCCACGATTATAGCTTGTAGCTCACTGCACATTACATGTTCGAAAATGTATTAAGGAAAGTTGAGTAAATCTTTGCCTTTTATGGGCCCGGGCAAATATATCTTCATTTGAGCTGTCTATGTTTTCTATTCAAAATATTTATCAACAACAATAGTTGATCCAGAACCAATACGGTGCACATGTGTTACATTTTAGCCATTTATTGACTTTTTATTACACGAATTTCTAGACATATTCATTATTTTAGAACTTATATTCTTTCACTTCGTAGCTTGCAGTTTGTATTTCCATCTACACTTTCTCGTAGACTTCTATTTTTAATAATTGTTTCTTCTTTATATATATATATATATAGGGGGCACGCCGTAGCGTAGTGGTTAAGGCACTGCGCTACAAGCCAGAAGGTCGAGGGTTCAAGTCCCGGTGGGGTCCGGATTTTTAAACTAACCCAAGCCCTCTGGCGGCACTATGGCCCTGGGGTCGACTCAGCCTCTAACGGAAATGAGTACCAGACGCTTGTTCTGGGGTAAAGGCGGTCGTCACGCAGGGCTGACAACCCGGCTGACATAAAGTGCCGATTGTCTAGAAAAAGTGGGAGCCTTAACCTCCTACTACCCGAAGGGCCTCCTGAGGCCTATAATGGGATCACTTTACTTTTTCTTCTTTATATATTATATTTTTTTTTTTTTGGTTATTGATCAAAATGAGAAAAAGAAATGGACATGAATTATTAGTAGTTCATTGTAATTATTAAAAACAGATAACTAGTGCTTTTTTGAACTATACATCATTACCATTATGAATATGTTAGGTTTATTCTCAGTTGAGTCTGTTCCTACATCTCAAGACGTACTTCATTTCTCCAGCATTGTATAGGTCTCTGTGTCCTTTAGGTTGATACTGTTTTCCTTCTTTGGTAAATATTTCAATGAATTCTTTGGAGGTGATTTATGGAATTATTTTGATATATTTGGATATCATATGTATTTTTTTAACATTTGACCTTTCACGAATGTTAACATTTATCTTTTTATCCAATTCACTTAGACCTAAAAGAGGTCGAATAAATCTCATATGAGTAGTATGTAACGTGGTGTTATGTCTAGATTTCAGAATCAAACTTTCACTGCTGTAATTTCAGGAAGCGTTTTCTGTTATAGTAGATAATTGTAATTTAGTTTCTATGGATTATTATTTATTACGATTATAAACCTGAAGAAAGAGAGATAATTGGAAAGACCGCGGAAACGTTGTTTGAAGAATAATGTGAGACTGAACAGGTCCAAGAGCCTAATCCTTGATTGAAGAAGAAAAGGAAGTTTCTATGGATATGTGTTTCCCAAACTGCCATTTATTGATTCCATTTATCGTATTATATTTCTGTAATTTGAACTCTATATCAATGTTTGTTTCAGAAATTGTCAAAAGCAATTAAATTCCGAAACTTTTTCTATAATATTTCCAACAAATTTTATTTTACCCTAATTAATTTTTCCCCACATTATCATACATTTTGTCTTGCTAACAGAGATATCCATATTATAATTTCTTACTATATTGTTTGATTGAAAAGTTCACCTTTGAAAATAATATTCTGATGTGGCAAAAATAACCAAATCATCTACTTATAGTAAAATTTGTAGTGTGTTCCTTGAAATTTTTATTTCATGTTGAATTAGTTACTTTCAATATATTAAGATTTTGTTAATATGTACGTCAAATAGGACAGGTGGCAATCCACACTCTTGTCTCACTCCTTTTTTTAGTTGTTATAGTTTCTGAAATTTTATTACTTGACATTTTAAACTTTTAACTTTGAATTGACATGAATGCTTTGAACAGCTGAAATTAATTGCTTAGGAATTCCCCGAACTGCTAGGAGGTTTTAAAACAACACATTAGAACAACAATAAGCTAAAAACTACTTGCTGACAATTTGTTATTCCAAAAATATTCATTTCAACATTTCCTTAGTTTTGAATTTGATTATATTATTTCATTTTTGCAAGACGTACTTAATGGTGAATAATATCGAACATATTTAGGAACTGCGCGGGTATAACTAGGGCTGCGAGTTTCGGTAGAGCTACAAGGTTCAGGGAACAACACGATCAACTGTGAAGGCAACTACGATAATTAAGGCAGACGAGGAATTAACTTATTTATTTATTTATTTTATATCTGTAATAAAAACTCGAATAACACTTTCAGATTCTGACATATGAGACGAAAACGCTTGTACGAATTCGCAACTTATTTGAATAAATCGGACGTTCTAAAAATTATCTGCTAATTCTCGCGATCTCTAAAGGTAGACGCCAGGTGTTGATAATTTTAACTTAGGTTTTCTACAAACACTTTTTGGAGAGTCTGGAAGGCGGTGACTTTTATTTCGACCACTCATCCAATTGGTTTACATATTATAATCATTAAGATTCATTTTCTCATTGGTTAAATCAATCGCGCCCACAATTTTCATAATATAATTTGTTTAAGCTTTCACACAGTTTGCGGGGAGGTTGTTTTTACCCAGCGGAGGACTTTGACCTCGTTAACAAGGGTTTCTGGACATCTGCAAACCGCACCAGTTTAAGCTCTTTTGAAAGAAAAGGACCACTCCTAACCTAATTTACGTGGACTTTTCTTGGGTTTAACCCATTCTGGTACATTTTCCAGTAGGTTTTATTGTATGTCCCACTTGTATGTCGTTGATACTATAGGAAATTGCAAACTAATCTGTTTTTTTATATTTTAAGGTGAGGCCTGGAAAGTTTCCTTTCCCATGTGAAACAAATTTGTTCACTGGACTAGAGAGCATTTGTTTATGAATGTGTGTTCCATCTGTCATTACTATGCATATTCCTGTAATAAAATATCTAAAATAAATATATAATGGAGATAAATATCCGTTTTAGAACGGATCCGAAGAATCTAACTGCGTGAAGTTAACAGCACTAACCGCTCCAACTCGGAATTATTTTTCATCTTCTTCTTCTTTCATCTCTCGGTATTACCCCTATATACATTAGTAGTTTTGAATATACATTATGAACTTACTTTCGAATATTATTGAATATCTTTATTTTTTTTAAATTGTTAATGAGCCCGAGAAGGACTATGCAAAAGTCCATATAATCATTTGTTTTCCTTTGAACCTATAGTTCCCTCATTCTTTTCTCTTTTTTACATGTTTTGTCCGTTTGTATATTTGATTTGTCCACTTGGCCAACGTTACAATTATGCATCATGATGCTAAAGATTTTTCTCTTTAGGATATCGTCTTGAGAACTTCCAGCCAAATTTAAATAATTTAAAATAATAATAATAATAATAATGAATAGTTATAATATAATAATAATAATAATAATAATTATTATTATTATTATTATTATTATTTATTATTATTATTATTATTATTATTATTATTATTATATTATTATTATTATTATTACTGTTATTAAAATAATAATCTTCTTCTACTTCCTCTACGCATGAAAGCTGGCAGCTTGTTGCGTGTTCATTCACTTGAAGTCCGGGGCATGGTGACGCCCTTCCATCGTAGTTGATGCTGAGGTGTCCAGTCACATACTTTCTTTACTAATCTACTGTTCTCCATTCTATCTATGTGATCGTTTCAATTTAGTCTTCTAACGTTAACCCAGGTTCAATTTTACATTCTTCTCTAATAAAACACAGCTGCGAATTTTTTCTCGCAGAGATTTTCCTGCGATTTTCCTTAAAACTTTCATTTCGGATTTGTTTTGTTTTTCGAGTTTCCGTTCGACTTTCGCAACCATATGTTACAACTGGTCTTATGACAGATTAGTAAATTCTTACATTTGTATCTATTCTTAAATTTTTATTTTTCCAAACAGTTTTGTTTAAACATCCCAATATTTTGTTTGGATTATTTGCTTGATGGAGGATTTCATGTTATTTTCTTGTTGCTATTAATTTCTATTCCTAAATATTTGAATGTCATTACCTGCTCTATACTTTTCCCTTCTATTTCTAATTTAACACGGAGTGAATCCTTGGATACTGCCATTGATTTGGTTTTGTTTATTGAGATTTTCATGTTATATTTTGTTGCAATGATTCTAAATCTGTGCAATAAGCATTTGTAAATTTTTGTGTAATTATAATTGTAACATCAATATAGTTTATTATTTTCAGCTCTTTGTTGCCTATTTTAATCCCATTTCTAACTTCAACTTTTAGTTCATTGATAATTTCTTCTATTATTAGTATGAACTCTCAGAAGTATTAATGAAAATGAGAATCAATAAAGCTCCTGGAGATGATGGAATCAGTATTGAACTATTTAAAAACGCAAATCTCTGTTTTTAGGACAGATTTCTAACATTCTTAAGTAAACTATGGGAAGGGAGAAACATTCCTGCAAGTTGGACAAACCCTATTGTAATATCAGTATTTAAAAAGGAGACAAAGCAAACTGTGAAAATTACAGAGGCATCAGCTTACTAAATACTAGATACAAAATTTACGCCAATATAATTAAGAACAAATTATAAAAACATCTTAACAGCCTCCTCAGCGAAGAACAGAATGGCTTTCATAAGGGTCGATCCTGCTGTAATGGTTATTTCTCCATGAAATTATTAATATAAAAACACAGGGAGTTCAATGTAGAAACACATTTAGATTTTTTGGACTTCAAAAAAGCCTTCGACAAAATCTATAGGAATAAACTGTTGGAAATATTATCTTACAACAATCTACCACAACAGCATATTTTAAATGTATACAATATCTATGAAACAAATTTGATTTCAGTTCGAATCAATAACACACAAACAGAATGGGCCGAAATCAATAGGCGCGTAAGACAAGGATGTGGTCTCTCGCCATTGCTCTTTATCATATACATGGACAGAATACTCCAAGATTGGCGACAGATGAGACGCTGTTCTATCCAAATTAATAGAAACCTAAAAATAGGCTCCTTGCTATTTGCATATGATTTGGTATTAATAGCTCCAACAGAAACAGATTTCTATACACAATTTTAATATAATTGCAAAATGTTCAATATGGAAATCAATACAAAGAAAACTAAAGTGATGGCTTTTTGTGGGAAATACCCTATACCTAGCAAAATTGTTTTGGATGATGAAATTTTGGAACGATTAAATTAATTTAATTATTTGGGTGATAATTTAACATTTCAAGATGAAGCTGATATATCAAAGAAAATCACAAATTTCACAAATACAACGGGGATAATTATCATAAGTAATGCCACGAGTGATTTCCAAATTATCGATAAATTCACGACTCACGAAGTGAGGAGTGAATTTATCTAGAGAATTTGGAAATCAAGAGTGGCATTTGTTAGGACTATTTAACGAATAAAATAAAGCTGTTTACTCACAAATCATTATTTAACTACAGTTATTTAAAAATATTTTTATATTTAAAGTAAACGGTGATGTTTGAAAACTAATGAGAAACGATAGGTAGCCTACGCTTCTACTGCTTCTTTTGTTTATCACTGCAACCAGATCATACTATTTATTGCCAAAGGAACGCAATATTGTGAGAATGCTCTCTAGTGGAGAAAAAATGAAACACATCAATCTGTATATTAATTCATTTTTGATGTCGTATACATTTAAGAAAGTGCAAACAGTGGTTTCTTTTTTTGGTGGTATAATCAATTGCTACAAATGTTGACATGTAAGCACTATTATATACAATCTGGTAGCCGTATTTGTTATAGGCTCAGTCACTGCAAAATAACGGTCAGACCTGTTCAGAATATTAAAAAGGAGGAGCTTTGCTTAATATATGATAATCCTAACGTTGATAATTATTTCGTGAAACACGTCTCTGATTGGTTGTAATACAGAAATCATTGAAACGTGATTGGTCATTGACTCCCATTTGGGGCATGAGTTAAATAGTCAGTATAATGAAACCATATTTAGTACAGAAGAACACAATATTATGGCTTTATAAGGTTTTCGCAAGACCAGTATTAAGATATGGTGGTGAAGCATGGATAATACGAAGAAGAGATGAAAACCGAATAATAGCAAATGATATGCGAATTATGCGCCGTACAGCAGGCTATACAAAGTGGGACCATAATAGAAATTATGAAGTTATGGAAGAGTTGGAGGTAGAACCCATTCTTCATCATATACAAAATTACCAGAAAAACTGGAAAGCCCATCTTCAACGAATGCAGTCTCATAGAATTCCAAAAGCCATGCTTCATTACTGTCTCCAAGGCAAAAGATTGCTGGGACGTCCAAAAAAACGCTGCAAGGAAAATTCCTCTTTGAAACCGTAACAGGCCACACGGCCTCATACTTGCATGGATGATGATGACGATGATTAGTGTGAACAATATGGGACTTAAAGAGACTCACCTTGTCGTATTCCTTGCTGGACTAATATTTCTTTACGTTTACTATTTCCATATATAATAGTTTCCTGAATAAATTTATTTGATGATTGTGATGAGGTTTTTAGATTCATTCATAGATTCTAATATGCTGAGTATGTCATTTATTCTTATCCGACCATATGCTTTTTCCAGATCCACAAAACATAGGAATACTGGAATGTTAAATTCGATAGCTTTTTCTGTAATCTGTTTTAATAGAAAAATGGCATATGTGCAGGATCTTCCTTTTCGAAATCCCTGTAGTTCAACTAGTAGTGGTGTTTTATTCGATAAATGACTTGCTATAATTTTAGTGACGAGTTTCAGTGCTATGCATAATATTTTGATGTCTCTGCAGTTACTATGGTTGTTTTTATCTCCCTTTTTCAAAATTAGAATTGTAATAACTTTTTTCCAATCACTGGGTATTATCCAACTATTGCATGTGGTGTTGAATAGATTGTAGATTTCGTCATGTAATGTTTCCCCCCATATTTAATTAATTCATTCTGGATATTATATATACCCGTTGATTTTCTGTTTCTCAATTTTTTACTTGTTTTTCAAATTTTTCCTTGCTTATCTGATGTGTATCTTTATTTGTAGTTTTCTCTAGATGTCGGTTCTCAGTATATTCCTGTTCTGAGTAAATTTCTTTTCCAATTCTTCTGTTGATATATTGCATTAATTTACATATTTATTTATGTCTTTTCTCTGGATCCTGTTGAACCTCCATATTTGGTTCTGCATATCATAGAAATTAAATTCCAGATCATGAGAATATTTGTCCCAAAATTCTTGTTTTGATTTCCTAATTGCTGATACTACTTGGTTTCTTATTTTTTGTATTAGTCATAATAATTTTCCTTGTCTGTAAATATCTCCTCTGTAGATTTCTCTTGTTTTCTATCAATTCCTTTATATCTTCGTTAAACCAAGGGATCCAACGTAGGACAGGTTTCAGTCCAGAATTTCTTGAATCTATAATTTTTTGCTGCATCGGTTTTGAGCATGTTGCATTTATCATCAATAATTTCTTCACAGTTTACCATCTCTGATAACTTATTGATTAATCTCTTCTCATAGAGTAGTTTTGTTGAATCATCAATAAATAACTCTACTTTGAATTTTTCATTTGTCTTTGATATGTCCTTGTAATTCTGTTTTTGTTTACTTTTTAATTGGATGTTAAACCTGAATTGACTTACCACAAGATTGTGATCACTTCCGATCTCAGCGGATGGAAAGACTCTGGTGTCCAAAAAATTGTTTGTGGTTTTATGTTTCTGTTTGTAAGCACATAATCAATTGTTGAAGATTGACCACGAGAGTTTTGAAAAGTTGTCTTTTGCTGGATCGTATGAGGAAATATTGTATTATTAATTCTCATTCCAATTTCCGCACAAAATTCCAACAATCTTTCACCAATTTTGTTTCTAATTTCTTCGTTATGTTTGTATGTTATTCCAGGTTAGAGGCATGTTCCCAATTCTTGAATTAAAATCTCTGCTATTAGGATATTTTCTTTGTCATTGATTTTCTCTACATTTTCTTGAAGGTTATTGTAAATTTTTCTATTTCATATATTGGTCTATTTTCCTCTCGAGCATAAATGGTGATGATTGTGAAATTTTTGGGCGTATTTTGTAATTTCACTTTGACTATTCGTTCGGATATGTAATTATATATGATTATTTTATCTCTCAAATTTCATGTATCAGAATAACAACACCTTCCCTGGCAGCCTTGGATTTGTTTACTCCACTGTTTATGAATATGCAATCTTGTATTTGTGTAGAAATAGATTTTCCTTTTTTCTTCGTCTCAGAAATTGCACAGATTTATATTTTATATTTCTTTAATTCATCTGTTATGTGCGCTTTCCCAATTAATCGCTCTAAAGACTAATTCCCAGCATCCACGTTTCATTTTGTTTTTTCGTCCATCTCATGTTCCTTTTTCGTTTGATAGTGTGTTCCAATTTATCAGTCCGGCTTACTTTGTGAATGACTCTGCAAGTGTGTGTATATTATTTATTTATCAAAAATATTTTATAAATTTTAACAACATCGTTCACTGTGCACAAAAAAAATATGCTAAGACGCTATCATACTTCTCCACATCTCTCAGTCATCCCGATCTCTATCTTCCAATACTTATTACTTCGAGTTGCTCAAAAACATAATCAATCCACGTTATTTTCGGCCGTCCTCTTCTTATTCTGGCACCAGTTCTAGCATTCGTCTTTGGAATCTGTCTTCTGACATTTTTTGACATCTTTACTTATTAATCAATTGAGTTGGTGTTTACTTGATGAAAATCCATATCTATTAATTAAATAAAAATAAAACTCAGTTTTATTTGATTTTCATATTTATAATGGGAATTAATATGTTCAACAATAAATATGAAAATCAAATAAAACTAAGTTTTATTTTTATTTAATTAATCTTTACTTATTGTTGAACATATTAATTCCCATGTTTTTGCTGGTAGGATATTCTACACATTCTTGTATATTATTATTATTATTATTATTATTATTATTATTATTATTGTTATTATTATTGTTATTATTATTGTTATTATTATTATTTTATTTATTTATTTTCACTTCTTTAATATCTAAAGTCTTATCGCGTCTTACCCTCTTTCATTGCATGTCATTAGTGGATACAGTGTTTGCATTGTTATATTCGTGGTGTGATATATAAGGAAATTGCTGATTTGACTCTCTCAAGCCCAGAGTAAGTATGCATATAATGTCTTTATGGAGACACATTTTTATTACTTCAGAATTTAAATTTGAAAATACATAAATTAATTAACATAATTGTACTATCAACAGTTTCGCAGTTCCAATCATCTGTTGGAAAAAGTAAGAGATCTGCTATATTATATGAGGTTTAAATTGAGTCAGCTACCTGCTCTATGAGGGCTGGAGGTTTGCCATCTGAAAAAATCCATGCAGTGAAATTTATTTCTCCTAAAGTAGAGCTATTTTATAAGTGTTAATCTTGTAGCCTCTAGCAGTATTGGACGATGTTATTGCTAAAGTGAATAAACTTTTGATTATTGTAACAAATGAGGAAAATTATATTACCATCGTATTTTATCGTTCTCCTCTTCATAATGTTAATTTTTCAAGCTGGCATGTGTACTCGAGGTAATCGTAGTAATTGATTAAATATCTGATCATTTCATTGCAAATGTTGAAGACACACAGAGTGAATGTGATGAAGATGAGGCAGAAAAGCAGTCCCGCTAATTCCCAAGAAGTGGATACGATATTTCCCCTGCTTTTTTTAGATTGTTGGTACCTTCTCTTTCTAATTAGTACTCAAGTAAAATCAGTAATATTAATTTATTTACAAAAGACAAATCACAAATAGGAAAGACATCAATTATTTCAGGAGCATTAAAGGACAGTGTTTATAGAAATGAACATATGACCAAACATAGCAAAATCCGAATATAAAACTTGTCTAGCCATTGATGACGTATGCAACGACGGAAAGAAGTGTAAACACAAAGGAAACATAACAACTTGTTACAATACATTAAATTAAAATATTAAGGCCTGCCTCGTGGTGTTATGATCAGAGATTCTGATTATAAGTGTTCCTGAAGTTCCAGGTTCGATTCCCGGTCAGTTCATAGGATGTTTCCATAATTATTCCTGTGGTCTGGAAATTAGGTTAAGTTTAGGATTTAGGACTCTCCTGATGGTTCATTATCATTTATCACTCATAATTGGGGAACGTAACTCCACCTTTCAAGCGTCCCAATCTTAGAAGTGTTACAATTCTGCCAATGCAAAATATAAACAGAAATATCGTTAAAATAACTGGTAGCTTTGGATAAAAAACAGAGTATGCACTAGGCCTATATGAAGTAGATTAATGATGAAATGAGGTTCGTGTGTGGAATTGCAGTAGTTATGGGATGGATAAAATGAAAGACCATGCTAATATTAAGGATGAAATTCGGCTTCCGGAACTTGCGAAACACTTTAAACGAGACATACCACAACCAGTGGAAAGACCGTAAACAAGATGTAAATAGTGTTTATTACCTAAACCCTTATCAATTATTTAAGTTTTATGGTTTAAGAAATATACCACCACATTTCATTAAAGATACATTTTAAAAAGTGGTACAACTTATGTGCCACAACCCACAAAACCCTGGAAAACTCATAATTCAACACATGTGCCATTTGAGCACGAAAGAGTTCAATTGAAAAATTGTGGAATAATTATGACAAGATAGGTTCTTGTTATGAAATTCCAATCAATTATTTGTTTTCAAGAGCGGTTGAAGGCTTAATGTCTTTGCATAGAACTATGGAACATGCCCTGGTTCGGTTCCAAATGGGAAAATAAATTTTCTCATAGAATTTTGGTCAGTATAGGACCAATGCCCACCTATTATCGTTAGAAATTTGGGTAACTACAATAAGCAGCAGCTATAGTTGGAGAAAAACAGCTATAGTGGATGGAAAACCGACATACCAACCACATGTCACCCTATACTGGCTGGATGACATCTACTTCTGTGAATATCAGGCCGCAGCCGGCTGGTACGACTGTCGTGCCATGGAATTTATTTGCTTTGAAAATGGAGGAAAATCACAAAGAACCAAGACCGTTTCACTTCGAATTTTAATTATAGACAATCTGTTAATATGTAGCTCTGCTATCGAAATACTTTGTCCAGTGCATCGGCTGTAATATTTCCTTGTAAATAAAATGTTTTGTGATGTATCTGACTTAGGATGAATTCCTTTTATTGCTACGGGCCAAGCTTGTATTAGTCATCATCAGCATCAAGGATTAGACCTGCTGGTCTGTTCCAATCTCATGTTAGAATTGGTCTCTGCCCATCTTTTACTGGTTCTTCCAACATGTTTTCGTCCAAGTTGTTTGTACCATGAGACTTGAAAGTATAAATATTGATGTCCCCTGGAGACGTTACTGGCGTCTCGCAGGGTAAGATATCTGATGGGGCTGCCATCTACGACTCGATATCAAGCCGTTTTCTGTATTAACCCCAACAGAAGGGGTACCTCTTCCGTTCTGCTGACCGTTGAGGATTTTCTCCTTGTTAGATGGGTCTTCATATTTGTCCCTTGAAGAATAGGTGCCTCTTCCGCGCAGTTGTGCTATCCGTCTTCAACTGTATCTCTGAGCAGGGGCTCTCGTTATACTGCCAGAGACTGGGTCCTTCAAATAAATTTGTCACTAGTAATTAGTTTTCACCCCCGCGATGAAACGCGCCTGTCAACAGTACTCAACTGCATAAAGTTACAGCATTTACCCCCTGTAAGCGTTGGGAAGGGCTAATGGAATGCTTGCATTTGTGTGACAATTATTTTTAAATGTTACTTCTCAGAGCTGTAACTAAAAATGAAATCTCAAAGGGATACGTAATTCCAGGAAGGATTTTATTTCAACTTGTCGAACTATAGTATGTCACTCAAGTTGAAATTGTGCTGGAAACTTCCAGCTCAGACACCATTTTCCTGGCGGCCATGTCACCCGAATTGACGTAATATTTCACAATGTAAAGGCGGTATGAATGCCGGAGAAAGGGTAACAGATCACTTCAAGCGCCTGGCAGCTACGTGGATGTATTCCATTTCATTCTAAAGATTTTATGATTTCTATTCAAAGAAGCATCGGTTTAACCTGTATAATATATATGAACTATATATAACTGTAGAGCGAGTTTAGTAGATCACAGGGTAACTCGAAATTAAACCATTAAATGATTGATAGTAAAATCCAAACTTTAATAGTTGTGTCGCCGGTCACACTCTGCTTCGTGTCTAATCTCTTGTGTCGCCGGTCACACTCTGCTTCGTGTCTAATCTCTTGTGCCGCCGGTCACACTCTGCTTCGTGTCTAATCTCTTATGCCGCCGGTCACACTCTGCTTCGTGTCTAATCTCTTGTGTCGCCGGTCACACTCTGCTTCGTGTCTAATCTCTTGTGTCACCGGTCACACTCTGCTTCGTGTCTAATCTCTTGTGTCGCCGGTCACACTCTGCTTCGTGTCTAATCTCTTGTGCCGCCGGTCACACTCTGCTTCGTGTCTAATCTCTTGTGTCGCCGGTCACACTCTGCTTCGTGTCTAATCTCTTGTGTCGCCGGTCACACTCTGCTTCGTGTCTAATCTCTTGTGCCGCCGGTCACACTCTGCTTCGTGTCTAATCTCTTGTGCCGCCGGTCACACTCTGCTTCGTGTCTAATCTCTTGTGTCGCCGGTCACACTCTGCTTCGTGTCTAATCTCTTGTGTCACCGGTCACACTCTGCTTCGTGTCTAATCTCTTGTGTCGCCGGTCACACTCTGCTTCGTGTCTAATCTCTTGTGCCGCCGGTCACAATCTGCTTCGTGTCTAATCTCTTGTGTCGCCGGTCACACTCTGCTTCGTGTCTAATCTCTTGTGTCGCCGGTCACACTCTGCTTCGTGTCTAATCTCTTGTGTCGCCGGTCACACTCTGCTTCGTGTCTAATCTCTTGTGTCGCCGGTCACACTCTGCTTCGTGTCTAATCTCTTGTGTCGCCGGTCACACTCTGCTTCGTGTCTAATCTCTTGTGTCGCCGGTCACACTCTGCTTCGTGTCTAATCTCTTGTGTCGCCGGTCACACTCTGCTTCGTGTCTAATCTCTTGTGTCGCCGGTCGCACTCTGCTTCGTGTCTAATCTCTTGTGTCACCGGTCACACTCTGCTTCGTGTCTAATCTCTTGTGTCACCGGTCACACTCTGCTTCGTGTCTAATCTCTTGTGTCACCGGTCACACTCTGCTTCGTGTCTAATCTCTTGTGTCGCCGGTCACACTCTGCTTCGTGTCTAATCTCTTGTGTCGCCGGTCACACTCTGCTTCGTGTCTAATCTCTTGTGTCGCCGGTCACACTCTGCTTCGTGTCTAATCTCTTGTGTCGCCGGTCACACTCTGCTTCGTGTCTAATCTCTTGTGTCGCCGGTCACACTCTGCTTCGTGTCTAATCTCTTGTGTCGCCGGTCACACTCTGCTTCGTGTCTAATCTCTTGTGTCGCCGGTCGCACTCTGCTTCGTGTCTAATCTCTTGTGTCACCGGTCACACTCTGCTTCGTGTCTAATCTCTTGTGTCGCCGGTCACACTCTGCTTCGTGTCTAATCTCTTGTGTCGCCGGTCACACTCTGCTTCGTGTCTAATCTCTTGTGTCGCCGGTCGCACTCTGCTTCGTGTCTAATCTCTTGTGTCACCGGTCACACTCTGCTTCGTGTCTAATCTCTTGTGTCACCGGTCACACTCTGCTTCGTGTCTAATCTCTTGTGTCACCGGTCACACTCTGCTTCGTGTCTAATCTCTTGTGTCACCGGTCACACTCTGTTTCGTGTCTAATCTCTTGTGTCGCCGGTCACACTCTGCTTCGTGTCTAATCTCTTGTGTCGCCGGTCACACTCTGCTTCGTGTCTAATCTCTTGTGTCGCCGGTCATACTCTGCTTCGTGTCTAATCTCTTGTGTCGCCGGTCACACTCTGCTTCGTGTCTAATCTCTTGTGTCGCCGGTCACACTCTGCTTCGTGTCTAATCTCTTGTGTCGCCGGTCACACTCTGCTTCGTGTCTAATCTCTTGTGTCGCCGGTCACACTCTGCTTCGTGTCTAATCTCTTGTGTCGCCGGTCACACTCTGCTTCGTGTCTAATCTCTTGTGTCGCCGGTCACACTCTGCTTCGTGTCTAATCTCTTGTGTCGCCGGTCATACTCTGCTTCGTGTCTAATCTCTTGTGTCGCCGGTCACACTCTGCTTCGTGTCTAATCTCTTGTGTCGCCGGTCACACTCTGCTTCGTGTCTAATCTCTTGTGTCGCCGGTCACACTCTGCTTCGTGTCTAATCTCTTGTGTCGCCGGTCACACTCTGCTTCGTGTCTAATCTCTTGTGTCGCCGGTCACACTCTGCTTCGTGTCTAATCTCTTGTGTCGCCGGTCACACTCTGCTTCGTGTCTAATCTCTTGTGTCGCCGGTCACACTCTGCTTCGTGTCTAATCTCTTGTGTCGCCGGTCGCACTCTGCTTCGTGTCTAATCTCTTGTGTCGCCGGTCACACTCTGCTTCGTGTCTAATCTCTTGTGTCGCCGGTCACACTCTGCTTCGTGTCTAATCTCTTGTGTCGCCGGTCACACTCTGCTTCGTGTCTAATCTCTTGTGTCGCCGGTCACACTCTGCTTCGTGTCTAATCTCTTGTGTCGCCGGTCACACTCTGCTTCGTGTCTAATCTCTTGTGTCGCCGGTCACACTCTGCTTCGTGTCTAATCTCTTGTGTCGCCGGTCGCACTCTGCTTCGTGTCTAATCTCTTGTGTCGCCGGTCACACTCTGCTTCGTGTCTAATCTCTTGTGTCGCCCGGTCACACTCTGCTTCGTGTCTAATCTCTTGTGTCGCCGGTCACACTCTGCTTCGTGTCTAATCTCTTGTGTCGCCGGTCACACTCTGCTTCGTGTCTAATCTCTTGTGTCGCCGGTCACACTCTGCTTCGTGTCTAATCTCTTGTGTCGCCGGTCGCACTCTGCTTCGTGTCTAATCTCTTGTGTCGCCGGTTACACTCTGCTTCGTGTCTAATCTCTTGTGTCGCCGGTCACACTCTGCTTCGTGTCTAATCTCTTGTGTCGCCGGTCACACTCTGCTTCGTGTCTAATCTCTTGTGTCGCCGGTCGCACTCTGCTTCGTGTCTAATCTCTTGTGTCACCGGTCACACTCTGCTTCGTGTCTAATCTCTTGTGTCACCGGTCACACTCTGCTTCGTGTCTAATCTCTTGTGTCACCGGTCACACTCTGCTTCGTGTCTAATCTCTTGTGTCACCGGTCACACTCTGCTTCGTGTCTTAATCTCTTGTGTCACCGGTCGCACTCTGCTTCGTGTCTAATCTCTTGTGTCACCGGTCACACTCTGCTTCGTGTCTAATCTCTTGTGTCACCGGTCACACTCTGCTTCGTGTCTAATCTCTTGTGTCACCGGTCACACTCTGCTTCGTGTCTAATCTCTTGTGTCACCGGTCACACTCTGCTTCGTGTCTAATCTCTTGTGTCACCGGTCACACTCTGCTTCGTGTCTGATCTCTTGTGTCGCCGGTCACACTCTGCTTCGTGTCTAATCTCTTGTGTCGCCGGTCATACTCTGCTTCGTGTCTAATCTCTTGTGTCGCCGGTCACACTCTGCTTCGTGTCTAATCTCTTGTGTCGCCGGTCACACTCTGCTTCGTGTCTAATCTCTTGTGTCGCCGGTCACACTCTGCTTCGTGTCTAATCTCTTGTGTCGCCGGTCACACTCTGCTTCGTGTCTAATCTCTTGTGTCGCCGGTCACACTCTGCTTCGTGTCTAATCTCTTGTGTCGCCGGTCACACTCTGCTTCGTGTCTAATCTCTTGTGTCGCCCGGTCACACTCTGCTTCGTGTCTAATCTCTTGTGTCGCCGGTCATACTCTGCTTCGTGTCTAATCTCTTGTGTCGCGCGGTCACACTCTGCTTCGTGTCTAATCTCTTGTGTCGCCGGTCACACTCTGCTTCGTGTCTAATCTCTTGTGTCGCCGGTCACACTCTGCTTCGTGTCTAATCTCTTGTGTCGCCGGTCACACTCTGCTTCGTGTCTAATCTCTTGTGTCGCCGGTCACACTCTGCTTCATGTCTAATCTCTTGTGTCGCCGGTCACACTCTGCTTCGTGTCTAATCTCTTGTGTCGCCGGTCGCACTCTGCTTCGTGTCTAATCTCTTGTGTCGCCGGTCGCACTCTGCTTCGTGTCTAATCTCTTGTGTCGCCGGTCACACTCTGCTTCGTGTCTAATCTCTTGTGTCGCCGGTCACACTCTGCTTCGTGTCTAATCTCTTGTGTCGCCGGTCACACTCTGCTTCGTGTCTAATCTCTTGTGTCGCCGGTCACACTCTGCTTCGTGTCTAATCTCTTGTGTCGCCAGTCACACTCTGCTTCGTGCCTAATCTCTTGTGTCGCCGGTCGCACTCTGCTTCGTGTCTAATCTCTTGTGTCACCGGTCACACTCTGCTTCGTGTCTAATCTCTTGTGTCGCCGGTCACACTCTGCTTCGTGTCTAATCTCTTGTGTCGCCGGTCACACTCTGCTTCGTGTCTAATCTCTTGTGTCGCCGGTCGCACTCTGCTTCGTGTCTAATCTCTTGTGTCACCGGTCACACTCTGCTTCGTGTCTAATCTCTTGTGTCACCGGTCACACTCTGCTTCGTGTCTAATCTCTTGTGTCACCGGTCACACTCTGCTTCGTGTCTAATCTCTTGTGTCACCGGTCACACTCTGCTTCGTGTCTAATCTCTTGTGTCACCGGTCGCACTCTGCTTCGTGTCTAATCTCTTGTGTCACCGGTCACACTCTGCTTCGTGTCTAATCTCTTGTGTCACCGGTCACACTCTGCTTCGTGTCTAATCTCTTGTGTCACCGGTCACACTCTGCTTCGTGTCTAATCTCTTGTGTCACCGGTCACACTCTGCTTCGTGTCTAATCTCTTGTGTCGCCGGTCACACTCTGCTTCGTGTCTAATCTCTTGTGTCGCCGGTCATACTCTGCTTCGTGTCTAATCTCTTGTGTCGCCGGTCACACTCTGCTTCGTGTCTAATCTCTTGTGTCACCGGTCACACTCTGCTTCGTGTCTAATCTCTTGTGTCGCCGGTCACACTCTGCTTCGTGTCTAATCTCTTGTGTCGCCGGTCACACTCTGCTTCGTGTCTAATCTCTTTTGTCACCGGTCACACTCTGCTTCGTGTCTAATCTCTTGTGTCACCGGTCACACTCTGCTTCGTGTCTAATCTCTTTGTGTCGCCGGTCACACTCTGCTTCGTGTCTAATCTCTTGTGTCACCGGTCACACTCTGCTTCGTGTCTAATCTCTTGTGTCGCCGGTCACACTCTGCTTCGTGTCTAATCTCTTGTGTCGCCGGTCATACTCTGCTTCGTGTCTAATCTCTTGTGTCGCCGGTCACACTCTGCTTCGTGTCTAATCTCTTGTGTCACCGGTCACACTCTGCTTCGTGTCTAATCTCTTGTGTCGCCGGTCGCACTCTGCTTCGTGTCTAATCTCTTGTGTCGCCGGTCACAACTCTGCTTCGTGTCTAATCTCTTGTGTCACCGGTCACACTCTGCTTCGTGTCTAATCTCTTGTGTCACCGGTCACACTCTGCTTCGTGTCTAATCTCTTGTGTCGCCGGTCACACTCTGCTTCGTGTCTAATCTCTTGTGTCGCCGGTCACACTCTGCTTCGTGTCTAATCTCTTGTGTCGCCGGTCACACTCTGCTTCGTGTCTAATCTCTTGTGTCGCCGGTCACACTCTGCTTCGTGTCTAATCTCTTGTGTCGCCGGTCGCCACTCTGCTTCGTGTCTAATCTCTTGTGTCGCCGGTCGCACTCTGCTTCGTGTCTAATCTCTTGTGTCACCGGTCACACTCTGCTTCGTGTCTAATCTCTTGTGTCACCGGTCACACTCTGCTTCGTGTCTAATCTCTTGTGTCACCGGTCACACTCTGCTTCGTGTCTAATCTCTTGTGTCACCGGTCACACTCTGCTTCGTGTCTAATCTCTTGTGTCGCCGGTCGCACTCTGCTTCGTGTCTAATCTCTTGTGTCACCGGTCACACTCTGCTTCGTGTCTAATCTCTTGTGTCGCCGGTCACACTCTGCTTCGTGTCTAATCTCTTGTGTCACCGGTCACACTCTGCTTCGTGTCTAATCTCTTGTGTCACCGGTCACACTCTGCTTCGTGTCTAATCTCTTGTGTCACCGGTCACACTCTGCTTCGTGTCTAATCTCTTGTGTCGCCGGTCATACTCTGCTTCGTGTCTAATCTCTTGTGTCGCCGGTCACACTCTGCTTCGTGTCTAATCTCTTGTGTCACCGGTCACACTCTGCTTCGTGTCTAATCTCTTGTGTCGCCGGTCACACTCTGCTTCGTGTCTAATCTCTTGTGTCGCCGGTCACACTCTGCTTCGTGTCTAATCTCTTGTGTCGCCGGTCACACTCTGCTTCGTGTCTAATCTCTTGTGTCGCCGGTCACACTCTGCTTCGTGTCTAATCTCTTGTGTCGCCGGTCACACTCTGCTTCGTGTCTAATCTCTTGTGTCGCCGGTCACACTCTGCTTCGTGTCTAATCTCTTGTGTCGCCGGTCACACTCTGCTTCGTGTCTAATCTCTTGTGTCGCCAGTCGCACTCTGCTTCGTGTCTAATCTCTTGTGTCACCGGTCACACTCTGCTTCGTGTCTAATCTCTTGTGTCGCCGGTCACACTCTGCTTCGTGTCTAATCTCTTGTGTCGCCGGTCACACTCTGCTTCGTGTCTAATCTCTTGTGTCGCCGGTCGCACTCTGCTTCGTGTCTAATCTCTTGTGTCACCGGTCACACTCTGCTTCGTGTCTAATCTCTTGTGTCACCGGTCACACTCTGCTTCGTGTCTAATCTCTTGTGTCACCGGTCACACTCTGCTTCGTGTCTAATCTCTTGTGTCACCGGTCACACTCTGCTTCGTGTCTAATCTCTTGTGTCGCCGGTCACACTCTGCTTCGTGTCTAATCTCTTGTGTCGCCGGTCACACTCTGCTTCGTGTCTAATCTCTTGTGTCGCCGGTCATACTCTGCTTCGTGTCTAATCTCTTGTGTCGCCGGTCACACTCTGCTTCGTGTCTAATCTCTTGTGTCGCCCGGTCACACTCTGCTTCGTGTCTAATCTCTTGTGTCGCCGGTCCACACTCTGCTTCGTGTCTAATCTCTTGTGGTCGCCGGTCACACTCTGCTTCGTGTCTAATCTCTTGTGTCGCCGGTCACACTCTGCTTCGTGTCTAATCTCTTGTGTCGCCGGTCACACTCTGCTTCGTGTCTAATCTCTTGTGTCGCCGGTCACACTCTGCTTCGTGTCTAATCTCTTGTGTCGCCGGTCGCACTCTGCTTCGTGTCTAATCTCTTGTGTCGCCGGTCACCACTCTGCTTCGTGTCTAATCTCTTGTGTCGCCGGTCACACTCTGCTTCGTGTCTAATCTCTTGTGTCGCCGGTCACACTCTGCTTCGTGTCTAATCTCTTGTGTCGCCGGTCACACTCTGCTTCGTGTCTAATCTCTTGTGTCGCCGGTCACAACTCTGCTTCGTGTCTAATCTCTTGTGTCGCTGGTCACACTCTGCTTCGTGTCTAATCTCTTGTGTGCGCCGGTCGCACTCTGCTTCGTGTCTAATCTCTTGTGTCGCCGGTCACACTCTGCTTCGTGTCTAATCTCTTGTGTCGCCGGTCACACTCTGCTTCGTGTCTAATCTCTTGTGTCGCCGGTCACACTCTGCTTCGTGTCCTAATCTCTTGTGTCGCCGGTCACACTCTGCTTCGTGTCTAATCCTTTGTGTCGCCGGTCACACTCTGCTTCGTGTCTAATCTCTTGTGTCGCCGGTCGCACTCTGCTTCGTGTCTAATCTCTTGTGTCGCCGGTCACACTCTGCTTCGTGTCTAATCTCTTGTGTCGCCGGTCACACTCTGCTTCGTGTCTAATCTCTTGTGTCGCCGGTCACACTCTGCTTCGTGTCTAATCTCTTGTGTCGCCGGTCGCACTCTGCTTCGTGTCTAATCTCTTGTGTCACCGGTCACACTCTGCTTCGTGTCTAATCTCTTGTGTCACCGGTCACACTCTGCTTCGTGTCTAATCTCTTGTGTCACCGGTCACACTCTGCTTCGTGTCTAATCTCTTGTGTCACCGGTCACACTCTGCTTCGTGTCTAATCTCTTGTGTCACCGGTCGCACTCTGCTTCGTGTCTAATCTCTTGTGTCACCGGTCACACTCTGCTTCGTGTCTAATCTCTTGTGTCACCGGTCACACTCTGCTTCGTGTCTAATCTCTTGTGTCACCGGTCACACTCTGCTTCGTGTCTAATCTCTTGTGTCACCGGTCACACTCTGCTTCGTGTCTAATCTCTTGTGTCACCGGTCACACTCTGCTTCGTGTCTAATCTCTTGTGTCGCCGGTCACACTCTGCTTCGTGTCTAATCTCTTGTGTCGCCGGTCACACTCCGGCTTCGTGTCTAATCTCTTGTGTCGCCGGTCACACTCTGCTTCGTGTCTAATCTCTTGTGTCGCCGGTCACACTCTGCTTCGTGTCTAATCTCTTGTGTCGCCGGTCACACTCTGCTTCGTGTCTAATCTCTTGTGTCGCCGGTCACACTCTGCTTCGTGTCTAATCTCTTGTGTCGCCGGTCACACTCTGCTTCGTGTCTAATCTCTTGTGTCGCCGGTCACACTCTGCTTCGTGTCTAATCTCTTGTGTCGCCGGTCACACTCTGCTTCGTGTCTAATCTCTTGTGTCGCCGGTCACACTCTGCTTCGTGTCTAATCTCTTGTGTCGCCGGTCACACTCTGCTTCGTGTCTAATCTCTTGTGTTCGCCGGTCACACTCTGCTTCGTGTTCTAATCTCTTGTGTCGCCGGTCACACTCTGCTTCGTGTCTAATCTCTTGTGTCGCCGGTCACACTCTGCTTCGTGTCTAATCTCTTGTGTCGCCGGTCACACTCTGCTTCGTGTCTAATCTCTTGTGTCGCCGGTCACACTCTGCTTCGTGTCTAATCTCTTGTGTCGCCGGTCACACTCTGCTTCGTGTCTAATCTCTTGTGTCGCCGGTCGCACTCTGCTTCGTGTCTAATCTCTTGTGTCGCCGGTCACACTCTGCTTCGTGTCTAATCTCTTGTGTCGCCGGTCACACTCTGCTTCGTGTCTAATCTCTTGTGTCGCCGTCACACTCTGCTTCGTGTCTAATCTCTTGTGTGTCGCCGGTCACACTCTGCATTCGTGTCTAATCTCTTGTGTTCGCCGGTCACACTCTGCTTCGTGTCTAATCTCTTGTGTCGCCGGTCACACCTCTGCTTCGTGTCTAATCTCTTGTGTCGCCGGTCACACTCTGCTTCATGTCTAATCTCTTGTGTCGCCGGTCACACTCTGCTTCGTGTCTAATCTCTTGTGTCGCCGGTCGCACTCTGCTTCGTGTCTAATCTCTTGTGTCGCCGGGTCGCACTCTGCTTCGTGTCTAATCTCTTGTGTCGCCGGTCACACTCTGCTTCGTGTCTAATCTCTTGTGTCGCCGGTCACACTCTGCTTCGTGTCTAATCTCTTGTGTCGCCGGTCACACTCTGCGTCGTGTCTAATCTCTTTGTGGCCCGGTCACACTTCTGCTTCGGTGTTCTAATCTCTTGTGTCGCCGGTTCACACTCTGCTTCGTGTCTAATCTCTTGTGTCGCCGGTCGCACTCTGCTTCGTGGCTCTAATCTCTTGTGTCACCGGTCACACTCTGCTTCGTGTCTAATCTCTTGTGTCGCCGGTCACACTCTGCTTCGTGTCTAATCTCTTGTTGTCGCCGGTCACACTCTGCTTCGTGTCTAATCTCTTGTGTCGCGCCGGTCGCACTCTGCTTCGTGTCTAATCTCTTGTGTCACCGGTCACACTCTGCTTCGTGTCTAATCTCTTGTGTCACCGGTCACACTCTGCTTGTTCGTGTCTAATCTCTTGTGTCACCGGTCACACTCTGCTTCGTGTCTAATCTCTTGTTGTCACCCGGTCACACTCTGCTTCGTGTCTAATCTCTTGTGTCACCGGTCACACTCTGCTTCGTGTCTAATCTCTTGTGTCACCGGTCAGCACTCTGCTTCGTGTCTAATCTCTGGTGTCACCGGTCACCACTCTGCTTCGTGTCTAATCTCTTGTGGTCACCGGTCACACTCTGCTTCGTGTCTAATCTCTGGTGTCACCGGTCCACACTCTGCTTCGTGTCTAATCTCTTGTGTCACCGGTCACACTCTGCTTCGTGTCTAATCTCTTGTGTCGCCGGTCACACTCTGCTTCGTGTCTATCTCTTGTGTCCCGCGGTCACACTCTGCTTCGTGTCTAATCTCTTGTGTCGCCGGTCACACTCTGCTTCGTGTCTAATCTCTTGTGTCGACCGGTCACACTCTGCTTCGTGTCTAATCTCTTGTGTCGCCGGTCACACTCTGCTTCGTGTCTAATCTTCTGTGTCACCGGTCACACTCTGCTTCGTGTCTTAATCTCTTGTGTCACCGGTCACACTCTGCTTCGTGTCTAATCTCTTGTGTCACCGGTCACACTCTGCTTCGTGTCTAATCTCTTGTGTCACCGGTCACACTCTGCTTCGTGTCTAATCTCTTGTGTCGCCGGTCACACTCTGCTTCGTGTCTAATCTCTTGTGTCGCCGGGTCATACTCTGCTTCGTGTCTAATCTCTTGTGTCGCCGGTCACACTCTGCTTCGTGTCTAATCTCTTTGTGTCAGCCGGTCACACTCTGCTTCGTGTCCTATCTCTTGTGTCGCCGGTCACACTCTGCTTCGTGTCTAATCTCTTGTGTCGCCGGTCACACTCTGCTTCGTGTCTAATCTCTTGTGTCACCGGTCACACTCTGCTTCGTGTCTAATCTCTTGTGTCACCGGTCACACTCTGCTTCGTGTCTAATCTCTTGTGTCGCCGGTTCACACTCTGCTTCGTGTCTAATCTCTTGTGTCGCCGGTCACACTCTGCTTCGTGTCTAATCTCTTGTGTCGCCGGTCACACTCTCTGCTTCGTGTCTAATCTCTTGTGTCGCCGGTCACACTCTGCTTCGTGTCTAATCTCTTGTGTCGCCGGTCACACTCTGCTTCGTGTCTAATCTCTTTGTGTCGCCCGGTCGCACTCTGCTTCGTGTCTAATCTCTTGTGTCGCCGGTCACACTCTGCTTCGTGTCTAATCTCTTGTGTCACCGGTCACACTCTGCTTCTCGTGTCTAATCTCTTGTGTCACCGGTCACACTCTGGCTCGTGTCTAATCTCTTGTGTCACCGGTCACACTCTGCTTCGTGTCTAATCTCTTTGTGTCACCGGTCGCACTCTGCTTCGTGTCTAATCTCTTGTGTCACCGGTCACACTCTGCTTCGTGTCTAATCTCTTGTGTCGCCGGTCACACTCTGCTTCGTGTCTAATCTCTTGTGTCACCGGTCACACTCTGCTTCGTGTCTAATCTCTTGTGTCACCGGTCACACTCTGCTTCGTGTCTAATCTCTTGTGTCGCCGGTCACACTCTGCTTCGTGTCTAATCTCTTGTGTCGCCGGTCACACTCTGCTTCGTGTCTAATCTCTTGTGTCGCCGGTCACACTCTGCTTCGTGTCTAATCTCTTGTGTCACCGGTCACACTCTGCTTCGTGTCTAATCTCTTGTGTCGCCGGTCACACTCTGCTTCGTGTCTAATCTCTTGTGTCGCCGGTCCACCACTCTGCTTCGTGTCTAATCTCTTGTGTCGCCGGTCACACTCTGCATCGTGTCTAATCTCTTGTGTCGCCGGTCACACTCTGCTTCGTGTCTAATCTCTTGTGTCGCCGGTCACACTCTGCTTCGTGTCTAATCTCTTGTGTCGCCGGTCACACTCTGCTTCGTGTCTAATCTCTTGTGTCGCCGGTCACACTCCTGCTTCGTGGTCTAATCTCTTGTGTCGCCAGTCACACTCTGCTTCGTGTCTAATCTCTTGTGTCGACCGGTCACACTCTGCTTCGTGTCTAATCTCTTGTGTCGCCGGTCACACTCTGCTTCGTGTCTAATCTCTTGTGTCGCCGGTCACACTCTGCTTCGTGTCTAATCTCTTGTGTCGCCGGTCACCACTCTGCTTCGTGTCTAATCTCTTGTGTCGCCGGTCACACTCTGCTTGTCGTGTCTAATCTCTTGTGGTCGCCGGTCAGCACTCTGCTTCGTGTCTAATCTCTTGTGTCCACCGGTCACACTCTGCTTCGTGTCTAATCTCTTGTGTCACCGGTCACACTCTGCTTCGTGTCTAATCTCTTGTGTCACACCCCGGCACCTCTGCTTTCGTGTCTAATCTCTGTGTCACCGGTCACACTCTGTTTCGTGTCTAAGCTCTTGTGTCCGCCGGTCAACCTCCTGCGTTCGTGTCTAATCTCTTGTGTCGCCGGTCACACATCTGCTTCGTGTCTAATCTCTTGTGTCGCCGGTCACACTCTGCTTCTGCTTCGTGTCTAATCTCTTGTGTCGCCGGTCACACTCTGCTTCGTGTCTAATCTCTTGTGTCGCCGGTCACACTCTGCTTCGTGTCTAATCTCTTGTGTCGCCGGGTCACACTCTGCTTCGTGTCTAATCTCTTGTGTCGCCGGTCACACTCTGCTTCGTGTCTAATCTCTTGTGTCGCCGGTTCACAACTCTGCTTCGTGTCTAATCTCTTTGTGTCGCCGGTCACACTCTGCTTCGTGTCTAATCTCTTGTGTCGCCGGTCACACTCTGCTTCGTGTCTAATCTCTTGGTGTCGCCGGTCACACTCTGCTTCGTGTCTAATCTCTTGTGTCCGCCGGTCACACTCTGCTTCGTGTCTAATCTCTTGTGTCGCCGGTCACACTCTTCTTTCGTGTCTAATCTCTTTGTGTCCCGGTCACACTCTGCTGCTTGCTCTCTGCTTCGTGT